>CM077150.1:60679955-61159093 GCA_039583875.1 Platanthera guangdongensis | reverse complement strand
CGTTGAGGTTGATCTCTCCTCTTTTAAAAAGGCTGAAAAAAAGGGCTAATCGGTCCTCTCTCTAAACATACTCTTCGCCCAGACCTCTACTCTTAACTTCTCCTCCCTCCAGTCCTCCGCTGTTCTCTCCCTCTCCTGCAACTCTCTACTATGCCTTCCTCCGGTGCTCCTCTGGATCTTACTCTCTACTCATCTCATCATTTGATCTCCTCTCTGTTCCTCATTCTGCTCTCTTTTAAAATCTGCTCCTCTCCAGCTATCTCATCTCTCTTGCCCCCTCCATCTCTCTTCGCTCGGCTCTTTATGTTCCGAGCTCTCCTTTTAACTTACTTTCTGTTGGTCGCCTCACTCATGATATGGATTGCTCTGTCACATTTACTCCCTCTTCGTTTTTGATACAGGATCGGCAGACGCAGACTACCATTGGTAGGGGACGACTGCAGAACGGGCCCTATCTTTTGGATACCTCTCCCACTATTCTCTCCTCTATCTCCACTGTGGACTGGCATCGTCGTCTTGGGAATGCCCCTCTTCCTGTTCTCCAAAAGGCCCTGCCTGATGTATCTTTACATGCTTTTCAATGTGATTCTTGTATTTATGGCAAACATCCACATACTTCTTTCCTACTCATTGTACTTGGAGCGCTGCTCCCTTTGATTTACTACATTCTGATATCTGAGTTCCTTTTAAAGTTACAAGTGTCTCCAGATACCGTTATTTTATCACATTCATTGATGATTACTCTCGCACCACATGACTTTACCTCCTTCGTGATCTCTCCGAGCTCCCTCGCATATTTCACGCCTTTATCCAAAAAAACTCGCACACAATTCTCCACCACTATTAAAACCATACGCACCGATAATGCTCGCGAATACACCGACCATGAATTTGCCAACCTATGTGCAAATTTGGTATTCTTCATCACACCTCCTGTCCCTATACCCCCCAACAAAATGGTGTTGCCAAACGTAAGAACCGCCACCTACTCGACGTTGCCCGCTCACTCATGCTCCAAATACAGGTTCCAAAACTTTACTAGAACTTTGTGGTTTCCACTTCCTGCTTCCTCATCAAGCGCCTCCCTTCCTCGGTTCTCAACTTTGCCACCCCATTCAGTCTCCCCTTACCCTCCACTCTGACTTTACCTATTACACCAAGGGTCTTTGGCTGCACCTGTTTTGTTCACCTCCTGGGTCCCTCCTCGGATAAGTTGGATCCCCGGACCGCCAAATCCATTTTTGTTGGCTATTCTCGCACCCAAAGGGCTACCTGTGCTACTCTCCGGTTACTCGAAAGGTCATCGTCTCCGCTGATGTTACCTTTTTGGGAAGATCAACCTTTCTTCTCATCTCCTCCTGCTCCTTCCTCCACGACGACATCTCCACCGCTCCCTATACCCCCCGCCCGCCATCCTACTATGTGCATGTTTCCCTTCGTCCTTCTACCACTGCCCCTGATCCCGCCAAGCCGCATGTTATCCAGTTTTACTCTCGCCGCCTTCTTCCTCGTTCCACTACCCCTCTGCAGTCGGCTTCTTCCACGGCTACCCCGCGCTCTGCTGATCAGGTATCTCCCTCCACCGCTCATCCTCTGACAAATTATGTCTCCCTGCATCGCCTCTCCCCCCACCTATACACCTTTGCCACTTCTCTTTCCTCCATTTTGATTCCTAACACTATGCAGGAGGCGCTACAATAACCCGGCTGGAAGGCTTCCATGGAGGAGGAAATGGCTGTTCTCTGCGCCAACCAGATCTGGACTCTCGCACCGCTTCCCCCGGGTCAGAAACCGGTTGGGTGTAAGTGGGTCTCGTCATCAAACATGCAACTGATGGGACGATTGACCATCTAAAAGCTCGGCTAGTCGCCTGGAGCTTCACCCAACAACACGAGCTGGACTATGAGAAACCTTCTCCCTGGTGGCCAAACTCAACACCGTTCGTGTTCTTATCTCGGTGGCTGTCCATCGCCGGTGGCCCTTACTACAACTGGATATTAAGAATGACTTTCTGAATGGCGACTTGCAAGAAACTGTCTATATGCAACAACCTCCCGGTTTGAGACCACGAGGGAGTCTCAAGTTTGCACATCTTAAGAAAGCTCTGTATGGTCTCAAACAATCACCACGGCATGGTCGACAGGTTCAACAAAGCTCTTCGGGAGGTTGGTTTTTCTCGAAGCACGATAGACTTCTCGATGTTCACTTCACCACCGTATAGTGGGGACGGTTCTTTTGTTAGTTATGTTGATGACATAATAATTACGGGCGATGACTCACAGGAATACAGAGGTTAAACAACATCTCGGTATAGTTTTTCAAACAAAGGATCTGGGACCCCTCCGGTATTTTTTGGGCCTTGAGGTGGCTAGATGGTCAGATGGTCTCGTCCTCTCCCAGCAGAAATATTGTCTCGACCTTCTTCATGATGCAGGTTACTCGGGTGTAAGCCGATCAACACCACAATGGATGTGAATCACAAGTTATGTTGCTCAGGCTTCCGACTCAGATCTCTTACTTGAGAATCCTGAATACTATCGCCATATAGTTGGAAAATTGATCTACCCACAGTAATTAGACCAGACAAAATCTTTTGCAGTTGGTATTGTCAGCCGATATATGCATTCCCCCCGAAATTCTCATCTTCACCGCCGTTGAACGCATCTCCGATACCTCAAAACGGTTCCGGGTCAAGGATTGGTCTACAAGATCATCTTTTGCTCCTACATTGATAGCTTACTCTGATGCTGATTACGCTAGTTCTCTTGATGATCGACGGTCCAACCAGTGGGTTTTTCACATATTTTGGAGGGCTCGCTTACATGGCGGAGCAAGAAACAAGCTGTTGTGGCTCGATCATCTGCTGAGGCTGAATACCGGGCAATGACGTCTATGTGTCTGAACTAACATGGATGGAGAGTCTTCTTACCGATCTTGGTATAAGGTTTCCTTCCCCAGCCCTTCTCCTTTGTGATAGCCAAGCGGCGATACATTATTGCCAAGAACTCGGTATTCCACGAGAGAACTAAACATATTGAAGTTGATTGCCACTTCATCATAGAAAAGGTTCAAATGAAGAAGATTGACTTGAAGCATGTTCCCGGGACAGGACAAGTTGCGGATGTGCTTACTGAAGCTCTTCCTAGTACACTCTTCTATCAATTATTGTCCAAGCTTGGTGCATACGATTTGTACGCTCCAGCTTGCGGGGGAGTGTTAGAAAATCCCATATAGTTGGCCCAGTATTGGGCCTATGTATTCTGTATTTCCTTCTTCTCCTATTACTCCCACATCATTGTATAGGATTTCTTCTCTCCTTTTCTCCCCTATATATTTGTATTCTGTCCTTGTATTTTGTTTTGATACTGAAGTAGTACATACAAACTTTGAGCTCTTCCAACAATTTTAAACAACAGATTCTAAGGTTGGATGTTTGTATGGATACCTTGATAGGGGATCAAATGTTTATAGGTATTTCTAGAGGTCAAAAAAGGTGTGTCACTACCGATAAAACTGATTAATTTGATGCCAAAATTATGTGTAAATTGCATATCTCCTCCTTGTAAAGAAGATTACTGTTATAGTTCAAAAGCTCTGGAGCCATCCAGGTAAGTTTTCCTCTCACGCCACCATATATTAGCATCTTATGCTAAGGGGTGTGCCAATCTTTGAACATGCATTACATTTAGATTACAAACAAGAATCATACTGGAGAATCACATAATAAATAAGATTTCATATCAGGAACTAGTGCTCTCTAGAAAGCATTTTGAGCTCCTTTGATTTAGCGAATAAAGCGTTGAGTGGTATTATAAAGAATAAAGTTGAAAAGATCATTCCTCTAAAGTCATGAGCTGAAAGAGGGCTTCATGTTAGAAATTAAGCACTGGACGTCAATCCAATTTGAATATTTGAAATTATTGGGTCCATTGATCCCAATGTCCCAAATTTGTAAGAAGTCAAACAAGTTAATGACATACACATAGTTGTATTTGATGTTTGTATAATTTCATGCATGCAGGTTAGTCCTCACATTAATTGGACAGGTGGACACAAAGTTGTGGGCTGTATAGATAGAAAAGTGCCCAAGTCCACAGACATTGAGTGAAGACAATTCACTCAATGCCATAACACAAAAGGAGCTAAATACATCAGGATCTGTCAAAGCCTCATCAATGGAAGACAGAAAAGTGGCCAAGTCCTCATGATTGAGTGACGTTAACTCACTCAATGCCAGGCAGCAAATTCATTGAGTAAAGCTACCTCAGTCAAAGCTAGAGAGATTCTGTCAAAGGAAAAGTTTCTAAGTCCAAAAGCGTTGAGTGAAGCCAGTTCACTCAACGCCATGCTAATTCTGTCAAAGCCTTGGTAGAATGACAGGAAAAATCTGTCTAAGTACAAAAGCGGTGAGTGAAGCCAGTTCACTCAACGCCAAAGGAAGGAAGAGTTGAGTCATGCTGCTGCACTCAAAGCCTAAGAAGAAACCAGAAGTTGAGTAGGTCTAAAAGCATTGAGTGAAGCTAGTTCACTCAACGCCCAATTAAATATTAAGGTAGAAGGAAGATAGCATTGAGTGAAGTCAACACAGTCAACGCCTTCATGCAGAGCAGAATGTTCCAAGTACAAAAGCGTTGAGTGAAGCCAGTTCACTCAACGCCTTAGCAGAAGGCAAAACTTAAAGCAGCGACTAATGCAAAACGCGGTGAGTAAAGCCCATTCACTCAATTCTCTCAACGCCTAAGTTGCAGATAGGGCAAAATGATAAGCCAAGTATAAAAGCGTTGAGTGAAGGCCATTCACTCAACACCACTCAGCGCCTAAGAAAGCAGCTATGTGACTAAGTTCAGAATTGTTGAGTGAATGCCTTTCACTCAACGCCACTCAACTCCTAAGTTGATTTTGAGAAATTTTCTAAGTCCAGAATGGCTGACGTCAGCAAAGGTCAACAAAGTCGGCACATTTCAAATTCTTTGCGGGAAAGATGCAGTATGCCTTGAATGGTGCTAGTAGCCAACTGTTGTCATTTTCTGCAAAAGGAAGGTGGTATTCCATTCCTTAAGGATGGGCCCCAGTACAAAGAGCCGTTGATCAGCTGTCTAAGTGCCTTTAAGGCAAAGATGTTCACCACAATGGTGAAAGATATAGCAGGGGTATAAGTGCCTTCAAGGCCCCCGATGAAGAAATCCAAATGGCCCATCATGAACCATTTGTGTTTGGTGCACCAGCCCCTACACTTTAGAACAAGGCAGCTGCTTATTCTCAGGATCTCCTACCCAAAATCAGATCAGGGGCAAGTCTATCAACAAGCCAGACTTGGGCATATCTGAGGCCATCAAGAGTATATTTTTTGGAAATAAGACTACTGCTGGTAGGGCTCAAGATACTCAAAGTACATCTATTAACAAACACACCCAAGTCAGACAGTGGATGGAAGATACAAGAATAAGACTACTACTGTATCTTCTGGATTAAGAGCTACTGTAAGCACAACTACAAGACCAACTTTAAAAGGAGGTATAATATCCATGAGTGTTGGTGTTGTGGCAAGATGGGTCACTATGCTATTAATTGCTGACACAATCCAAGTATTTCAAGAGCAAGAGAGAGCTTACCTGTCAGAAGAACTACAGGTAGGCAAGTCATTATCAGACTAACTTACACCTAAGACCTAATAAGAATTGGGGTCCTAGGGTTAATTGATTTATGTCTTGCAGGTTAGGTGTAACGCCCCGAAACTCAAAGGAGCGAAGGGGGACGTTTTGGGCCAGTTTGGGTTCTGGCTGCAGGCACACGACCTTGGACACGGGCGTGTCCCAGGGCGTGTCAAGCCTGTGTCGACATTGAGACGGGAAGTCGACACTTTGGTCTCGACATTGTGTCGAGACTAGGCACACGGCCTGCGACACGGGCGTGTCGCAGGGCGTGTCAACCCGTGTCGACACTTAGCCGCGAAGTCGACACTCTGCGTTCGACGAAGTGTCGAGACATGGCACACGGCCTGTGACACGGGCGTGTCGCAGGGCGTGTCGACCCGTGTCGACACTCGTCCCAGGAAGTCGACACTTTGGTGTCGACAATGTGTCGAGACAAGGCACACGGCCTAGGACACGGGCATGTCCAAGGCCGTGTCGATAGGTCGACGATCTTCGCTCGACGAAGTGTCGAGTGTCGAGACCGTGTACACGGCCTGGGGTCCAGGCGTGTTGAGGTGACACGGGTAAGGACACGGGCGTGTCCTAGAACCCGTGCAGTGCTCGGGTTGATTTGGGGAAAAATGATGGGGGTACACGGCCGGCCACACGGCCGTGTCAGGTGGAACACGGGCGTGTCAGCTCGAACACGGGCGTGTTCGATACCCGTGTGAGGTTCCAGGTGAGCCGATTTTGACGGCGAATGAGGCACACGACCCTGGACACGGGCGTGTGCCAGGCCGTGTTCGGTCCAGATTGGGCATTTCAGTCCCGAATCAAAGCCGTTCGTTTCTTTATTTTGGGATCCAACGGCTGGGGGTTGTTCCTGAAGGGATATACCCGGGATTGGACTTAGAAACCCTCACTTTTCATGAGTGTTATCTTTCTAAAACCTTAGAGAGAGAGGAGAGCCAAGGAAGGAAGAAGGAGCTAGATCCCGCCATTGGAGGAGCTTCGAAGCTCCGAATCGCGAGCCGACTCCGGATCCACGGAGGCAAAGCTAGTGCGGTGCTTTTCATCCGATTACTTTTCAATGGCGCCAAAGAGGAATGCTAGGGTAACGATCCTCATCTTGAGCATGAGTAGCTCTCTTTCTTTGCATAGGAAGCCCGCTCTCGCGAGTTTGCGGAGAGTTGGAGGCGTTCCTTCGGGTAGATATGTGAAGTCCCCGTTGTTTAGAGTCCGTAAGCGAGAACGGACATAGGCATGATGTGTGAAGCCTACCCGAACATGTTGGTCTGGATCGGTGATGTTGCATTGCATAATGCCGGAGAAGACTCCGTGCTATTGGTTGTTTTTTGGGTTTTCTACGCGATAGATTGCAGCAGGGAGCCTTGGGGACTAACCCAAAGGTGCACCCGAAAAACTGGGCGGATACGAGATCTTGCGAACTTGGTGGCCTGAGAGCCAACTTGAACATAACCGGGTTATGTGACTTGTGATGGAAATGGGACTCGGTGGAAGTTTGACCCGCGCAAATGGCTTAAATTGTCGTTGCGATGTGAGCACGGGTTAGATGGAACCGTACCCGTTCTATGTCGTTCGGTTAAAGAGACCTAAAGGCACGTGGCACTTACCGTTGGCATATATTAGGGTCTTCGGCGGTCAATGGCTTAAATTGTCGTGACCAGGCCAGGAAGACAAATTGCTCATAGGTTTGGCCGTCAAAGTGGCAGTGGTGAGTCCGGAATGTTTATGGCTTTAATTGACGTGACATCGAGCGGTTCACCGTGAATGTGCCCTGAGAGCACGGGATGTGTGGCCGTGCGAGCCGACGTCTGTGATGAAATGGCTAAGTATATAAATTGCTCGCTTATGCTAATGAAATGCAGGAAGGAGCATCGCCGCCCGAGTTGGGGGCGGGATCGTTATAATTTGGTCAGCATTGCTGACCGTTGCCTTGTTTTTCCACCGTGCGGTGGTTTGTTGCTTGCAGGTGCTGCTGGGCCAAGCGGTCAATAGCGGGCTAAAGCCCTTTTTGCGAAGCCGGCCCTCGAAGGCCCAAATGGAAGTGTTTATTGTTTTATTCATGTATGACCGGCCTGCGTGCCGTGGTTTGTAAATCATGTAAATTCAAGTGAAACATTTTGTAAGGCCTTAAGGCTTATGTTGGTATTTTGTATACATTCCTATTTTGGTTAGTGGACATTCATGCTTTAATGCTGGGTTCTTTGTTACAACTTTTATAAACTGCTTCCGCTAGAATGCTCTGTGTAGGACGTTGAGATTGGTTGGATGGTTTCCATAAGTAACCACCCGGTCTGTCTGTGGCATACGACGTCGGGCCCCGGCCGGACCTACTGCTATATGCTATGTGACGGATAGGGGGTGTTACAATTTGGTATCAGACTACTGGTTTTGGTCGGGCTTAAAGTGAATTCGTGGGCGAATTCTTTTTAAGGGGTGGTGAGCATATTGTGTGCGTCATCGTTATAACAGTAAAAAGAACCCATGAATGTCCACTTAGGAATGAAAATACATGTGTTTGAGGAACCTGCGTGTTCCTATAATTGCTATTTGCAATTTATTTGGTCGCTTAACGGTGTTTTGTACCACTATAGGTGACCAGAAGTGGTGTTGGGCCGTCAGAACGCCGAGTTTCTGAGGCTAGTAGTGCACCGGATGTTGCTCCTGCAACACCTCTGTCGGCTGAGAACATACGATTGGTGGCTGAAGCGGTGTTGGCCGTGATAAATGCGCAGCCTGCAAGGCAAACGCAGCAGCCCGCTCCTGTGATGGAGCAAGAACCTCTTCAAGAGGCTGAGCCGAGGAGAGTGGAGCAAGTGGTTGTGGAACCGGTGTTGCCAAGGAGGGCAACTGAGAGGCAGCTTAAGCATGTAATGAGCTTTAACCCTCCGTTATTCTTCGGGGTTGGGAACCCCATCTCAGGCTGAAGACTGGCTCTCCAGGGTGAAGAGAGTCATGACAGCGACGGAGATGGAGGAGTGGCAAATGACCACCATCGCTACGTTCTTTTTGGACGGTGAAGCGAGAATGTGGTGGGAAGGATTGGAGCTGCATCATTTGAGAGGTAGACAACTGATAGACGTTCCGATGGAAGAGTTCTCGGGATTGTTCTTAGCAAGATACCTCCCTTCTACTCAGAGGATTTCGATGGAGAATGAATTTCTGAAGTTGGTTCAGGGTGAGAAGAGCGTGGATGAATATCTCCATGAGTTCACTCGTTTAAGTCGATATGCTAGCTCCACCATCATGGATGAGGAGCGCAAGACTAATCGCTTCTATGAAGGCTTGAGGGATGAGTTGAGACTACTACTTTCGGGGCCGATGACGCAGGGTTTCTTAACCTTGGTCAATACTGCCCGGTACTTGGAGAAGGACATGAAGAATGTGCAAGCAAAGAAAGGCTTGGGTGATAGAAATCTGAATTTAAAGTGCCGACTACTTCAAAGTCCGGCTATCGGAGGGCTTTCAAGAAGCATAGGACTTCGGGTCCAGCTCCTTCTGATTGCTTCTGGGGCGACTACGAGTCGGACCCCAGGCGCGTGTTTTACATGTGGAAAGACGGGGCACTTTGCCCGTGACTGTTGGAGCGGACGTCCTAAGTCCGAGAGGAAGCCGGGAGCTACTTATGAAGAGAAGGGAAAGGTGGTGGAGTCGACCGCATCCCATTATGCTCCGGCCCAACCAAGGGTCTACAATCTTGGCCAACAGGAGGCCATCAAACAGGCTGATGTGGTGACAGGTACAGTTTAATTTATAGCAAGTCAATTTCTGTAAATACTTGTTATACACATGTTACCTTACCACTGCTTGTTTAGGATTTGTATTGATTTGTGAAAATCTGGCACGAGCACTCTTCGATACGGGAGATTCACACTCCTTCTTGTCCGAAGGATTTATATCACGCATCGGAGTCCATTCTTCGACGACGAAGGATAAGTTGGATGTGTTGTTGCCCAATGGGTGTTCGATGCGAGCAGATAGGATCTGCGATGTTAAGATTCGTATTGGGGAGCAGGAATTCGACCTGCGGGCGTCTTTACTTCCGTTGGTGGAGTTCGACGTCATATTTGGCATGGACTGGCTCTCGGAGCAGCAGACCCATATAGATTGCGGTAGCAAGGAAGTCAAGCTGGAAGCAAGTCGTGAAACGACTTTTACGGGCTTAAAGGGGTCGAGCAAGACGTTGATGTCTGCTCTTCAGGTGGTGAAGGCGGTTCGTGCCGGAGCAGAACTGTTCTTTACACTAGTGGAGGTTGCAAAGCCGAAGCCCGCGTTGGATTGTATTTTAGTGGTATCAGAATACCCTGATGTGTTCCCCGCAGATCTTCCTGGAGCCCTGCCTCAGCGGGAGATAGATTTTACGATTGAGCTAGTGCCAGGTGCAAAGCCCGTGTCACGATCTCCTTATCGGCTAGCGCCTAAGGAAATGGCGGAGCTGAAAGTTCAACTGCAAGAGTTGTTGGAGCAAGGGTATGTGCGCCCGAGTTCTTCGCCTTAGAGCGCACCGGTCCTCTTTGTTAAGAAGAAGGACAGAAGCTTGAGGCTATGTATTGATTATCGGGAGCTCAACAAGCTGATGGAGAAGAACAAGTACCCGATCCCCCGGATTGATGATCTTTTTGATCAGTTAGTCGGGTCGACGGTGTACTCGAAGTTGGATCTCAAAGCTGGGTACTATCAGCTGCGAATAAGGGAGAGTGATATCCCGAAGACAACGTTTAGTACGAGATACGAGCATTATGAGTTTACGGTCATGCCGTTTGGGCTAAATAATGCGCCGTCAGTGTTCATGGATTTGATGAACAGGACTTTCAGGGAGTACTTGGACCATTTCGTGATCGTCTTCATCGACGATATTTTGGTGTACTCGCAAAGTGAGGAAGATCACTTCAAGCATCTTCATTTGGTGTTGGAGACGCTAATAAGAAATCAGTTGTATGCCAAGTTCTCGAAGTGCGAGTTTTGGCTATCCTCAGTGGCGTTCCTCGGTCATATAGTGAGTGGAGAGGGTATTGCTGTGGATCCGGCGAAGATTGTTGCGATACGGGAGTGGCCTGAGCTTGCTACTGTAGCGGAAGTCCGGAGTTTTCTGGGGCTTGCCGGCTATTATAGGCGCTTCGTAGAGAACTTCTCGCGGATAGCGTTACCTCTCACTACTTTGACGAGGAAGGAGCATAAGTTCGTTTGGACGCCGGAGTACGCGCGAGCTTTTGAGGAGCTGAAGTGTCGGTTGACCACGACGCCTGTGCTGAGTTCGCCATGTGGGACCGAAGGCTATGAGATTTATAGTGATGCTTCGGGCAGCGGTTTGGGTTGCGTGCTACTGCAACACGGAAGTGTAATAGCTTATGGCTCGAGACAGCTAAAAGTGCACGAGAGGAACTATCCGGTCCATGACTTGGAGTTAGCGTCCGTGATTTTTGCCTTGAAGCTGTGGAGACACTACTTGTACGGTGTGAGGATTGATATCTACACCGATCACAAGAGCCTGAAGTATCTTATTGATCAGAAGGATCTGAATATGCGGCAGCGTAGATGGATGGAGTTCCCGGGGGACTATACATTCAAGATCCACTACGTGCCTGGCAAAGGGAATGCGGTCGCG
Organism: Platanthera guangdongensis; assembly: GCA_039583875.1. NCBI lineage: Eukaryota > Viridiplantae > Streptophyta > Magnoliopsida > Asparagales > Orchidaceae > Platanthera > Platanthera guangdongensis. Next base: position 61,147,831 of record CM077150.1, on the reverse strand, counting down.
GACACGCTGAGTCGCCGAGCCCCAGCTCAAGCCAATTGGCTATCGGTGCATGATGAGCGGTTGGTGCGAGAGTTGGAGGCGTTGGAGATTGTTTGTGTGGACAAGCAATCAAGTGCTGAAGCAGTTCTGAATTGGACTAAAGTCCAATATGACCTGGCTGATCGTATTCGGCAGGCTTTGGATATGGATGCTCATATGAAGCAGCTCATGGTAGAGGCTCTAGATGGGTCAAATTCCCAATTCGTCGTGGAGGACGGATTGCTTTGGAAGGACGGTCGTCTGTGCATCCCAAGTGTGGGCAATTTGTGGGTGGAGTTGTTGTACGAGGCACACCATACCAAGTACTCGATTCACCCGGGGAGCACGAAGATGTACCGTGATGTTAAGAAACTGTTTTGGTGGCCGGGTTTGAAAAAGGATGTGGCACTCTACGTAGCGAAGTGCCAAACTTGCGCCTTGGTAAAGGCGGAGTGCCAAAAGCCGGGAGGATTTCTTAAGTCCTTGCCTATTCCGGAGTGGAAATTTGACGACATCTCTATGGACTTTGTGCACGGTTTGCCAAGGTCGCAGAAGGGGAACGGCGCCATTTGGGTGGTCGTTGATCGGTTAACAAAGGTGTCGCATTTTATTCCGCATAGGAAGGATGATCCGGTGTAGAAGTTGGCAAAGCTTTATGTGAATAACATAGTACGACTTCATGGTGTGCCCCGCAGCATCGTGAGTGACCGAGATGGGCGGTTCACGTCCAATGATTGGAGGCTAGTGCAGCAAATGTTGGGAACAAAGCTGAAATTCAGCACAGCCTTCCATCCGCAAACGGATGGGCAGACCGAGAGGGTCAATAGAACTATGGAAGACATGCTCCGCATGTGTGTCTTGGATTTTGGAAAGCAATGGGAAGACCACCTTTATTTGGTGGAGTTCGCATACAACAACAGCTACCAAGCGAGTATCCAAATGGCGCCCTTCGAGGCCCTATATGGTAGAAAATGTCGCACGCCGTTATCTTGGTTAGAAACGGGTGAGTCAAAGTTGTATAAGCGATCAGAAGTGGAGGATGCTACTTCTTTGGTGCGAACCATTCGGGATAGGTTGCTTATCGCTCAGGACCGGCAAGCAAAGTACTATAATGCCAAGCACAGGAACGTGGAGTTCGCTCTGGGCGATTATGTATACTTAAAGATCAAGCCGTTCAAGGGTGTCTCGCGGGTGGGGCGATTGAAAAAGCTAAGCCCAAGGTACCTTGGACCGTTTGAGGTTCTGGAGCGAGTTGGTGAAGCGGCCTATCGGTTGAAGCTCTCAGTGGAGCTTAGTGGTTTACATGATGTATTCCATATTTCGGTGCTTCGGAAGGCGGTGCAAGAGCCTACGCAAGTGATCGCGGTTGATCAAGTGCCGGTGGATAGTGGGCTAACGACAAAGGTCAAGCCCATGCGGATTGAGGACTCGGAGGTCAAGCGGCTACGCAATAAAGAGATCAGGATGGTCAAGGTCCGGTGGGACAATTGCGGTCGTGAGGAGCTCTCTTGGGAGCGAGAGCAGACTATGCTTGACGAGTATCCAGAGTTGTTCCGCTCAGGTACAAATTTTGGTTTTGTACATGTCTTTCCTTTATATAATTTCGTGGACGAAATTCTTTTAAGAGGGGGAGAGTTGTAACGCCCCGAAACTCAAAGGAGCGAAGGGGGTCGTTTTGGGCCAGTTTGGGTTCTGGCTGCAGGCACACGGCCTGGGACACGGGCGTGTCCCAGGGTGTGTCAAGCCTGTGTCGACTTTGAGACGGGAAGTCGACACTTTGGTCTCGACATTGTGTCGAGCCTGGGCACACGGCCTGCGACACGGGCGTATCGCAGGGCGTGTCGACCCGTGTCGACACTTAGCCGCGAAGTCGACACTCTGCGTTCGACGAAGTGTCGAGACATGGCACATGGCCTGCGACACGGGCGTGTCGCAGGGCGTGTCGACCCGTGTCGACACTCGTCCCGGGAAGTCGACACTTTGGTGTCGACAATGTGTCGAGACAAGACACACGGCCTAGGACACGGGCGTGTCCAAGGCCGTGTCGATAGGTCGACGATCTTCGCTCGACGAAGTGTCGAGTGTCGAGACCCTGTACACGGCTTGGGGTCCAGGCGTGTTGAGGTGACACGGGTAAGGACACGGGCGTGTCCTAGAACCCGTGTAGTGCTCGGGTTGATTTGGGGAAAAATGATGGGGGCACACGGCCGGCCACACGGCCGTGTCAGGTGGAACACGGGCTTGTCAACTCGAACACGGGCGTGTTCGATACTCGTGTGAGGTTCCAGGTGAGCCGATTTTGACGGCGAATGAGGCACACGGCCCTGGACACGGGCGTGTGCCAGGCCGTGTTCGGTCCAGATTGGGCATTTCAGTCCCGAATCAAAGCCGTTCGTTTCTTTATTTTGGGATCCAACGGCTGGGGGTTGTTCCTGAAGGGATATACCCGGGATAGGACTTAGAAACCCTCACTTTTCATGAGTGGTTATCTTTCTAAAACCTTAGAGAGAGAGGAGAGCCAAGGAAGGAAGAAGGAGCTAGATCCCGCCATTGGAGGAGCTTCGAAGCTCCGAATTGCGAGCCGACTCCGGATCCACGGAGGCAAAGCTAGTGCGGTGCTTTTCATCCGATTACTTTTCAATGGCGCCAAAGATGAACGCTAGGGTAACGATCCTCATCTTGAGCATGAGTAGCTCTCTTTCTTTGCATAGGAAGCCCGCTCTCACGAGTTTGCGGAGAGTTGGAGGCGTTCCTTTGGGTAGATATGTGAAGTCCCCGTTGTTTAGAGTCCGTAAGCGAGAACGGACATAGGCATGATGTGTGAAGCCTACCCGGACATGTTGGTCTGGATCGGTGATGTTGCATTGCATAATGCCGGAGAAGACTCCGTGCTATTGGTTGTTTTTCGGGTTTTCTACGCGGTAGATTGCAGCAGGGAGCCTTGGGGACTAACCCAAAGGTGCACCCGGAAAACTGGGCAGATACGAGATCTTGCCAACTTGGTGGCCTGAGAGCCAACTTGAACATAACCGGGTTATGTGACTTGTGATGGAAATGGGACTCGGTGGAAGCTTGACCCGCGCAAATGGCTTAAATTTTCATTGCGATGTGAGCACGGGTTAGATGGAACCGTACCCATTCTATGTCGTTCGGTTAAAGAGACCTAAAGGCACGTGGCACTTACCGTTGGCATAGATTAGGGTCTTCGACGGTCAATGGCTTAAATTGTCGTGACCCAGGCCAGGAAGACAAATTGCTCATAGGTTTGGCCGTCAAAGTGGCGGTGGTGAGTCCGGAATGTCTATGGCTTTAATTGACGTGACATCGACCAGTTCACTGTGAATGTGCCCTGAGAGTACGGGACGTGTGGCCGTGCGAGCCGACGTCTGTGATGAAATGGCTAAGTATATAAATTGCTCGTTTATGCTAATGAAATGCAGGGAAGGAGCATCGCCACCCCGATTTGGGGGCGGGATCGTTATAATTTGGTCAGCATTGCTGACCGTTGCCTTGTTTTTCCACCGTGCGGTGGTATGTTGCTTGCAGGTGCTGCTGGGCCAAGCGGTCAATAGCGGGCTAAAGCCATTTTTGCGAAGCCGGCCCTCGAAGGCCCAAATGGAAGTGTTTACTATTTTATTCATGTATGACCGGCCTGCGTGCCGTGGTTTGTAAATCATGTAAAATTCAAGTGAAATATTTTGTAAGGCCTTAAGGCTTATGTTGGTATTCTGTATACATTCCTATTTTGGTTAGTGGACATTCATGCTTTAATGCTGGGTTCTTTATTACAACTTTTATAAACTGCTTCCGCTAGAATGCTCTGTGTAGGATGTTGAGATTGGTTGGATGGTTTCCATAAGTAACCACCCGGTCTGTCTGTGGCATACGGCGTCGGGCCCCGGCCGGACCTACTGCTATATGCTATGTGACGGATAGGGGGTGTTACATTAGGCCAAGTGTCCATACCCCTTTATGATACTTGGACAGTGGATGTTCCAGGCACATGACTGGAATAAGGAGCTTGCTGAAGGATTACTCTCCAGTAAAGAATGGACCCAAAGTCATTTTTGATGGATCAGATAAGGTAGTGACAAGAAATTATGGTAAGATCTCTAATGACATAGTCACTATCACAAAAGTAGCCTATATGGAAGAGTTGTAACACAACCTAATAAGCATTAGCCAACTCTATGATATTGGCTATGACATAGTTTTCCACAAGGATGAGTGTCACATTAAGAGGTTAAGTGACCAAGAGGCCATCTTAACAGGCACTAGGAGTGAAAATGTTTATTGCTTAAATTTCCTATGCTTAGATAAGGATTCTCCTATATGCCTAGTAACAAATGAGAAAATCTCATATTGTGTACAATGACACAAGTGATTAGCTCATTTGAACTACAAGACCATTGGGAAGGTCTTTAGTGAAGAGCTAGTTAGAAATGATCCTAAGTTAAAATGCACTAAAGAGGGTATCTGCTCTACATGTCAAAAGGGCAAATAGACCAAAACCTCTTTCAAGAGCATTAGGACCAAAGACTCAGTGAGGTGCTTGTACCTCCTACATATGGACCTGTTTGGTCCTATGCCAGTTAATAGTCTTGGTAGGAAAGTCTACACCCTTGTGGTGGTTGATGACTATTCTAGGTTTGCCTGGGTGTTCTTTCTTAAGAAAAAAAAAGATGAAACCCTTAATGTCTTCAAGATCTTTGTCAACCAGATAAAAAATGAACAAGACAATTCTATGGTCAAAATCAATAATGACAGTGGAACTGAATTTCAGTCTGCAAGCATGCCAAGTTTCTGTGAAGAGCAAGGAATTCATGAAGAATTCTCCTCTCCAAGAATACCCCAGCAAAATGAAATTGCTGAGAGCAAAAATAGGACTCTCATAGAAGCTGGAAGGACCTTACTGAATGACACACTCTCCCATAATATTTCTGGGCTGAGGCAGTAAACACTACATATCATGTCCTTAACAGGGCTTCTATCACCAAAAGCCACAAGAGGACTCCCTATAGAATCTTGAAAGGCAGAATACTAAACTTATCCTACTTTAGGATTTTTGGTAGCAAGTGCTATGTGCTGAACAATGGAAAGTACTATGTGACAAAGTTTGCTGCTAAGTCCTATGAAGGGATCTTTGTTGGGTACAACAACCACAGCAAGGCATATAGAATCTATAACTTGATAAGTCAAGTTGTAAAAGAGTCGGTTCATGTGGTGTTTGATGAATAAAATATGATTAACAGTGAGCTGCCTAGCTCTTTTCCTAGTACTGCAGGTATAGAACGGTTGATGGAAAAGCTTGATATCAAGGAAGATGACCTAGCAGTCCAAGATGTGAATAAAGATGAGGGCTGTCCAAAGGAAGAAACAGACTCACAAGTTGTGAATGAAGATCTGCTAGCTGAAGACAATGAAGAATAACAATATGAAGTTAGATTGCCTCCAGCTGTCAGGTATCTAAGGGACCATCTATTAGATATGTGACCTTAAAACCATCTTTTGTATTATGATTATTTTGTAAAAACAATTTATCTTCTAAAGACAATACTTATTTGATTATGCATTTATTATATCCAGACATTATTATAAGATAATGCATGATTGGGTCCATAGGAACAATGGTGATTATAACCTATTCTTGAGAAGTCAAGTATATTGTGATGAGCTTTTGATTATACCATGTTTCTTAAATATCCCTAGTAAATGGACTATTGATGGGACACCAATAGTCTAGTTAAGACTAGTGTGTGCTTTGTTTCCCTTCTTAGGGATGACGAGTCACAAGTCAGTGACATGAGATGTTTAAACAAAGGGCACAAGTGCTTGTTGGATAAGTTCACTAGAAGTAACCTTTTTGGCGATCATCGACATGGAAGCTTCTTGTTGTCAATCGATGGATTACCTAGTTGTGACTATATAGATTGAGCCTTATTACCTGCAGCACAATCATCACTCATGACTAAATTACTATGTACTCAAGAGACCATATGGTTCTTCCTCTAGCCATGAGGAGAATCCGGTTCAAATGGTCATAGTCACTAAGTCATGGAGTAGATGTATGCCAGATATGGAAATACATCAGTCGGTCTATGCAATAGGTTTGATGTCCTATGATATCCAAATTGAGATAAGCATAAATCCTTGGCCAAGGTAGATAATAGAGATGAAAAGGGTTTCATCTTCTTAATGTTTATTTTTTACTGGATTGACATAGTTATCAAGCATGAGGGTATTGACTCTTTCCGTGACCTTTTGCTTGACCAGGACATGTAAGGATGTTAGGATCTTACTATATTCTTTGTCACATACTGAATTAGGTTCTATTAGATGTTGAGCATTTTTGGCGTGTCATTCACCACTGTCTGGGGGCCATGATACATTGCTAGATGTCAACCATGGTCTGCATAAGTGATATTGATGGGGACATCAATGTCATTTGGTATGCTAATTTTTAGTCATCAATGAATGATTAGTGTAGTCATCCTCTTTGCTGCCAGTTTAGTGAGGACCTAAATAGGTTACACACCTATACCTATATACGAGAATTGCAATTGGACTATATCAACTACTAAGGATTAGTAGTCATGTTCTATGTCTAAGTGTTAGACACTAATGAGCTATAGGACTATGGGAGGGACTAACATCCCTCATTAGTTTCTTAAGGCCCATTAAACTAAATAAAGATGTAATAAGGATTATATCTCTTCAGTATTTGGCAAGACTAAATAAAGTGTATTAATTAAAATGATTATTTAATTTATTTTATTAAAGTTGATTAATATCATTAATTAATTTGATTAATTTTAATCTTGGTCATGACATATTAATTGATGAGATCAATTTGTCATGTCATGCTTGATTAATTAAATGAATGATGTTCATTTAATCATAAAGCATAAAGTATAAAGTATAAAACAAATGCTTTTTGCTTTTATGGAAAAAAGCACTTTAGAAGTTGTCTTTTGCTTTATGCCAAATGAGATCTTTTTGGAGGGAAATTTGAAGTGAGAAAGAGAGGTCCTTTTGGATAAAGAATTGACCATCTCATCACTTGATGACATGATAATTTCGGCCAAGGAAGTGCAAGAAACTTTCTCCATCATCCCTCTTGTCTTCTTCTCACTCATTTGAGAAAGGAAGTGTGCTAGCATAGTCCATTGTTGGCAAAGGTTGCCTACCTCGTTGGTGGTGTGCCTCATTTAGAGAGACTACCATTTGTGGAGCTCCATCCATATCTCATCAAGTGATCTTGAACCGAAGAAACATTGGAGCTTGAAGCCGCACACGACGACCATTGATAAAAGTGTCACGAAGGTATAATAATCTATCGACTATGATACATTATTAATATACTTATGCTATGATCTGTTGATATCATAGTTCTTATTGTATTGCACTTGCCCTATTATGATTGTAACATAGCCTTTGAACCGTTTCCGTTATGGGGAATGTTTCCGATTTGAATCGAAATTCTCCCAAAATTTCCTACAATTGGTATCAGAGGGAGGTTGTATAACTATGTTGCATTTCTTTGAGAATGGTTCTCTTTAGAGAAATGTTCTCTTTGAGTCAATACAATTTTTTTGTTTTCTTGTGTTGATTAGTTTTGTATGAGTTAATGGCCATTAGGTTTTCTCCTTTTATTGTTGTATCTGAGATATGTATGATGTAATAAATGTGGGTATGTATCCACTAGTTTTATTTGTTATCATTTGTAATTACCCATAAGGGTATTTAAGTTCTAGGGTTTTATTTTTGATGGAGCCCTTGAAGACTACATTCTCGGTATCTTCAATTTGGAGAGACATGAAGATGGACTTGGAGGACCATTGTCGATGGCGTTTTCATTCGGTACTTGATCCATGAGATGGTTGCATATTCTATTCTTCATGATTTGTCACTTTTCTTAGAGCAATTAAGAGAATTTACTTGGGCAATAAAATCTCTTAATTGCACCTTGACCATTAGCTTCATATTTTTGTGCTTTATTCATGGGATGAATGTTGTGAGTTTTTTTATCCAAGTCATTTATTTTTATATTAGATATAATGTTAAATGATTTCTTATAAAACTCTTCTTATGTATTAGATACATTTCTAAATATAAAAACATATTTTATGATTTTGAATATGCATATATATGATATATGTGTATACTTTAAACCAAATTTGAAATCTCCTATTTATTTTATTATTAAGTAAAAATGGGTTTTCTGACCCGTGGCCTTCCTTTACAGAGATAGAGTCCATCTACACACTTTTGATATACCTTCATGGTTAATTGTGGTTTGTTCATTGTGGTGGTAATGTGAGGATGTCATGCAATAACTGTTAGGTTAGGGGATGTTCAATCTCTCAATCCTACTTGATGGTAAAGGGTCGTCACTTAACTATCAATATATTTGCAATAACTGTTAGGTGAGGAAATATGTTCTAGAGGCCATAATTTGATCGATATTTGCATAAGATGTAATGAATGAGATTCAGTCACCAAAATATGTGATCATCAATAACTGTTAGGTGAGGTTATTACAAAAGTTGATGAGACTTCCATCCCCACTAAGGGAATTTGATATTCTCCAGCTCCCATTTTAGGAGCATGGGATTTAAAAACTTTTTAGTGGAAGGTCACCTTATTATTTTAACCCTTAATGATAAGGTTTTGATTCTTTCTGCAAAACCTAATACCAATTTTTATTTCTTCACAGATTTATTAAAAGCTTTTTTCAAAATGGGTAGTAAAAATCCCCTGTCTTCCATGCTTGAGAAGAACACTCTTAATGTGCCTAACTTTCTAGACTGGTTAATGAACATAAAGATAGTTCTCAATTATGAAAAATTGACCTATATTCTTAAAGAGCAACCCCCTGCATCACTGCCCTCTGAATCAACAGAAGATGAGAAGGAAATATATGAGAAGTGGAAAGATGATGATTTAAAAGTTAGATCATACATGCTCGCTTCTATGAATGTGGACCTTCAAAGGCAGCACCATGAGATGGAAAATGCTAAAACCATCATCTTGCATTTGCAAGAATTGTATGACAAGAGTGGTAGGGCCATCAGATATGATGTGTCCAAGGCATTATTTCATTGCAGAATGACAGATGGGGCGTCTGTCCATGATCATGTCATAAAGATGATTGAGTATATTGAAGAACTAGGTAGATTGGGTCTAGCCATGAATCATGAATTGAGTATAGATCTTGTGCTACAATCACTACCAGATTCTTTTTCTCACTTTGTCCTAAACTTCCACATGAACAAGTTGGAGGGAACTCTTCCTGAGTTACTCAACATGCTTATTGTGGCCGAAAAGGATTTGAAGAAGAATGGTGGTGCAACTACACAGGTAGTGAAAGGAGGGAAATCATCTTTCAAGGGCAAGAAAGTTGTCAAAAGAATGATGAAAAAGCAAGGTAAACGAAAAGTGAATAGTAAGAAAGATGAAATAGGAAAGTGTTTTTTCTGTGATGTCCCTGGTCACTGGAAAAGGAACTACAGAAAGTACCTTGCTAGTTTGAAGGATAAACCCAAGACTGCACCTTCTGAAGGTACAATACTTATGCTTTCTCATACTGACTAAATGTTAGATTAGAATCTGACACTTAGGTTCTAGATTCTTGTACAACTAATCATATTTGTATGAATGTGCAGGATCTGGAGAGAAGTCAGATGCTGGAGCCAAATGAAGTATTTCTCATGGTCAAAAATAGAGCAAGGGTTGCTGCTATCACTATAGGAGACTATCATCTTCATTTAGCATCTGGGCATGTTATCATTTTGCGAGATTGTTTAGTCTTTAAGAATGTCTTTAAGAATCTCATTTCCGTTCCAGAACTTTTGAAGGAGAATTATGATTTTTTTTAAAAACAATTGTTGTTGCATTTATTTCAAATCTAAACGTATAGGTTATGGAAATATGATTGACAATCTATTCATGATAAGAACTAGTAATGAGATTACTAATATTGAGCATAAATAAAATCTAATAGTGACTAAGAGACTTAGAGATGACCTTAATCCCTTTTATCTCTGGCATTTAAGGCTTGGTCATATTGGAAAAGATCGCATTACAAAGTTACGAAAAGAAGGATTTATTGGTCCATCAGGTTTTGAACCTTACTTAACTTGTGAAGCATGTCTCCATGGGAAAATGACTAAAGTACCTTTTATGGTCCAGAGTATTCGGGTTGATCAATTATTAGGACTCATACAAACTGATGTGTGTGGTCCTTTTCCAGAGTCAGCTCGGGGAGGGTATAACTACTTTGTGACCTTTACCGATGATCTTTCGCGTTATGGCTTTGTGTACCTTCTAAAGCACAAGTCTGAAGTCTTTGAAGTGTTTAAGGAGTTTAGATTATAAGTAGAGAAACAAAAAGGTATGGGAATTAAGGCTCTTCGATCAGATCGAGGAGGTGAATATCTTAGCTCTGATTTTCTTAGTTATCTTAAAGATAATGGAATATGAAAGTGAAGGAATAGATCACACAAACTCTAGAGGGGGGGGGGGGGGGCGTGAATAGAGTATTAAAATTCTTTTGATTAATTTTATAGCGGATTAAAATAAGTAATATCTATATGTATATGGGATGAAATAAAACAAAGAACTCACAGCACAGAAAATAACAAATAGAGTAATCAGACGACACAAAGATTTTATAGTGGTTCCCCTAAAACTTGGGTACATTCACTCTTCTACCACCACCCTGGTAGGAATCCACTACAGGTTTTTGATCAGGTGGCCTACCACCACAGGTTTTTGCTCAGGTGTCCTATCACCACAAGATCTATTTTCAAGAGAGATCTAACAACCCTTTGAGCTTTTGATCAGGTGCCCAAAAACCAAACTAAGTCTTTTGATTAAGAGACTTAACAACCAAGGGATTAACCTTCGAAGGGAATTAGAAACCCTTTTACAGTGAGGTAAAAAGAAATGTGATATTGTCTTCTCTTTCTCAAAGTTCTGAGAAGACTAGTGGATTGCTGTTGTTGTCAAAGCTACCCCTGAGATGTAGAATGGTTCGGGAAAATGGAAGCTTTGCTCAGGGTGTAGGTCTTCAAGATGAGCACTTCTTCTTCCAGTAAATATCTCTGAGTGATTGAGCTTTTAGTCTCAGATTGTATGTTGTGTTGCTGGAAGAAAACTTGAAGAAGAGGAATGAAGATGAACAAGATGTTATGTGTATCTGTTTCTTGTTCTCAGAATGCAGATATTTTCTTTCTTCTTTTTCCTAACTCTGTAAATTCTAATTGTTAGACTCTACATGGCAATCTTCTGAAAATCTTTTATATCTGATTGCTGATTTTGAAATTCAAATCCTTGAAGTCCTCTGCATATTTTTTGGGAATTGGAATGGCTGAATATTGTCTTCAATGCATTTCCCTAACTGTCCCATATGTTAAGTACTAACTCTGTGAAAATCCTTAATTAATGCTGTCAAGAACAGCTATATTCTTGAGAATATGAGCATTTATTATTAGAATATTACTGTCTGAATATTTGAAATAATCTGAAATTAAATTGCCTTAGACGGTATGAGAAACTGAGAGAAGATAGTCGAATAGAACCTGGATGGAGTTAGTCGAACTAAGGAAAGTTTTTATCGACCTAAGCTCCAAGTTTGTCGAGCTGATAATTCTCCTTCGTCGAGCTGAGTTCCTATATCGTTGAACAAAAAAGCACTTGCCAAACTGAGCTCTAAGTTCGTCGAGCTGAGATCCTGTGATAAGCTCACAGTTCGTCGACCTGAGCTAGACTTTTCATCGAGCTCAACTCAGTAAAGGAAATCTGAGTTCATCGATCTGAGATCGACGTTCATCGAGCTGAGTTTAGCTATCGTCGAACTCCTTTTTCTACAATCTTCAAAACTTCCTTGTCTCTTAAGTCTTGAGTTTCTGAAGTCTTCTGAAGCCTTCTGAAGGTAGGTCTCAGAGTACTATCCTAAAGTAATTGACCTTAACCCTAGAACTAACAAATGACCCTAGACTATACATGGTGTGTCATCAATCATAATAGTGAACCTAGCCCAAATCACTAGTAGGGCTCTAACAATCATACATACTGATGTGTGTGGTCCTTTTCCAGAGTCAGCTCGGGGAGGGTATAACTACTTTGTGACCTTTACTGATGATCTTTCACGCTATGACTTTATGTACCTTCTAAAGCACAAGTCTGAAGTCTTTGAAGTGTTTAAGGAGTTTAGATTAGAATTAGAGAAACAAAAAGGTATGAGCATTATGGCACTCTGATCAGATAGAGGAGGTGAATATCTTAGCTCTGATTTTCTTAGTTATTTTAAAGATAATGGAATATTATCCCAATGGACACCACCTGACACTCCTGAGCATAATGGAGTCTCTGAAAGAAGAAATAAGACCATATTAGATATGGTCCAATCCATGGTTGTTTATACTAATCTACCTATTTTCTTATGGAGTCATGCCCTGGAGACGGCTACCGTCATCTTAAATAGGGTACCTTCTAAATCTGTTTCTACTACCCCATATGAGACGTAGAATGGTAGAAAGCCAAATCTTAATTTTTAAAAAATTTAGGGATGTATCGTCTATGTTAAGAAACTCAAGGTGGACTAGTTAGAAGGAAGATCTTCTTTATGTAGATTCATTGGTTATCCCAAAGAAACTATGAGATATTGTTTATTCCATCCCACTGATCAAACTACTTCTGTTAGTAGGCATACTATATTTTTGGAAAATCAGTTTATCCAAGAAGGCGGTGTTGGGAGAAAAATTGACTTGTATGAACAAGTCAAAGAAATAACCACTGAGCCTATATCTAAAGAGATCCCTATTCAAGTGGGAGGTTCTTCTAATACATGTCCTCTTAAAAGGAGCACTAGAGAGTCTCATGCTCCAGAACGTTATGGTCTCATGCATGATGCAGTTGAGTCACTATTCCATGTTGAGGATAGTGATCTTAAAGACCCTAAAAACAATGAGGAAGGAACATGTGATGTTGATTCTAGAAAATGGCTTGAAGCCATGAAATTATAAATAGACTTTATGTATTCTAACAAGGTTTGGACTCTTGTAGATCCTCCAAAAGGTCTTGTACCTATTGGATGCAAATGGATCTATAAGAGAAAATTGGATGCTGATGGTCACATTGCAATATACAAAGCAAGACTTGTGACAAAAGGTTATCGTCAAAGACAAGGTGTTGAGTATGATGAAACCTTTTCACCTGTAGCTATACTTAAGTCCATTAGAATTTTACATGCTATTACAATAGACCTGAATTATGAGATAATTCAAGTGGATGTCAAGACTGCCTTCTTAAATGAGATCCTCTCTGAGGATATCTATATGGAACAACCTGAAGGATTTCTTATCCCTAGTGACACTCCAAAGGTATGCAAATTGCGTAAGTCCATTTATGGACTAAAGCAATCTTCCAGAACATGGAACATGAGATTTGATGAAATTATCAAAATGTTTGGTTTCATTCAACATCCCGATGAACCATGTGTGTATAAGAAGACCAATGGGAGTGCTCTCGCTTTCCTTATACTTTATGTAGATGACATTCTCATTTTTGGAAATGATTTGAATTTTCTCTCTTCTATTAAGTCGTTCCTTTTTGAGCAATTCTCTATGAAGGATTTGGGAGAGGCTTCCTATATTTTAGGAATCAATATTTATAGAGATAGATCTAAAAGGCTTCTAGCCCTCTCTCAATTGTCTTATATAGACAAAGTCTTAAATAGGTTTAGGATGCAGAACTCTAAGAGAGGCTTGTTACCATTCTCTCATGGAGTACATCTCTCTAATAAAATGTGTCCTTCCACACTTGAAGAGATTAAGTATATGGAAAATGTTCCTTATGCTTCTACAGTAGGTAGCATAATGTATGCTATGCTTTGTACTAGACCGGATATTGCCCATGCTATAAGTGTTACAAGCATAAATCAGGCAAATCCAGGAGAAACTCATTATATGGATGTAAAGAACATACTTAAGTACTTAAGAAGGACTAAAGATATGTTTTTGGTATATGGAGGAGGTGAACTTGGTATAAAAGGCTATACTGATTCAGATTTTTCCACTGATGTAGATGACATAAAATCTACTACGAGGTATATTTTCATTATGAATGGAGAAGCAATGTATTGGAAGAGTTCCAAGCAAGAGATCACTGCTGCATCAACCTGTGAGGCAGAATATGTTGCTGCATGTGATGTTGTAAAGGAAGCTGCATGGATGAAGAAATTCATCTCAGAGCTTGGAGTGGTTCCTAGTATTAAATAACCCATTGACTTGTTGTGTGATAACACTGGGGCTATAGCTTAGGCTAAGGAACCTAGGTCTCATTAGAAGTCGAAGCACATTGAAAGACGCTTCCATATCATAAGAGAGATCATCAAGCGTGGTGACATTCTTGTGCAGAAAGTACCTACGTTAGAGAACGTAGCAGATCCACTGACGAAGACATTAAAGTTGGAGCTTTTTGAAAGACATCTCCAAGAGATGGAGTTGCAAATTAAACCAGAGTGGCTTTAGTGCAAGTGGGAGATTTTTAGATATGTGTCATTAAAGCCATCTTTTGTATTATGATTGTTTTGTAGAAACATTTTATCTTCTAAAGGCAAGATTTATTTGATTATGCATTTATTATATCCAGAAATTATTTTAAGATAATGCATGATTGGGTCCATAAGAACAATGGTGATTATAACCTATTCTTGAGAAGTTAAGTATATTGTGATGGGCTTTTGATTATACCATGTTTCTTAAATATCCCTAGTAAATGGACTATTGATGGGACATCAATAATCTAGTTAAGATTAGTGTGTCCTCTGTTTCCCTTCTTAGGGATGACGAGTCACAAGTCAGTGACATGAGATTTCTAAACAAAGGGCACATGTGCTTGTTGGACAAGTTCACTGGAAGTAACCTTTTTGGTGATCATTGACATGGAAGCTTCTTGTCGTCAATCGATGGATTACCTAGTTGTTACTATATAGATTGATCCTTATTACCTGAAGCACAATAATCACTCATGACTGAATTACTATGTACTCAAGAGACCATATGGTTCTTCCTCTAGACATGAGGAGGATCTGGTTCAAATGGTCATAGTCACTAAGTCATGTAGTGAGATGTATGCCAGATATGGAAATACATTTGTCTGTCTATGCAATAGATTTGATGTCCTATGAGATCAAAATTGAGATAAGCATAAATCTTTGGCCAAGGTAGATAATAGAGATGAAAATGGTTTCATCTTATTAATGCTTATTTTTTACTGGATTGACATAGTTATAAAGCGTGAGGGTATTGACTCTTTCCGTGACCTTTTGCTCGACCAGGACATGTAAGGATGTTAGGACCGTACTATATTCTTTGTCATATACTAAATTAGGTTCTATTAGATGATGAGCATTTTTGGCGTGACATTCACCACTATCTGGGGGCCATGATACATTGCTAGATGTCAACCATGGTCTGCATAAATGATCATTGATGGGGACATCAATGTCATTTGATGTGCTAAGTTGTTAACCATCACTAAATGATTAGTGTAGTCATCCTCTTTGCTGTCAGTTTAGTGGGGACCTAAATAGGTTACACACCTATACCTATATATGAGAATTACAATTGGACTATATCAACTACTAAGGATTAGTTGTTATGTTCTATGTCTAAGTGTTAGACACTAATGAGCTGTAGGACTATGGGAGGGACTAGCATCCCTCATTAGTTACTTAAGGCCCACTAAACTAAACAAAGATGTAATAAAAATTATATCTTTTCAGTATTTGACAAGACTAAATAAAGTGTATTAATTAATATGATTATTTAATTTACTTTATTAAAGTTGATTAATATCATTAATTAATTTGATTAATTTTAATCTTGGTGATGACATAATTAATTGATGAGATCAATTTGTCATGAAATGCTTGGTTAATTAAAAGGATGATGTTAATTTAATCATAAAGCATAAAGTATAAAGTATAAAGCAAATGTTTTATGCTTTTATGGAAAAAAAACACTTTAGAAGTTGTCTTTTGCTTTATGCTAAATGAGATCTTTTTGGAGGGAAATTTGAAGTGAGAAAGAGAGGTCCTTTTGGATAAAGACTAGACCATCTCATCACTTGATGACATGATAATTTTGGCCAAGGAAGTGGAAGAAAGTTTCTCCTTCATCCCTCTTGTCTCCTTCTCACTCATTTGAGAAAGGAAGTGTGGTAGCATAGTCCATTGTTGGCAAAGGTTGCCTACCTCTTTGGTGGTGTGTCTCATTTAGAGACTCTACCATTTGTGGAGCTCCGTCCATATCTGATCAAGAGATCTTAAACCAGAGAAACATCGAAGCTCGAAGCCATTCACGACGACCATTGATAAAAGCGTCGCGAAGGTATAATAATCTATTGAATATGATGGTTTCTTTATATGCTTATGCTATGATCTGTTGATATCATAGTTCTTATTGTATTGCACTTGCCCTATTATGATTGTAACAAAGCCTTCAAACTGTTTCCGTTATTGGGTAAGTTTCCAATTTGAATCAAAATTCTCCCAAAATTTCCTACACCATCCACCACACCAGATCATTGGTGAGGCAAGCCAAGGAGTCCAAACCAGAAGCAAGAGTTTCAACACTACACTCTACTCAAGTTTTCTATTGCAAGTAGAGCCCAAGAAATTTGAAGAGGCTAACATAGACCAATTCTGGATTGGAGCAATGCAAGAGGAACTAAACAAGTTCACGAGATATAAGGTCTGGAAGCTGGTTCCCAGACCAAAAGGACATAATGTCATTGGAGTCAAGTGGATCTACAAGAAAAAACTTGATAAACATGGCATTATAGTGAAGAATAAGGCTAGACTGGTGGCTAAAAGATACATGCAAGAAGAAGGGATCGATTTTGATCAGACATTTGCCCTAGTAGCTAGATTGGAAGTAATAAGACTCTTCCTTGCATTTGCTGTCTACCAAGGATTCAAAGTCTACCAAATAGATGTGAAGTTAGCCTTCCTGAATGGTGACTTAAAAGGAGAAGTCTATGTAGAACAACCTCCAGATTTTGTTGATTTTTACTCACCTGATTTTGTTTATAGACTTAGGAAAACTCTATATGGGTTGAAGCAGGCCACTCGAGCATGGTATGAGACCTTGTCTAGCTTCCTCATTGAGAACAAATTCTCAAGGGGGAAGATAAACAAGACCCTATTCCTAAGAGAATCTAAGGGCAAGATTATCCGAGTCCAGATATATGTTGATGACATTATCTTTGGATCTACTGATGACAACCTTAGTAGGAAGTTTGCTAAACTTATGCAAGGAAAGTTTGAGATGAGTAGTATGAGTGAGCTAAAGTTATTCTTGGTACTCCAAGTTAGACAGACTGATGATGGCTTGTCCATATCGCAATCCAAGTTCACCAGGGAGTTGATTAAAAAATATGGTATGGAGAATGCCTCCACCATGAAAACTCCCATGAGGTCAAGTATGACTATAAACAAAGATGAAACAGGGAAACCTGTTGATGAAACTTTATATAGATGGATAATTGGCTCGCTTCTATACCTCACTGCTAGTAGGTCTGACATCATGTATGCCACATGTGTCTGTGCTAGGTATCAGGCCTGCCCTAAAGAATCTCACTACACTGATACAAAGAGGATCTTGAGATAACTTAAGGGCATACACGATCTTGGTCTATGGTACCCTAGAAATAGGGATTTTGAAATAACAGGATATTAGATGCAGATTTTGCTGGCTGCAAAGAGGACAAGAAAAGCACTTCAGGATCCTGTCAATTCTTAGATGGGAGACTAGTATCTTGGAGTAGCAAGAAGCAAACCAGTGTGACAATATCAACTGTAGAGTCTCAGTACATATCAACAGATAGTTGTTATGCTTAGTTGCTATGGATCCAGTATTAACTTCAGGATTACAACCTCCAGATAAGTAGAACTCCTCTATTTTGTGACACTACTAGTGCTATTTCTATTTCTAAAAATCCTGTCTCACACAACAGGACTAAGCACAAAGAAAATAGATATCACTTTATTAGGGAGCATGTGGAAAAATAAGATATCAACCTCGAGTTTGTCCCCACAGATAAGCAAATGTCTGACATCTTTAGTAAGCCACTAGATGAAGCAAAGTTCAACACCTTCAAGTTTGAATTGGGCATGTTGAACCTGGTGTAGCTTCAGTAACTCCCTATAGTATTTCTGTTGCAGGATTTGTTCTTCTTGCAGGTTGTAAAGACTTCAAGTGATATGAAGATTGTGGAGACCATAGTGTCTATCAAAAGGTGGTGATAGAAGATGGCTCCTGTTGAGGGGGAGCAAGTCCAACAACTGTAGGGGTAGTTACTGCCTCATTAAGAGATGGAGGTAGCAGCTACAACAGCTGGTCATCTGCAATCAACTAGGGGGAGAACATAAAAGCATTCAAGCATCTCCATGACTATCTGAAGCAGTCAAAAAGGGGGAGAGAAGGAATTGATCATGAGGCATTAAGTGGAATTAGAGGATGATCAAGTGGTTTCAAAGCCAAAAGGAGATGATCAAGTCTTATAGCAAAATTGGGGGAGTAGGTGATGCTCACCATATAGGCAAGAAGTGTGGTAATCTTCCTAGACCAGCTATGTTATAATAGTGTAGTTTATTGCTGTATATGTTGTGTATGTCACTGACTTAGAAATTTGATCAAGGGTTTTGACTTCTTCAAATAGGGGGATATTATTGGGTCCATTGATCTCAATGTCCTAGGTTTGTAAGAAGTCAAATAAGTCATTGACATACACATAGTTGTATTTGATGTGTATATAAGTTCATGCATACGGGTTAGTCCTTCTCATATTGACTGGACAGGTGGACACAAAGTTATGGTCTGGATAGACAAAAAAGTGCCTAAGTCCACATGCATTGAGTGAAGACAGTTCACTCAACGACATAACACAAAAGGAGCTGAATACAACAAGATCTGTCAAAGCCTCATCAATGAAAGATAGAAAAGTGGCCAAGTCCTCAGGTGTTGAGTGACATCAACTCACTCAACGCCAGGTAGTAAATTCATTGAGTAAATCTGCCTCAGTTAAAGCTAGAGAGATTCTGTCAAAGGAAAAGTTTCTAAGTCCAAAAGTATTGAGTGATGCCAGTTCACTCAACGCCTACTGATTCTGTCAACGACTTAGTAGAATAACAAGAAAAATATGTCAAAGTACAAAAGCGTTGAGTGAAGCCAGTTCACTCAATGCCAAAGGAAGGATGAGTTGAGTCATGCATGCTGCTACACTCAAAGCCTAAGAAGAAACCGAAAGTTGACTAAGTCTAAAAGCATTGAGTGAAGCCAGTTCACTCAACGCCCAGTCAAATATTGAGGTAGAAGGAAGATAGCGTTGAGTGAAGTCAACATACTCAATGCCTTCATGCAGAGCAGAATTATTCCAAGTACATGAGCATTGAGTGAAGGTAGTTCACTCAACGCCTCAGCAGAAGGCAGAACTTAAAGCAGCGACTAAGGCAAAAAGCGTTGAGTAAAGCCCATTCACTCAACGCTCTCAATGCCTAATTTGCAAAAAGGGCAAAATGATAAGCCAAGTCTAAAAGCGTTGAGTGAAAGACATTCACTCAACGCCACTCAACGCTTAACAAAGAAACTGTGTGACTAAGTCCAGAATCATTGAGTGAATGTCTTTCACTCAACGCCACTCAACGCCTAAGTTGATTGTAAGAAATTTTCTAAGTACAGAATGGTTGACGTCAGCAAAGGTCAACAAAGTCAACATATTTCAAATTCTTTGCGGGAAAGATGCAGTATGCCTTGAATGGTGCCGGTGGCCAGCTGTTGTCGTTTTCTGCAAAAGGAAGGTGGTAACCCGTTCCTTAAGGGTGGTCCCACAGTACAAAGAGCTGTTGATCAGCTGTCAATAAAAGGGAAAGTTTGGCTAAAATAAAGTAGCAA
The DNA here is from genome assembly GCA_039583875.1 of Platanthera guangdongensis. Lineage (NCBI taxonomy): Eukaryota > Viridiplantae > Streptophyta > Magnoliopsida > Asparagales > Orchidaceae > Platanthera > Platanthera guangdongensis. Next base: position 61,127,852 of record CM077150.1, on the reverse strand, counting down.
TTAGGGTTTTCTGATTACGCATAGCGGCGGAACTTCGTCTTCTTCCTTGCCATTAACATCGATCCTGAAGCACAATTTCTGATCAGTTGACCTGAAAGCAAAAACAGATAGCTATTGCGATTATCATCAACGATAACAAGTTCAGAATCGATTTCTGATTGAGAAGAGAAGCAGTGCCTTCAGAGACTGCTTGTCCTGGTAGCTGTTCGAAGAAGATACAAAACTTTCAGATCCATTATCTTCAACAACAGATCAGAATCTTAATTCTGAGTTACTTCCAGCCCAAGCAGTCCTGTACTGAAAACCTTTTCAACTTATTGGTGTGAAGAGGATAGGGCTGAAATATGCTCAGCTCAGGAAGACAGACACAGAGAAAGTTCTTTGGTGTCTAACTGGTTCAAAATATTTCTATTTTTTTGTAGGATCCAGTCTTCGATCTGAGTGTAGGATTCCTGTGAGAACCTGAGTTATAAGCATATATTATAAAGGCCGCAATAAGATCATTTATTTATCTGAGTATATGATCCATTTTGGATCTGAGTGCAGGGTTGTCCTCCCAGCCCGAGTTGTAGGGCCATTGGCCTGAGGTAGGTGATTATTTAATCACTAAGTTGTTGGGCCTTGTTCCTGAGCTGTAGGTCTTGGAGGAAACTGAGTGGTCTTGCGGGATCGAGTTATAAGCTTTTAAGGAGCCGAATTTTTGAGAGGAGCCTTGTCTAACACACTGTTAGAAAGGTGGAGAGGGACAGTGAACGTATCCATAATCTGGGGAATCACTATAAAACAAATGTGTCGTCTGTGATTAATCTTGAAAGCTAAAATAACCTAATCACTAAGTACAAAACAGTCGGGGATGGTCTAAAAGACTTAAAGAAAGACAAAAACTTATTCACCCCTCTCTAGGTGTTTAACTGACCTTGAAAACAAATACTTTAAGAATTTTATCTAAAGTTAAGATAATGCTGAAATTAAATAACAAACCTAATTTAGGGAACCTTTGCCTCAAGTTCTTCTAAAGAGAAGACTTTATACGAAGGAATACTAAAAGCTCCCAGCTATATTGTTTGAGATGTATACCCTTGATGTTGAACAAGAAAACATCATTCAAAAAAGCCATGAAACATTATTATAAAAACTTATTCAGAAGAATGTGGGAAAATTGAAAAAATATAGGCTTCACTCCCAATGCTTGTAGTTTAAATGGGATTTTAGTTGACCTTCCTTGATTCTTATTGAAGCTCATCTTACAGCAGCCACCATCAATACCAATCCCTGTACCTAGATGCAACCACCAGGGAAAACTTGCAATACTAAAGATTTCCCATATCTCATTTGATAAAAGGGATATTGTTGGAGCATGCATCCTACAACTCAGAGTTTGAGAATTATAAATATTGTGATGTATTTGATCTAGACTTTTGTGTATGTTTATAGTGTGCAGGTTGTACAAGTTGACCGTGGAGACAAGGCATCCATCAAGGACATTATTGGAGCATGTGTTCCACGCTTTTTAGTTTGCTAATAACAAATCTCGATTCTATTTGATCATAGGGTGTTTATGATGTGCATATATCACAGGTCTGACACAAACAACATTTGGGTTTTGATTCAGGTCAGAATAGAGGAGCTAAGGAGCTATCTCCCGGCTACATCCAGTATTTCCACCCAGAGACAGTGGACCAAACAGTGTGACATTAAGTGAACTCACCGCACTCAACGCCTACCAAACAGTGTGACATTAAGTGAACTCACCACACTCAATGCCTATGTGCAGTTATTGTCATTGTCGCCCGGTGATGTCGATATCTCCAGGTGACAGTGCACGATTGGACACGATCGATCTGGGATGCGAAAATGGCGAATACGTGGGACACGTGTCAGTAAGATAAGATGTCGCCGATCGGCGACAGCCAATGTCACCAGGCGATATCCCCAAAATATAAAAATGACTTATTTTTCTATAGAGATCACAAATTATAGAAGTTGGAGTGTTTCTTCCCGTTCAACTGATCTAGAGAGCTCCAATATTCAGAATTACTTCATTCTCCCAAGAAGGTTCAAGTGCGAAAGATCGATGACTCGTATATGACATTAAAAGCAACCTTTACAAGGATTTTTCGACATCTTCAGCGCTTTGTTTAGAGGGAGTTTTTAATTCTGAAGTTTATATATTGTCTTTTTCTTTATTTCCATTATAATCGAGAGAGGAAATCACCATCTTGTGAGTGGCATCTAAGTCCTTGCATTGCTTAAGAGAGAATCGTCGCCTGTGTATGGCGTCTAAGTCCTTGTACGGCTTAGGGAGAAATTGCTACATTGTGTGCAGTGTCTAGATCGGGGTTAGATCTAGGGAGAGGCTAGTAGCAAGCTCCAGGGAGAAATTCACTTTAGCCATTCGATTCTTTTAGAAGGACCAGCAAAATCAAAAGTTTGCTATATTTTTCATAAGCCTTAGTCTCTAGCTTCATAGAGATTTATTGTATTCATCTTTATTGCTTTTGAAATAAAGTACTGTCATTTTCATTCATATACATTTATAAGTGTTTAGTTTGATTTATGAAAAATTAGTTTTGATTTATCCACTTATTTTATCATGTAAACTCTGCTTTAAAAGATTATTAACCCTTATTCACCCCCTCCCCCCTCTAAGGGCGCCTCATGATCCAACAGGAGTGACCCAAGGGAATGTACAATTTATAAAAGTAAAAAGTCAAGTTTTGATGAATATTAAAACGACCATAACTTTCAATCCATGAAGAGTTAAGGAATGTGCCACCCCATTTCAAAATGAGAAAGACATCATATATAATCTTAAAAAGCTAGATTAACATGTACTATTGTGAACAATAGCTATATATAGTCGGTGATAACTCTGATGATGCCAAACTGATGACAACCATGTCCCGCATGATCCAAGCCAGCGCACATGACTTTGAAATATTGCCAGACAATAGTTAGCTATCGCGGGAGATAGCTCCATGATCTATCCACATTTGTTGATCACCAGGCATGATCACCTCAGCATGGGACACATGGCAGCTCAAGGAGATACTGCCAGCAATAGTAAGATATCGTCAGCGATAACACTGATTTCTATAAAAGGCAGAAAGTTCGTGTGATCAAGTGGTGACATCTCCTAAAGGTTGGATTCCTCCTCCACTAAAGCTAGAACTCCAAATATTTTGTGAGAGGTTTGTCTCCAGAGATTGAGAAAAATCCCTTTGTGTAAACACGAAGTTCTAAAGAAGATTTTGAAGGAGAAGGGTTACAACGCATATTCAACATGAAGGGCGAACACATCAAGAATGTCGTCGTCTATAATGACTTTGTCTTCACCTTCAGAAATCTTTGGGGAATTTTCTCTTACATTTTATTTATCTTGTAATCTCTTTTTGTTTTATCTTTTTGTATCGATTATGGAAATAATATTTGGGGATAATGTGGAATTAGAGGAAGAATTTTGTAAGAAATTCGTCTTGTTTATGGCGTCTAGGTCCTTGTGCGGCTTAGAAGAACTTCGTCTCCTTATATACAACAACTAGATCAAGGTTAGAATTAGGGGGAGGCTAAAGGTCATTTTTGGAGCAAGATAGGCTATAGCCAGCTAGTCCATAGGAGAAGGATCAATGAAACATAAAAAATAGATTTTTCATATTTCGCCTCAATTTCTAACGTTATAGAAATCAAACATTTTTGTATTCAATTTCAAATGAAATAAAATCATGTTTTTGTTTATCTCATTATCTTGATTTTATTTCTATGTCATAAATGTTTTGAAAAATATTCTCCATAAGCCCTATTGCAAAATATATTGGAAGGTTTGTTTTTGTAAGAATGAAACTCTTGAATTAAATATCTGCAAGCTAGTGCTTGGTGGTAAAACTTATCGCTGACAGTAGTGAAGAAATATTGAATTCCTACATTTTCTATAATTAATATCCAATATAATCTTTACTAAATTATTAAATTAAGATTTTTATAAAATGTTTTGAAACTTCATTTATAAACTCTGATATTTTTATTAATGATTTAAAATTCCATAAAGCCCTTATTCACCACTCTAAGGATGTCATAAGATCTAATATGTGGTATTAAAGCTAGGTTATTCCAATATGGCTTTTCACAACTAGGAATAATGACACTTCATGATCTCACAACCACTAGAGGGGATAATTTTCTATTTAATGAAAAAATTTATCACCACCTTTATTTATGGATGAAAATTACAAATGGTGGAAAATTATAATGAAAAAATTTCTTAAATCCTTAGATATTGAAGTTTGAAATATTACAATTAAAGAGCCCCCAAGTATATTAAATAAAAATGAAATGGTATTAAATGCCTAATCTTTAAATAGTTTATTTTGTGCACTAGATCAACAAAATTTCAGACTTATATATACATTTCCTATTGCTTATGAAATTTCTTAAAGAAACTTATGATTCTCAATCCACAAGAACAAAATAAGTATACGACATAGAGAATATGCATGCTTGCTTAAGTATTCATGAAAGCTCCTTTATTGAAGGATCCATTGAGTGCACATTGAATAGATTGAAAGAAGAGAACACATCATGTAGAAGAGAAGGTGGAAACTCAACTATGGTAGAGGAATGTCAAGAAGATGTCAAAGGAACCTTGTGTTCAAATCTTGTCTCATCTGATAGTACTGTAAGTAATTCAAAATCTTCTCTTTTCATAACAAATTCTATTCCTACATTTCATATGCTTGAAAAAGTTTCATGCTCTTTTGTTGAAAAAGTTTCACCTTATATTGATTATAACATATTTAAATAAAAACTTAAGGTATTTGAGAAAGAGCTTTCTACTTCAAAAGAACATATTGAAAAATTATTTTTCTAGAAATTCTTCCTTGAAATATGATTGCCTAATGCAAAAATTATAAAATTAAAAATAAAAAAAATTAATGAAATGTTTGAAGAATTTAGAAATGATTATGAAACTCCTATAAATTTTATAACTTTAATTCTAAAAAATAGCACACTCGCATATAATAAAAAAGACATAATCTTAAGAATACAAATAAAGAATTGGAAACCTAAATTAACTTGCTAAAACAAAAAATAAATAAAAATTCACAAAGTATAAATCTAGAATATTAAGTCAAATCCAAAAGGAAGCTGAATATATATTTAGATATTTTGGCAAAGAAAAAGAAAGGGTTTGTAAAACACTAAATGTTGTAAATCAATTTCCAAATTACTATCACCATGATTTACAAAGGTAATCCTCTCCCATCATAAATTTAAATGTTCACAAAATGTTCTATAAAAAGTGATTTCAAGAATAATTATCATTTTAAGCCTCAAGACAAAATAATTAGAATGGAAATTTGATACATAAAAATAATATTAAGCCAAAATATGAATGGAGGCCCAAAATTGAAAATAAAACATTAACTTCAGTTGAAAAGGTCCATTCATGAGTATCTCTCCATAAGTCAACACACTACATTTGGGTACACAAAGTAACCATCACACATGGTCGTCTTTGGATACCAAAATCTGTTTTTCATTAATATCCAATCAAATGCGTGCATTAAAAATAAATCAAAATGGTATATTCAATAATCTACTTCACGACGTGTTTAATATTTTTTTGTTATTTTGTGATTTTTATTTTGTTTATTTTGTATTTTTCTTTGAGCCAACAAGTTTCATGGTCACTTTATATATTTTATGATATGACTTACTCATATTAAGAATAAAAATCTCCAATAAATCAAATTGAATGAAATTGAATAACAAATCATATTATTTTTAAATGGTCTATCTATCTTATTTTTCTAGCTTCTATACTTATTAAATTCATTGCCTATAATTATCTTATAATATCATTATAGATTGAACAGTGAACCTCTTATGTGATATTATCAAGATTAACAAAATCATTTTTTAAAAAAGTGACCTAATTCAGCTAAAAAGAATTATATATTAAATATTTAATTTATTACAAAAAATTATTATTAAACATTCATATTTGAAATCTTATGCTTATAATGATCATTTTGAACTAAAAGCTAAAGTCCATAAGTTTTTAAATTGACTATTCTAAAGTTGCTTTCAACTTTAATAAAGTAATGTAGAATATTTGTTTAGTGTAAAATTAGATTTAAATGGTTATTAGTGGTCTCTGGCTAAAATATTAAATACACAACTTTTTGTTTATTTGTATAATTTTTCTTTGTTGCATATGACAACCCCTATAATAAAAAAATCATAATCAAGAAAAATCGGGATTGAAAGATTGTGAAAACCATGTTTAATTTATGAAAAATCTAAACTATGTTACTTGCACCAGATGTTCGGTCCTAACGCCGACAGTAACAAATTTTATTAAAAAATCTGTTTTCTCTAAATACTATTATCTGAAAATCTTGTTACTACATTAATTATCATATTTCTACAGTTTTAGAAAATTTAATATATATATATATATATATTCTCATTTAAAATTGATAAATTTGAACTTCACATAAACCATAATGATTTTTCATGAATAGATTAATATCCTATGCTTAAATTCTCTCTAATCATGTATCATAATTCATGATGTACAAATAATTAATTCTAATTGATTATTTCTATCACACTTAGGAATTATGAATTATACGACGTCTATTTGTATTATAGTTTTGTGGATTATGTGTGTGATGTGCTTAACTCTTGTTTGTATATATCTTACCCAAAAGCCCAGAAATTGGAAAAAAGTGGGTGATACGACCTGGGATACGGGAGTGTCCCAGGGCATGTCCTTCTTGGGTGAGCAGTCAATAAGTGGTCGACAAAACTTCGGTCGATGATCGTCGAGTGCAGAGTACACGGCCTGTGATACGGGCGTGTCCTCGCGGTCGACGAACTCAACTCGATGAAGTTGAGCTGGGCCGTGTCTAGTGCCGTGTATGGGCACACGGCCTGGGACACGGGCATGTTACAGGCCCTGTGACTATCGGGTTGATTTCGATGTGTTACAGCCTAAAGAACACGGCCACAGACACGGGCGTGTCTAAAGGCGTGTCATGTGACACGGCCCGTGACACGGGCGTGTCACACGGACGTGTCATTGGATTGGATAAGTCGGTTGAGCACCGCTTGAGGCATACGGCCTGGAACACGGGCGTGTCACAGGCTGTGTCAGGCAAAAATATGATTTTATGGCCAAATCGTGGCTGTCCAAATCTTCAGCTAGGATCTGATGGCTGAGGTGCCTCCCTGATTCCTTAAGACCGTGGATGAGAAGGAAGTTCTCATTTATTATTTGGCCTTTGTCTCTCTAAAAACCTAGAGAGAGAAAGAGAGGAAGAAGGAGGAGGAGGAGGAAGGAGAGCCGGCCACCGGTGGTGCTGCGGAGTTCTGATGAGAGATCCGAGGCCAGAGTTGTGGAGGAAAAGTCGTTGCAGTTCTTTCCAGCCAGTTAGGAACTCATGGCTCCAAAGCGGTCTTCGAGGGTAATGACGTTTCTTCCTGGCCATATGAAGTCTTACTTTTTGGCATGTGCATAAGATTCCCCCATCAGAGGGTGGCTTGTTGTAGGAGTCCCTTGGGTTGATTCATGAAATCCCCAATTAGTTGGCATATAGATCCGGAAAAGGAGTACGGAATAGGCATGCTGTGTGAAGCCCATCTGGATAGGTTGGTCTGGATTGGTGATGTTGCATATACGCACCGGAGAAGACTCCGTGATAAACGTGTAGTTTAAGGAGTCGACGGGTTAGACCTGCGAAGGGCAGTAGCAAGAAGTACTGGAGTGGTAGTCCAGGAAAATACCCTTGTGATGCTTATGCTATTGGGTTATACCTGTGAAGGGGAGTAGTAGGAAGTACTGGATTTGTAATCCAGGAAATACCCTTGATAATGCTTGATGGTCATGGGTGGTACCTGTGAAGGTGAGTAGCAGAAAGTACTGGCGTGGTAAGTCAGGAAAAGACCCTTGATATTGTGATAATTGGGGGGTTGTGTCTGCGAAGGGAAGTAGTAGGAAGTACTGGTGTGCCCAGGAAAGACCCTCTGATGTGTGATATGGAATGGGTGTGATGGAAGTACTGGTGTGCCCAGGAAAACAACTAAGAAATAGGAACGGTGAAACCGACCCGCGCCTTTTATGTAGCCGCGAGTACGCCGTACTCGGTGATGGCAAGGCGATTGGAGCAATGGGGGGTGGATGATCCGACCCGCATTATGTCCGTCCGACATGAGACCAGAAAGTGTAGTCTGTTGGAGCGCATAGCGAGAGTCTTAGGCCTACGCGCCATGATACAATGGGTGGCTACGTGCCAATCCCAGTTCACTAAGACTATAATCTACAGCTGCACGCCATGGAGTAAATGCTCAATGTTTTACCGTTGGGTTGCGACCCTGATACAGTGGTGGGCAACTGGTTCGCCGGTACACCAAGAATGTGCCCCTATTCCGTACTCCTTTTCTCGATCTATATGCCAAATGATTGGGGATTTCATGAATCAACCCAAGGGACTCCCACAACAAGCCACCCTCTGGTGGGGGAATCTTATGCACATGCCAAAAAGGAAGCCTTCATATGTCCAGGATGAAAATTCGTTACCCTCGAAGACCGCTTCGGCGCCATGAGCTCCTAGCTAGCTGGAAAGAACCACAACGACTTTTCCTCCGCAACGCTGGCCTCGGATCTCTCGTCGAAACTCCACAGCACCACCGATGGCCGGTTCTCCTTCCTCCTCCTCCTTCTTCCTCTCTTTCTCTCTCTAGACTTTTTAGAAAGATGAAGGCCAAATAAGAAATGAGAACTTCCTTCTCATCCATGGCCTTAAGGAATCAGGGAGGCACCTCAGCCATCAAATCCCAGCTGAAGATTTGGACAGCCACGATTTGGTCACAAAATCACATTTTTGCCTGACACGGCTTGTGACACGCCCGTGTTCTAGGCCGTGTGCCTCAAGAGGTGCTCAACCAACTTATCCAATCCAGTGACACGCCCATGTGACACGCCCGTATCACGGGCCGTGTCACCTGACATGCCTTCAGACACGCCCGTGTCTGTGGCCGTGTTCTTCAGGATGCACAACATCGAAATCAACCTGAGAGTCACACAGCCTGTGCCATGCCCGTGTCCCAGGCCGTGTGCCCATAGAGGGCACTAGACACGCCCCAGCTGAACTTCATCGAGTTGAGTTCGTCGACTGCGAGGACACGCCCTGTGATACGCCCGTGTCACAGGCCGTGTACTCTGCACTCGACGATCGTCGATCGAAGTTTTGTCGACCACTCATCGACTGCTCACCCAAGAAGGACACGCCCTGGGACACACCCGTATCCCAGGCCGTGTCACCCACTTTTTGCCAATTTCTGGGCTTTGGGGTATTACAACCCTCCCCTCCTTACAAAAATTTCGTCCCCGAAATTTGCAGAAATTAAGGAACTTCAACAGAAGAGGTTTCATTTCACAAACGTTCATTACAACGCAATATACACTGCATAACAGTCACACAAAGAGCTCGGGAAACTCAGCTCGCATGGTATGCTCTCGCCCCCTTGTGAGTTCTTCACGACCACAATTGTCCCACCAGACTTTGACCATCCTGATCATTTTGTTCCGCAACTGTTTATCGACACGATCCTCGATCCGAATGGGCCTAATCTTTGCCGTTAGCCCATACTCCACCGGCACACAATCATTCTCAATCACTTGAGCTGGATCCTTCACGGTTGTCCGAAGCATCGAGATGTGAAACACATCGTGTAATCCACCCAAGTTTGCCGAAAGAGCTAGCCGATATGCAACTTCTCCAACTCGCTCCACCACTTCAAACGGACCAAGGTACCGTGGACTACACCTTTGTGATTTGTTATACGCCGTAAAGGGAAATGTTGTCGTGGATGTCTTCAGTCGAAGAGCTCCGGTACGGGCAAGCTGGTTACAGAAGCATGATGAACGTCTAATCCAAGAGTTGGAAGCGTTTAAGATTTCTTGTGTTGACAAGAATGCGATAGTCGATGCATGTTTGAACTGGATGAAGGTGCAGTGTAACCTTGCAGACAGAGTTCAATGAGCAACGGAGCTAGATGAGAGTCTCCAATGCTATGCCAAGGATGGGCCAGCGGGAAAATTCTCCTGGGATGACAGGCTTTTGAGGAAAGAAGGCCGTTTGTGCGTCACAAGTTTGGGCAAATTGAGGGAAGAGTTGATGTACAAAGGACACTATACGAAGTACTCAATTCACCCTGGGAGCAAAAAGATGTTCAGAGACATGAAAAAGCTATTCTGGTGGCCACGACTGAAGAAAGATGTCGCTCATTATGTAGCCAAATGCCACAATTCTTTTGTAGAGCCTAGAATAAAATAAAAAACTTAGTCAGTTAATTCTAGGTCTATTAGTTTGAAACTCAATTTTTGAATACATGCAATATGATAATCAAATTATTTTTTTTTATATTAAATTCTATCACAGTTAGCATAGCAATTCAGTCAAAGTTATCATCATTGCATTACCTCTTAATATATGCTTAATTTAGTGTTTATGCTAGGAATAATATTTAGAATGTCATGCTAAAGTAAAAATGAAAAATTGAAAATATTAATATTTTATGTCTATATAATGAATTAAAAGATCAATTATGATAATCATGCAAAATCAAAAACCAAACACTTAAACATAATTACAAATTTCTATTGATTCTAAAATAAATGTTGTGTTCATAATCATTATTTATTATGTATTGTGTTTGCATGTGTAACACCCCAGTTTTCAGAATGAGTCTTTGGAAGCTATCGCCCGGCGGTAGCAGTTATCGCCCGACGGTAGCTTAGCGTTGAGTGGCCAGGCGCTGAGTGGCCAGGCACTAAGAGCATTGAGTGGCCAGACGTTGAGAGCATTGAGTGCTAGCGCGCGATGCTAGTTAGGTACCGCTCGGCGATAGCTCTATTTCGTCGAGCGTCTATCGAAGATCTGTTCATCGAGCGCTGGAGGATTACCGCCCGGCGATAGTAGCTAGCGCCTGGCGATAGCCCTATTTTGCCGAATGTCGAACGAAGTGCTCAGTTTGTCGAACGCTGAGTTTTCGAGAAAACGTCGAGTTCTTGTGAAAAACGCTACCGCACGACATTATTCTTATCGCCAGCATTAGCGCGACATTATTTTCTGGCCGAGCGTATGGGAACCTACTGCTAGGCGGTAGGTAGTTACCGCCCGGCGGTAGCGGACGAAAGCAGTTCCGTCGTTTGGCTTTATAACCGTCCTATTTCATTTAGGATTTGACCCTAAGGCCCAAGACTCTCCTCCAGAGTGCTTTTGTAGGGCTGAATCGTTGTTTCTCGTCATATTTCTCATTTAGGAAGTGGGAGTTAGGGTTTTGAAGAGAAAGGGAGGGAGGGAGGAAGAAGAGAGCTTTCTTTCACCATTGACAGAGCTTTAGACCTCTGATCGTTGTTCCGAGGCCAGATCCATGGAGAGGACGCGAAGGCGCTCGTTTTCATCCATGCAAGACGAGGCTTCATGTCTAGAAAGTGGAGTAGAAGGATAACGACACTTCTCCTCTCGGTTATAGGATGCGTGCATGACATCTTTTCCTTTTCTTGATTTTATTTCAAGCATATAGGCACCAAATCTCTCAAATGAGAAGGATTTGGGTTGCCATGGTTCAAGTGGAGCCACCGGGTCGATTGTGTCCGTCCCCAGCATGATATTGCATTAGAGATCCGCTCCGTTAGTGAATTAGGCATTGTGGGTGAAGCCGCAGTTGCGACCGTTAGTCCGACTCAGTGATGATGTATAGCGGCAAGACACCGTTTGAGATGTTGTATGTCCCCCCCCCTCATTTCGTGTGAGTATGCGTATGCGGAACCGGACAAGGTTAGCTCCGTTGTGACAGTAGATGGTTTCCTTGGGGCACGGTAACATTAATCGAAACCGGACAAGGTTAGCTCCGTTGTGACGGTAGATGGTTTCCTTGGGGCACGAGGACATTACGGTACAAACGGTGGATTTGGGCGGGAAAGGCGTGGGATTGTGATGTGCTAAGGAGTGATTTGTCTTGCGGTCGGCTGGCTAGCCCGTGACGTTGTAAAGTCATGTGTGGAGGTTGTCCTGACGAGACAAGTCACCCTTCTGTGGAACTGACTAGAATGCCGAGCTTTGGGCAAGCTCGGACGATTCCAGCTAGGTCCTGCTGGGTCTCCTTCGGTGGACTTGATCCCGATATTGGAGCCGGGCTTAGGTCGTCGCGACGGGTGGGGTCTAACAAGGTTTCTTATCAGTTTGTTTGTGTGGCGGCTTGAATGCCGTTTGGGGGAATTTAGAGTACCCTTGTGATTGCGGTTTGTATGCCGTTTAGGGGAATTTAGAGTACCCTTATGATTGCAGTTTGTATGCCGTTTGGGGGAATTTAAAGTACCCTTGTGGTTACGGCTTGAACACCGATGGTGAATTTAGAGTACCCAATGTGATGATGTGTTAGAAGCATACACTTTAGGGTGCTTTGAGTGAAACCCGTGATTGCATTCATGCTGCATTGTAGGCCCATTTTATTATATGCTCAATATAGAAACATATTTGCTGTATAAGATATCCAAACCTATTTTATAGCTTTATATGTTATTGTATTTTGCATACAAAGTGCTGACCTGCAGGGTGATGGAGTGCCACGAGGTCCACTAGGGACGGCTGGGAGGAGATGTGTTGGTTACACTACACAGTTGAGGTCAACCTTTGCTGACCCATGTTACAGCCAAATTTTTACAGGGCAAGGATCGCAAGCCGGAGCAAGCTCGCCGGCCAAAAGGCCTAAGCCGCATGAAGTGATCTTTCTATGATTTGCATGTATTCTGAATAAATTTTATGCTCCATGAAATGTAATCCGGCTTGTATAATGAGGTAGCTTAGCAGTGCATGTGCACGTTACTATTGTTTAATGATGCTTAAGTCTCAGACTTAGGATATGTAAGGTCCTAAGGCCATTTTGATACTCTCCGTTTGGTGGATAACTTCTACTCTTGATTATTTGTTTATGCTGTTTTTAGTCTGAGTTGTGAGTTTGGTAGTTCATATCATCTTTTAATTCTGAAGCTATGGAGTCTGTATGTTGTGGGACCCCGACCGGACCCATATTATACGGTCATTACATGGGAGGTGTTAAAATTTGGTATCAGAGGAAGGTTAGTGTCCAAGGTATGTCTTCGTGGACGAATGTCCTAAACAAATTTCGTTAAGAAGTTATCCACATAGGAGTATCACGGGACCGTGAGTGTTGTAGTGTCTAAGTCTTGCGAATGGAGGCTGATTCTTGTTTTACATTGCTTTTGCTAAGGGTGCAAGCGATGAGGTGGGGACGTCGAGGCCATGAGAAGAGCCTTCAGCAAGCAGTGCTACTGCTCCAGGTCCGTTGGGCATGGGGGTAACCCAAGACGATTTCTGTTGCATGCTCGCAGAAGTATTGATGGCAGCCTAAGCTGTCTCAGCAGCCCAAGTTGTGACCCCTGTTGCACAGGTAGCAACCCCTGCTACCCCGGATGCGGCAATAGTCATGTCAGGCAGAGGAGCCAGGCAAGCAGAGCCGTTAGCTGAACGAGTGGTTGTCGGGCATGGAGACCGGCAAATGAAGTATTTCTTAAGCTTCCATCCTCCAATGTTTAAGGGAGTCGGCAGGCCTACCGATGCAGAGGATTGGTGGGCAAGGATTCAAGAACTTCTGAGGGCGGCAGAGACACTAGAGGAAAATAAATCTTAGTTTGCGACCTTCATGTTGGAAGGAGATGCTAAATTATGGTGTGTGAGCCAAAGTGGTCACCAGTTTCCTGGACGCACCCCATCCATTGAAGAATTCGGGAATGCTTTATTGAATAACTACATTCCTATGTCGACAAGGCTAGCCCTTTAAAGGCAATTTCTGCACTTGGTGCAGCGGGACAAAATGGCGGATGAGTATGTTCAGAAGTTTACTCGGTTGGGTCATTATGCTGGAACGACCATGGCTGATGATGTGGAGAGGGACAACCTCTTCTACCATGGACTGAGGGAGAATCTGAGGCAACCCCTTATATCGATGAAGAATGCTGGTTTCAATGAGTTGGTTGAGGCTGCCAGCACGTTGGAGAGCGATTTGAAGCAAACCCAACATCGTAAGGGTTTTGCGACCAAACAGGAAGAAGGAAATTCTTCTCAATCTCAAGGAAGAACTAACAGGAGTAAGTGAAAGAAGAAGTCTCATCCCTACAAGAATTGGGAGAAGGATAGTACTGCGTTAAGGGGTCTCGCTTTAAGGGACCACAAACGTGTTATAAGTGTGGCAAACCAGGCCACATATCTCGTTTCTGTCCTGAGGGTGGCGCAGAGCAGGAGCCGAGACAAGAACAGTCGGTGCGCTCCGGGCCCAGCGCAATGGAGAAAGGAAAGATGATGGAGTCCAGCGCTTCTCGTTTCCAACCCGTGCAGCCAAGGGCGTATAACCTTGGGCAGCAGGAAGCGATCCGCCAACCCGATGTGGTGTCAGGTATGAAAGTTTGAGTTAATCTTGTTATCTTAGACTTTCAAGATGGTTTATGCATGTTGCCTATGTTTTAGGTTGTGTGTTAGTCTCTGGATACCCCGCTAGGGTACTGTTTGATATGGGAGCGTCGCACTCCTTCCTTGCGGAAAGCTTTATCCGTAGGATTGGAGTTTAGCCATTCTCGGCGGATGCAGAGCTGAAGGTACGCATGCACAATGGGTCATCCATGACTACCAGGGCGAAGGGGCGCATTTGTTGGAGTCTGAATGGAGTTGACTTCACGTTGGTAGCGGCAGTTCTACTGTTGGTTGAGTTCGATTTGATATTGTGAATACACTGGCTTGCAGAGCAGTGTGCTAGTATTGACTGCCAATCTAAGGTGGTGACCCTGAGAAGTGAAGGGCAGGCAGAAGTTACGTTTGAGGGCCTTAGTGGAGTGGCCTGTTCCCTAATTTCTGCCATGCAGTGGGTGCAGGCAGTTAACCAGGGAGGAGTAGCTCTTGTAGCATTGTTGGAGGTTCGCCTTTTAGGCTGTCACTCGGAGATGTGCCGGTAGTAGCAAAGTTCGAGGATGTGTTTACCGAGGAGCTTCCTGGAGAACCTCCTCGTCGGGAGATCAATTTCTCAATTGAGTTAGTGCTAGAGGCTAGGCCGGTGTCACGTCCTCCTTTTAGGATGACACCAAA
This sequence comes from Platanthera guangdongensis, assembly GCA_039583875.1. Taxonomy (NCBI): domain Eukaryota; kingdom Viridiplantae; phylum Streptophyta; class Magnoliopsida; order Asparagales; family Orchidaceae; genus Platanthera; species Platanthera guangdongensis. The sequence goes on along the minus strand of CM077150.1, from coordinate 61,112,688 downwards.
AGAGTTGGCCGAACTCAAAGTACAGTTGTAGGAACTGTTAGAGTAGGGGTATATTAGACCCAGTTCTTCACCTTGGAGCGTGCCAGTGTTGTTTGTGAATAAGAAAGACGATAGTATGCGGTTGTGCATAGACTATCGAGAGTTGAATAAACTAATTGTCAAGAATAAGTATATGATTCATCAGATAGATGACATGTTCGACCAGTTGGTGGGGTCAGTGGTGTATTCTAAGTTGGACTTGAAGTCAGGATACTATCAGTTGCGGATTTGAGATGAGGACATACCCAAGACGACTTTTGGAATAAGGTATGGTCATTTCGAGTTCTTGGTATGCCGTTTGGGCTGACGAACGCACCATCAGTATTCATGGATCTGATGAATCAAGTATTTCATGAGTACTTGGAGTCTTTTGTTGTCATCTTTATTGGCAATATCTTGGTATACTACAAATCGGAGGCGGAGCATGAGACTCATTTGCAATTGGTGTTGCAAGTGTTGAGAGAGAACTAAATTTATGCAAAGTTCTCAAAGTGCAAGTTCTGGTTGGAGAAGATGGCATTTCTGGGCCATGTGATTAGTGGTGATGGGGTGGCGGTGGATCCTGTAAAAGTGGAGGCCATCAGAGATTGGCCAGTTTTGAGAACCGTGGCGGAAGTCCGAAGTTTCCTTGGACTAGCTGGGTATTATAGAAGGTTTGTGGAAAACTTTTCGCGGATAGCTCTACCCCTCACTTCTCTAACTCGTAAGGCTCAGAAGTTTGTATGGACGCAAGAGTGCAATCAGGCATTTGGCATCCTGAAAGAGAGACTGATGACAGCTCCAATCCTAAGTCTGCCTAAATGGACTGAATGATTTCAGATTTTCAATGACGCATCAGGATGTGGGCTGGGTTGTGTGTTGGTGCAATATGGCAGTATCATAGATTTTGAGTCTAGGCAGTTGAAGCCTCATGAGAGGAATTACCCCGTCCATGACTTAGAGTTGGCGGCAGTAATTTTTGAATTAAAATTGTGGCAGCACTATGTGTATGGTGCGAAGGTGGAGATCTTAACGGACCACAAAATCCTGAAGTATCTTCTAGACCAAAAGGACTTGAATATGTGACAGCGCAGATGTGTCGAATTCCTTAGTGATTACGAAGTGATGATTCAGTATACGCCAGACAAAGCTAACGTGGTGGCAGATGCCTTGAGTAGGAAATACTGTAGTCAAGGGAGATGGATCGAAGCTCATGATGAGCGGTTGATGTGGGACTATGAGTCCCTTGGCATTGAGTGCGTAGTAAGAGGCGAGTCAAGCATGGCTCGATTGAACTGGATCGAGTTACAAAATGACTTATCAGATCGTATACGGGAAGCGACTAGTTTGTATGAAGAGTTGCGGCCATTCGTGGTGGAAGCGCAAACGGGTGAGGGTAGCTCCTGGGAGATGATTAACAGGATCTTGAGGAAGGACAGAATATTTGTGTACCACAGTTCGGCAAGCTTCGCGAGGAGTTGATGTTTGATGCTCACTTTATGAAGTACTCAATTCACCCGACAGTACAAAGATGTACTTGGATATGAAAAAATCCTTTTGGTGGCCTGGTTTGAAGCGTGATATTGCTTTGTACGTGAGTCGGTGTCAAACCTACGCCTTAGTGAAGGCCAAGTGTTAGAAGCCGGGCGGGTTCCTGAAGCCTTTTCTGATTCTCGAATGGAAGTTTGATGACATCTCTATGGATTTTGTGCATGTCTTACCTCGATCGCAGTAGGGAAACGACACGATTTGGGTGATTGTGGACCGCTTGACCAAAGTGGCCCATTTCATACCAAATCAGAAAGAGGACAGCATGGACAGGCGCTGAGAGCGTTGAGTGGCCAGGCACTAAGAGCGTTAAGTGGCCAGGCGTTGAGAGCGTTGAGTGCTAGCGCGCAGCGCTAGCTAGGTACCGCTAGACGATAGCTCTATGCTACTGCATGGCGTTAGTCTTATCGCCGGTGTTAGCATGACATTATTCTCAGTGATGATGTACAACGACAAGACGACGTTTGAGATGTTGTATGTTCCCCCCAATCATTTCGCGTGAGTACGCATATGCAAAACCAAACAAGGTTAGCTCCGTTGTGATGGTAGATGGTTTCCTTGGGGCACGATAACGTTAATCGGAACCGAACAGGTTAGCTCCATTGTGACGGTAGATGGTTTCCTTGGGGCACGAGGACGTTATGGTACGAATAATGGATTTGGGCGGGAAAGACGTGGGATTGTGATGTGCTAAGGTGTGATTTGTCTTGCGGTCGGTTGGCTAGCTCGTGACGTTGCAAAGTCATGTGTGGAGAGTGTCCCAATGAGACAAGTCCCCCTTCTGTGGAACTGACAAGAATATCGAGCTTTGGGCAAGCCCGTACAATTCCAGCTGGGTCCCGCTGGGTCTCCTTCGGTGGACTTGATCCCGATATTGGAGCCGGGCCTAGGTCATCGCGACGGGTGGGTCTAATAAGGTTTCTTATTGGTTTGTTTATGTGACGATTTGAATGCCATTTGGGGGAATTTAGAGTACCCTTGTGATTGCGGTTTGTATGACATTTGGGGGAATTTAGAGTACCCTTGTGATTGTGGTTTGTATGCCGTTTGGGGGAATTTAGAGTACCTTTGTGGTTGCGGCTTGAACGCCGATGGGGAATTTACAGTACCTGATGTGATGATGTGTTAGAAACATACGCTTTAGGGTGTCTTGGGTGAAACCCGGGATTGCATTCATGCTACATTGTAGGCCCCTTTTACTATATGCTCAACATAAAAACATTTTTGCTGTATGAGACATCCAAACTTATTTTATAACTTTACATGTTATTGTATTTTGCATACAAAGTGCTGACCTGTAGGGTGGAGTGCCCCGGGGTCCGCTATGGATGGTCGAAAGGAGATGTGTTGGTTATACAGTTGAGGTCAGCCTTTGTTGACCCATGTTACAACCAAAGTTTTACAGGGCAAGGATCGCAAGCAAGAGCAAGCTTGCTGGCCAAAAAGGCCTAAGCCGCATGAAGTGATCTTTCTATGATTTGCATGTATTCTGAATTAATTTTATGCTCCATAAAATGTAATCCGGCTTGCATGCCGAGGTAGCTTAGGAGTGCATGTACACGTTATTATTGTTTAATGATGCTTATGTCTCGGACTTATGATTTATAAGGCCCTAAGGCCATTTTGATACAGTAACATCCCTTATCCGTCGCATAGCATATAGCAGTAGGTCCGGCCGGGGCCCGACGCCATATTCCACAGACGGACCAGGTGGTTACTCAATGGAAACCATCCAACCAATCCAACGTCCTACACAGAGCACTCTAGCGGAAGCAATATATTATTAGTTTCAATAAGAAAGAATCCAACACTAGCATGAATGTCCACTAATACGCTAAAAGGAATGAAGTACAAATACACAAGTATTGGTCTTAAGGCCTTACAATTGTTCTCCTCATATTACATGTTTTCCAAACCTCGACACGTAGGCCGTCCATACATGAATAAAAGAAAACACTCAAAAATTAGGCCTTCGAGGGCCGGCTCAGCAACATGGGCTTTAGCCCGCTATTTACCGCTTGGCTCAATAGCACCTGCAAGCACAATCCACCGCAATGGTGGCAAACCAAAGCAACGATCAGCCATACTGACCAAATTATAACGATCCCACCCCCAATTCGGGGCGGCGATGCTCCTTCCCTGCACTTTATTAGCACAACCAAGCAGTATATAAATATATTGCATCACAGGCGTTGGCACGCACGGCCACACGCCCCGTTCTCTCAGGGCACATTCTCGGTGATCACGGTCTAAGCCCGCTGACTCACCACCATCCCCGGGACGACAATCTCTCGTGAGCATTTGGTCTTTCTGGCCACTACCTAAGACCCTCCATCTATGCTAACGGTAAGTGCCAAGTCACTTTAGGTATCTTTAACCGAACGACATAGAGCGGGTACGGTTCCGCCTGACCCGTTGCTCACACCGCAACGTTAATTTAAAACATATGCGCGGGTCAAACTCTCCCGAGTCCCAAATCGTTTACAAACATCACATAACCCAGTTATGTTCAAGTTGGCTCCCAGGCCCACATGATGGCAGAACCACGCATCCGCCCAGTTTTCCGAGCACACCTTGGGGTTAATCCCCAAGGCTCCCTATTGCAATCTACCTCGTAGAAAACCCGAAAAACAAACATTCGCACGGAGTCTTCTCCGGCCACTTATGCAATGCAACATCACCGATCAAGACCAACTTGTCCGGGTAGGCATCACACATCATGCATATATCCGTTCTCGATTACGGACTCTACATGTACACAACGGGGATTATTCATGTCTACCCGAAGGAACGCCTCAAACTCACCGCAAACTCGCGAGAGCGGGCTTCCCTATGCAAAAGAAGTAGAGCTTCATATGCTCAAGAAGAGAATCGTTACCCTAGCGCTCTTCCTTGGCACCATGGAAATGTAAGCGGATGGAAAGCACCGCACTCTCCTTGCCTCCATAGATCCGAAGTCGGTTCGCAATTTGGAGCTCCGGAACTCCACTGGTGACCGGATCTAAGCTTCTTCTTCCTCCTTCGCTCTCCCCTCTCTCTAGACTTAGAAAGAGAACCACTCAATTGAAATGAGGGTTTCAAAGGCCCAATCCCGGGTATATCCCAGTAGGAACAACCCCCAACCGTCGGATCCCAAAATAAAGAAACGAATGGCTACAATTCGTAGCTGAAAAGTAAAACCTGGGCCGAACACAGCCTGCGACACGCCCGTGTCCAGGGCCATGTCCCTCATTCGCCGTCAAAAACAACACGTTACAAAAATTACACGGGTCCCGACACGCCCGTGTTTAACCTGACACGCCATGTTCCAACTGACATGGCTGTGTGGTTGACCGTGTGCCCCCATCGACACAGCCCCGAAAACAACCTGAGACTCACACGGGTCTTAGACACGCCCGTGTCCTATTTGACACGCCCGTGTCAAACCCAAACACGCCTGGGCTCCAGGCCGTGTTCACTATCTCGACACTTCGTCGAGCGAAGTTCATCGACCACCCAACATGGCCTTGGAAACGCCCGTGTTCTAGGCCGTGTTCCGTGTCTCGACATTTCGTCGAGCGGAAATCGTCGACTTCCCTGGCATATTGTCGACACGAGCTCGACATGCCCTGAGACACACCCATGTCTCAGGCCGTGTTCGCTGCTCGACGATCGTGGACTCCAAATATTCGTCGACCTCAAGGACAAATCGTTGACTCGAGCCTGACACGCCCGGGGTCACGCCCGTGTCCCAGGCCGTGTGCCCCCGCCAAATTCCAGATTTGGCCCAAAACTCCTCCCGTCGCTCTTTTGAGTTTCAGGGCATTACAACTCTCCCCATCTTAAAAGAATTTCGTACTCGAAATTATATAAAGGAAAGAAACATAAAACTTAAATGGTACCTGAGTGAAAGAACTTCGGGTACACCTCAAGCATATTCTGCTCTCGCTCCCAAGAGAGCTCCTCTCGACCGCAATTGTCCCAACGAACCATGACCATCCTGATCTCTTTATTGCATAGCCGCTTGACTTCTGAGTCCTCAATACGTATGGGCTTGACCATCGTCGTCAACCCACTATCAATCGGCACTTGATCGACCGCGATCACTTGCATAAGCTCTTACACCGCCTTCCGTAGCACCGATATATGGAATACATCATGTAGACCACTAAGCTCCACTGACAGCTTCAACCGGTACGCTGCTTCACCAATCCGCTCCAGAACCTCAAACGGTCCAAGGTACCTCGAGCTTAGCTTCTTCAAGCACCGCACCCGTGAGACACCCTTGAACGGCTTGATTTTCAAGTACACCCAATCTCCAACAGTGAACTCCACGTTCCTGTGCTTGGCATTATAGTACTTAGCCTGGCGTTCCTGAGCGATTAGCAACCTCTCCCGAATGGTTCTCACCAAAGAAGTAGCATCCTCTACCTCTAAACGCTTATACAACTTTGATTCACTCGTTTCCAACCAGGACAATGACTTGCGACACTTTCTACCATAAAGGGCCTCGAAGGGCGCCATTTGAATGCTCACCTAGTAGCTATTGTTTTAAGCGAATTCCACCAAGTATAGGTGATCTTCCCATTACTTTCCAAAGTCTAGGACACACATGCGAAGCATGTCTTCCATTGTCCTATTGACCCTCTCGGTCTGCCCATCCGTTTGCGGATGAAAGGCTGTGCTAAAACTCAGCTTTGTTCCCAACATCTGCTGCACCAGCCTCCAATCATTGTACGTGAACCGCCCATCTCGGTCACTCACGATGCTGTGGGGCACACCATGAAGCCGTATAATATTATCCACATATAGCTTTGCCAATTTCTCAACCGGATCATCCTTCCTATGTGGAATGAAATGCGACACCTTTGTTAGAGGATCTACGAGCACCCAAATGGCATCGTTCCCCTTTTGCGACCTTGGCAACCCGTGTACAAAGTCCATAGTAATGTCGTCAAACTTCCACTCCGGAATAGGCAAGGATTTCAAGAATCCTCCAGGCTTTTGACATTCCGCCTTCACCAAGACGCAAGTTTGACATTTCGCCACGTAGAGCGCCACATCATGTTTCAGTCCTGGCCACCAGAACAATTTCTTAACATCACGGTAAATCTTCGTGCTCCCTGGGTGAATTGAGTACTTGGTATGATGCGCCTCGTACAATAATTCCACCCGTAAATTTCCCACGCTTGGGACGCACAGACGACCGTCTTTCCAAAGTAATCTGTCCTCCACAAAGAATTGGGAATTTGACCCATCCAGAGCCTCTATCATAAGTTGCTTCATGTGGACATCCATATCCAACGCCTGCCGAATCCGATCAGCCAGGTCGTATTGGACTTCAGTCCAATTCAGTATTGCTTCAGCACTTGATTGCTTATAACGCAAAAGATCTCCAATGCCTCTAACTCCCGAACCACCCACTCGTTATGGACTGACAGCCAATTGGCTTGAGCTAGGGCCCAACGACTCAACGCGTCCGCAACCGCATTGCCTTTACTAGGCATGTAGTGGATCTTGAATGTATAGTCCCCCAGGAACTCCATCCATCTATGCTGCCGCATGTTCAGATCTTTCTGATCAATTAAATACTTCAGGCTCTTGTGATTGGTGTAGATATCAATCTTCATACCGTACAAATAATGTCTCCACAGCTTCAAGGCAAAAATCACGGCCGCTAACTCCAAGTCATGGACCAGATAGTTCCTCTCGTGCACCTTCAGCTGTCTTGAGCCATATGCTATAACGCTTCCATGCTGTAACAACACACAACCCAAAACACTGCCCGAAGAATCGCTATAAATCTCATAACCTTCGGTCCCACTTGGCGAACTCAACACAGGCACCGTGGTCAATCGACATTTCAACACCTTAAAAGCTCGCGCGCACTCCGGCATCCAAACGAACTTCTGCTCCTTCCTCGTCAAAGTAGTGAGAGGTAACGCTATCCGCGAGAAGTTCTCTACGAAGCGCCTATAATAGCCGGCAAGCCCCGAAAGCTCCGGACTTCCGCTACCGTAGAAAGCTCAGGCCACTCTCGTATCACAACAATCTTCGTCGGATCCACTGCAATACCTTCCCCACTCACTATATGACTGAGGAACGCCACTGAGGACAACCAAAACTCGCACTTCGAGAACTTGGCGTACAATTGATTCCTCCTTAGCGTCTCCAAAACCAAATGAAGATGCCTGAAGTGATCTTTCTCACTCTGCGAGTACACCAAAATATCGTCGATGAAGACGATCACAAAATGGTCCAAGTACTCCCTGAAGGTCCTGTTCATCAAATCCATGAACACTGACAGCGCATTCATCAGCCCAAACGGCATGACCGTAAACTCGTAATGCCTGTATCTTATACTGAACGCTGTCTTAGGGATATCAGTCTCCCTTATCCTCAGCTGATAGTAGCCAGACTTGAGATCCAACTTAGCGTACATCGTCGACCCGACCAACTGATCAAAAAGATCATAGATCCTTAGGATTGGGTACTTGTTCTTTTCCGTTAGCTTGTTTAACTCCCGATAATCAATACAGAGTCTCAAGCTACCATCCTTCTTTACAAAGAGGACCGGTGCGCTCCAAGGCGACAAACTTGGACGCACAAACCCTTGCTCCAACAACTCTTTAAGTTGCACCTTCAGCTCTAACATTTCCTTAGGCGCTAGCCGATACGGAGATCGTGATACAGGCTTCGCACCTAGCACTAGCTCAATAGTGAAATCTATCTCCCGTTGAGGCGGGGCCCCAGGAAGATCTACGGGGAACACATCAGGGTATTCAACTACCACTGAAATACAATCCAACGTAGGCTTTAGCTTTGCAACCTCCACTAGTATAAAGAACAGCTCTACACCAGCACGAATCGCCTTCACCACCTGAAGAGCAGACATCAACGTCTTGCTCGACCCTTTCAAGACCGTAAAAGTCGTCTCACGACTTGCTCCCAACTTGACTTCCTTGCGACCACAATCAATATAGGCTTGCTGCTCCGAGAGCCAGTCCATGCCAAATATAACGTCAAACTCCACCATCAGTAGTAACGACGCTTGCAGATCGAACTCTTGATTCCAAATGCAAATCTTAACATCGCAGATTTTATCCGCGCGCATCGAACACCCATTCAGTAACAACACATCGAACTGGTCCTTTGCCATCGAAGAAGGTACTCCAATGCGCGATATGAATCCTTCAGAGAAGAAGGAGTGTGAAGCTCCCATATCAAAGAGTGCTCTCGCTGGAAACTCACAAATCAAAACAAATCCTAAACAAGCAGTGGTAAGGTAACATACACATAATAAGTATTTAAAGAAATTTAACTTGATACAAATTAAACCGTACCTGTCACCACATCCGCTTGTTTGATGGCCTCCTGTTGGCCAAGATTATAAACCCTTGGTTGAGCCGGAGCGTAATGGGACGCGATTGACTCCACCGCCTTGCCCTTCTCTTCATAAGTTACTCCCGGCTTTCTCTCGGACTTGGGACGTCCGCTCCAACAGTCACGGGCAAAGTGCCCCAACTTCCCACAAGTAAAACATGCACCTGGGGTCCTACCCGTAGTCGCCCCAGAAGCACCAGAAGAAGGAGCTGGACCCAAAGTCATAGCCTTCTTAAAGAACCTTTGATAGCCGAACTTTGAAGTAGTCGGCACTTTGAACCCAGACTTCTTATCACCAAGGCTCTTCTTTGCTTGAACATTCTTCATGTCCTTCTCCAAGGACCGGGCCGTGTTGACCAAGGTCAAGAAACCCTGCATCATTGACCCCGAGAGTAGTAGCCTCAAGTCATCTCTTAGACCTTCGTAGAAACGGTTGGTCTTACTCTCCTCATCCACGATGGTATAGCTAGCATACCGACCCAACCTAGTAAACTCGTGGAGATACTCATCCACACTACTCTCTCCTTATACCAACCTCTGGAACTCATTCTCCAAAGCTATCCTCTGAGTCGAAGGGAGGTACCTAGCCAAGAACAGTCTCGAGAACTCCTCCATCGAAAAGTCAGTAAGTTACCTTCCTCTCAATAGATGCAGCTCCAAACCCTCCCACCACAACCTAGCGTCTCCATCCAACAGGAACGTAGCTATAGTGGTCATCTGCCACTCCTCCGTCTCCGTCGCTGTCAAGACTCTCTTCCCAACCCCGAGAATACCGGAGAATTAAAGCTCATGATATGTTTGAGCTGTCTCTCGGTTGCCCTCCTTGGCACCAACGGCTCTACTACTACCTGCTCCACTCTTCTCGGCTCAACCTCTGGAAGAGGTACCTGCACCATCACAAGAGCGGGCTGCTGCATTTGTCTTGTAGGCTGCGCATTGATCATGTCAAACACTGCTTCGGCCACAAATCGTATGGTCTCAGCCGATGGAGATGTTGCAGGAGCATCATTTGGTGCACTACTAGCCTCAGAAACTCGGCGTTCCGACGGCCCAGCACCGCTTCTGGTCACCTATAGTGGTACAAAACACCGTTAAGCGACCAAACAAAATTGCAAAACGCAATTATAAGAACACAGTTTCCTCAAACACGTGTATTTTTCATTCCTAAGTGGACATTCATGGGTTCTTTTGCTGTTATAACGATGACACACACACATGTGCTCACCACCCCTTAAAAGAATTCGACCACGAATTCATTTTAAGCCTGACTGAAATCAGTAGTCGGATACCAAATTGTAACATCCCTTATCCATCGCATAGCATATAGCAGTAGGTCCGGCCTGGGCCCGACGCCATATACCATAGACAAACCTGGTGGTTACTCAATGGAAACCATCCAACCAATCTAACGTCCTATACAGAGCATTCTAGCGGAAGCAATATATTATTAGTTACAATAAGAAAGAACCCAATACTAGCATGAATGTCCACTAATACGCCAAAAGGAATGAAGTACAAATACACAAGTATTGCCCTTAAGGCCTTACAATTGTTCTCCTCATATTACATGTTTTCCAAACCTCGGCACGCAGGCCGGCCATACATGAATAAAAGAAAACACTCAAAAATTAGGCCTTTGAGGGCCGGCTCAGCAACTTGGGCTTTAGCCCGCTATTTACCGCTCGGCTCCGCAGCACCTGCAAGCACAATCCACCGCAACGGTGGCAAACCAAAGCAACGGTCAGCCATGCTGACCAAATTATAACGATCCCGCCCCCAATTCGGGGCGACGATGATCCTTCCCTGCACTTTATTAGCAAAACCAAATAGTATATAAATACATTGCATCACAGGCGTTGGCACGCACGGCCACACACCCCGTGCTCTCAGGGCACATTCTCGGTGATCACGGTCTAAGCCCACCTACTCACCACTGTCCCCGGGACGACAATCTCTCGTGATCATTTGGTCTTTCTGGCCACTGCCTAAGACCCTCCATCTATGCCAACGGTAAGTGCCAAGTCACTTTAGGTCTCTTTAACCGAATGACATAGAGCGGGCACGGTTCCGCCTAACCCGTTGCTCACACCACAACGTTAATTTAAAATATATGCGCGATTCAAACTCTCCAGAGTCCCAAATCATTTACAAACATCACATAACCCAGTTATTTTCAAGTTGGCTCCCAGGCCCACATGATGGCAGAACCACGCATCCGCCCAGTTTTTCGGGTGTACCTTGGAGTTAATCCCCAAGGCTCACTGTTGCAATCTAACTCGTAGAAAACCCGAAAAACAAACATTCGCACGGAGTCTTCTCCGACCACTTATGCAATGCAACATCACCGATCCAGACCAACTTGTCCGGGTAGGCTTCACACATCATGCCTATATCCGTTCTCGATTACGGACTCTACATGTACACAATATGGACTATTCATGTCTACCCGAAGGAACGCCTCAAACTCACCGCAAACTCGTGAGAGCGGGCTTCCCTATGCAAAAGAAGTAGAGCTTCACATGCTCAAGTAGAGAATCATTACGCTAGCGCTCTTCCTTGGCGCCATGGAAATGTAAGCGGATGAAAAGCACCACACTCTTCTTGCCTCCATAGATACGAAGTCGGTTCGCAATTTGGAGCTCCGAAGCTCCGCCGGTGACCGGATCTAGGCTTCTTCTTCCTCCTTTGCTCTCCCCTCTCTAGACTTAGAAAGAGAACCACTCAAGTGAAATGAGGGTTTCAAAGGCCCAATCTTGGGTATATCCTAGTAGGAACAACCCCCAACCGTCAGATCCCAAAATAAGGAAACGAATGGCTACGATTCGTAGCTGAAAAGTAAAACCTAGGCCGAACACGGCCTGCGACACGCCCGTGTCCAGGGCCGTGTCCCTCATTCATCGTCAAAATCAACGCGTTACGAAAATTACACGGGTCCCGACACGCCCGTATTTAACCTGACATGCCCGTGATCCAACTGACACGGCCGTGTGGTTGACCACGTGCCCCCATTGACACAGCCCTGAAAACAACTCGAGACTCACAAGGGTCTTGGACACGCCCGTGTCCTATTTGACACGCCCGTGTCAAACCTGAACACGCCTGGGCTCCAGGCCGTGTTCACTGTCTCGACACTTCGTCGAGCGAAGTTCGTCGACCACCTGACACGGCCTTGGACACGCCCGTGTCCTAGGCCGTATTCCGTATCTCGACATTTCGTCGAGCAGAAATCATCAACTTCCCTGGTATATCGTCGACACGAGCTCGACACGCCCTGAGACACGCCCGTGTCTCAGGCTGTGTTCGCTGCTCGACGATCGCCGACTCCAAAAATTCGTCGACCTCACAGCCAAATCGTCGACTCGAGCCTGACACGCCCTGTGACACGCCCGTGTCCCAGGCCGTGTGCCCCCTGCCAAATTCCATATTTGGCCCAAAATGCCTCCCGTCGCTCTTTTGAGTTTCAGGGCATTACAGATACTCTCCGCTTGGTGGATAAATTCTAGTCTTGATTGTTTGTTTCTGCTGTTTTTAGTCTGAGTTGTGAGTTGGGTAGTTCATATCATCTTTTAATGCTGAAGCTGTGAAGTCTGTATGTTGTGGGCCACGACCGGACCCATATTATACAGTCATTAACAGGGGAGGTGTTACAACATGTATCTCATTGTATTTAGACCGTAGAATTAACTTGGCACCAATAAGAACAAATCAAATAGAATTATCACTTCATTTTAGGTCTTTATTTTGAAATTTTTTTTAATTACATGCAACGTTATCACTTATTAATTTTATGGCATAACTTTGAACTCAAACTCATCATTCTAGCATTGTCACCTAATAAATATTATTATTCATGCTAGTTATCTTATATTTCTATGATATAAAAGTAAAAACTTGAAAGTTAAAATTCATAATAATTATGTAGTTTAAATGTACTATAATTCTAAAAATCAAACAAACCCATAGTTTATGAATCAATTCATAAGTTTAAATTTTTAGTATATCCATGATTATTTACTCATAGTTTGTGTCTCACATTAGTGGGGGCGTAGGATTGTATGCATTAGAAGACCAAACCTCTAAGTCTTGTCTTGGCCTTAACTGGGGAGGGTTCCAGTAGGGCCTTACGAGGCACTAGGGGAAAGAGTGTTAGATTGAGTGACTTATAGTATGTGCATATGGGACTCACACCCCAACCTACGTCATGCGTGCAACTCCTCATGCCCATCCATCACTTAGTACAGGCTAGTGTGTAGACATGTAGTTAGGGTATCTTGATTATAGACATAATTTACATCCACTGCATGAACATAATTTAACATTATATGATTATATATGCCATGCATAGTTTATCCAAATCATATGCGATGCATAGTATATCCAAATCATGTGCCATGCACAGTATATCCATTATTCAATCATGCTTATCTTGTGTTTTTCATTATATATATATATATATTCTTGTTTTTGAAAAACACAAGTATTTTGGAAAACAATCATTTTGGACACCTTAGGGCAAAAATATTTTATCTGCAATTTTTTCATTATCATTCACAACTCTTTATTGTAATTCATGTCCCCTATCTTAGATAACATAAAGCAAGAAAAAATAGAATAAAAATTTATCTAAAAACTTGTTTTCTATGCAAAATTACCAGTTTTTGTTGCTAGCACTACACATTAGGACTAAGATTGCCAGTAGTATAAAATAATCATTTTCGCTTCTTTTTGTATTTTTATTTTACATAGAAAATCATTATATTGACGTGCCATTAATATACGTCAATGTTTTCTAAAAAACTATTTATTTTACAATATTAAAAAAATCAAATATACAATTAAAAAATATTTTTCAAAAGAACAAAAATATGTTTTTGTCTTATTGTTTCTTTATGTGTGATTATTGTTTTGTATTTCTTTCATAAAAATAAAAAAAATTATACAAACAGTATGTTATTCGTTGTCATTGTCAAAGATTATTAATTATATCAATTAAAGATTAAATGCAATATTTAATTTATTTTTCAAGAATCTTAAAACATTATCTTATGTATGTCGTGCCTTGAATATTATCTTGTAGCGTGCAATGAAATTGATTGTAGAAAATATATGTAAGATTATTTGTCATCCCTCTAGAGTACGAGTATTGTTTTATTTTTGATAATGATTATACACTCACTTATTTTGATAAACTTCATGTGTTTTTAGTCTTATACTTGCATAATTGCGTAGTGTAATAATATAATAGATTAAAATGCATAAATATATTATCTACACAATATTGAAATGTATATTATAATTTTTTGTCTTTCACACACTTATTCATTAGAAAAAATGATTTAAAAATAATATTATTTGCAAAATAAGTGAATTCAGAGTCCTTGGTCACAAGCCTAAAAAACAAATATTAAATGACAAGAAAAACATCACCAAGCACTACTCACCCTCCTGATAAATCTTAATAAGCATTGTAAGGTTGAGAACCTTAGAAAGGATTGTAAAATGTCTTGTAAAAACAAAATATTCACCACTTCTCTTTGTACATAAGATCATAAAATAAAATAAAAGTAATCCACGAAGCACTCTTTGGCTCCCTGATAAGTCTTAATGAGCATTGTGTGTGTGTGACACACCTTAGTAGTTGTACTTTTTATGTATGTGCATTGAAATATTGTGGAAGTAATTTTGTTTCTGTATTTAATGTTGTGTTATTTCATTATATATTATCGCGTGTTTTGAATAATTCACTTATATACTTCGTTAAAATAATATTTTGTATGTAACGACCTCTCCAACATACAACTTTAAAGGACAGTCGCCGACACCCCCATCATCCAACTTAAAAGGGTTACGCCTCAATAGGTCTGTAGACCATGCACCCTGTTGAAGTTGGTGACCGGGCGGTCTGGTGGTCTGTCTTGGCGGGTTGAAGACCACGCGGTCTGGCGGTTTGTCTCTGTCGGCTTGGAGACCGGGCGGTCTAGCGGTCTACCATGGCAATCTCTCTTTCTCTCTGGTGGTAGCCGTGCGGTTAGCCCTTCTATCTAACCACGCGGCTTGTGCAGTTTGTTTTTTATAGTCCGCTTAGTCCTGTAAATTTTTGGTCCCACATCTCTTATTTGTATTTTCTCATCTCTCCTCCATTCAATATAAGGGAGGGCATACCTTTGTAATAGATATCTTTTTGGATAATAAAACTTTCAATTATTCAAAACTCCGGCTTATTTTTGGTCGTTTGTTCGCTACTTTAACATGGTATCAGAGGACTCGATTTTCTCCTCCTGATTCTGTGCGCCCTCTCTGACCTCGCGGCCTGTCCCCGCGGCTTGTTTCTTCCGCCTGCTTGCACCCTGTTCGTGCGGCTTCTTCTCTCCTTGTCGTTGCCCTTTGTGTGCTGCGACCTGTTTGCCTCCCAACGGACTTTGCTCTGTTCGCGTGGTGTCTCTTTCTTCTGTTCGCGCGGGCTGATTTCTAGCCGCTCGACTTCTTTCCCTCTGCTTGCTTCTGCGGCTTGGTCGTGTTTTTTTCTGGCCGCTGGTATCTATCATCGTGACCGCTGCAGATCTCTTTCTCCTAACTACTGCATTTTCTCTCTGTTCGTGCGGGTTCTTCCTTGTTTCGGCGGCCTCTCTGCCTTTCTTCCTTTAGCCGCTCCTGCCTGTTAGCCGCCGCGACCTCCTGTTAAGTCGCGCGACTTGTGCTTCCCTCTTCTCCCCCTTATGGATTTCATATCCTCCTCCAAGCCGTTCGCCTCGGTGGTCATGTCTTCTGGTAGTGCCCACGTTGTTACTCAAGGAAAATGACTGATCGACACCGGTGCTACAAATCATATGACCGACACTCTCCAGTGTTTTTCTCTCCTAAAAACACATGATCGGTTGCACCCGATTATTCTCGCTGATGGCTCTTCATCATCAGTCCATGGGACGGGGATAGTTCATGTCACTCCGTCTCTTCACTTGGCGGATACTCTATACGTGCCCAAGTTCCCGCGCAACTTATTATCTGTTACCTCTCTATGCAAGCAATTACAGTGTTCCGTCACATTTACTTCTACTTCTTGCTCTTTTCAGGATCCGGACTCCCAACGGACGATTGCTACTGGGACTGAGAGTGGCGTCTTATACTTCCTGGACAATATTTCTGCTTTCTCCACCTTCTCCTCCACATCCACAGATATTCTCCAATGGCATCTCCGCCTTGGTCATGCTCCTCCACGTCTTCTTCGTCAACTTCTGCCGCAACTTCCTCCACACAGTCCTCCGCTCAACTGTGAGGCCTGTCAGCTTGGCAAGCATCACCGCTCCTCCTTCCCTCCAAAGCACGTTCGTGGATCTACCCGTCCGTTTGATCTCATTCACTCCGATATTTGGGGTCCTTCTCCTACTCTTACCATTGGTCGAGGTAGTTCATATTTTGTCACGTTCATTGTTGATTTGTCTCGCTGTACGTGGGTGTACCTGTTAAAAGATCGCTCCGAATTATTCTCTGTATGGACGTCCTTCTATCTCATGATCAAAACTCAGTTTAATGTTTCTATCAAAGTTTTTCGATCTGATAATGCCAAAGAATATATCAGTCATGACTTCTCTACATTCTGCATGCAAAATGGGATTATTCATCAAACTAGTTGTGTCTATACTTCACAGCAGAATGGTGTGGCAGAACGCAAAAACCGTCACTTCCTCGATGTCGCTCGCACCTTGATGACCCAGATGCATGTTCCTCGCTCCTATTGGGGCTATGCTGTTCTCCTTGCCTGCTACCTTATCAATCGCATTCCCTCCACGGTTCTCCACGGAAAAACCCCATTCTCCATTCTGTATCCGGGCAAGGAGCCGTTTCCTCTCCCTCTCCAAATCTTTGGATGCACTGCCTTTGTGCATGCCCCTTCAGCCACCAGTGATAAGCTCTCCCCTCGCTCCACCAAATGTATCTTTCTGGGGTACTCCACCACTCAGAAAGGCTATTGTTGCTTTGATCCCGTCCTTTGTAAGTAGTTCGTCTCTGCTGACATCACCTTCTTCAAGAATACCTCCTACTTCTCGGATGACTCCTCTCCTCTTCTCCCAGCTTCTGATTCTCCTGCCGTTCCCTTCGTTCCCTCGTCTCCTACTATGATCTCCACCCCTACACTGTCTCCACCCACTCCTCTTTCTCCACCACCGTCTCCCTCATCTCCGCCACCATCTCCCTCATCTCCGCCGCCGTCGCTCTCTACTCCTGGGCCAACTTTCTCTGCCACGGATGCTCCGGATGCCGAGGGACCCGCTGACCTGGATCTTCCTATAGCTCTTCGCAAAGGGGTGCGGACGTGCACCCTACACCCCCTTGCTACTGTTGTTTCATATGATCGTCTTACCCCTTCTCGCAAGGAATTTGCACTGGCTATCTCTTCCACTGCCACACCCCACTCCTACCAGGAGGCCGTTGCTATTCCTCATTGGAAGCTGGCCATGGATGAGGAAATGGTGACCCTAACTGAGCGGGGTACATGGACTCTTGTTCCTCCTCCCTTCGGTACTGATGTTGTTGGCTGTCGCTGGGTCTTTGTGGTCAAATTTGGCCGAGACGGCACTGCAGATCGGTATAAGGCTCGCCTTGTTGCTAAGGGCTTTACTCAGACCTATGGGGTTGATTACTTTGACACCTTCTCCCCCGTGGCTCGTCTCAGCACTATCTGGGTCCTTCTCTCTGTGGCGGTAAATAGGGATTGGCTGATTTCTCAGCTGGATGTCAAGAATGCCTTCCTTTATGGTGATCTTCACGAGGCCGTTTACATGGAGCAACCTCCTGGGTATGTTGCTCCGGGGGAGACACGAGTATGCCGGCTGAAGAAGGCAATTTATGGCCTCAAGCAGAGCCCTCGAGCTTGATTTGACAAGTTCAGCGGCATCATGGCGGCCATTGGTTTTGCGCGAAGCTCTGCCGATCACTCTCTATTTATTCGCAAAACTCCTTCGGGGCTGGTTGTTCTTGCTGTGTACGTCGATGATATTCTTCTCACTGGCGATGACCAGGAAGGGGTAGCCCTGACAAAGCGACATCTTCACCAACATCTGATCACAAAAGATATGGGCTCTGCAAAGTACTTTCTGGGTATCGAAATCTCTTAGAAGCCCGACTCCTTAGTTCTCTCTCAGCACAAGTATGCCCTTGATCTTTTAAAAGAGGCAGGATTGAGTGGAGCAAAACCTGCCCGATGCCCCATGACAACTGGAGAAGACAAAACCTAGACAGATGATTCGCCTCCTCTTTCAGATAGTTCGCGGTACATCCGTCTAGTTGGTAAGCTCATATATCTCACAGTGACCAGGCCCGACATTTCCTATGCTATGGGCAAGGTGAGTCAATTCATGCAAGCACCTAGGGAGTGCCATCTACAGTCTGCCTTGCGGATCTTGGAGTATGTCAAAGGAGCGCCTGGTAAAGGATTACTTTTTTAGAAGAATGGTCATCTGAGGATTGAAGCATACTCAGATGCAAGTTATGCTGATGACAAAGGGGATCACAAGTCAACCTCAGGTTTTTGCACCTTTGTTGGGGGAAATCTGGTGAGCTGGAAGAGCAAGAAGCAGTCTGTTGTCTCCAGGTCCAGTGCAGAAGCTGAGTATCGCAGTATGACGTCGACCACTTGTGAGTTAAAATGGTTGCGTGCTCTCATGCTAGATTTAGGAGAGGTCTACAACCATCCTCTACCTATGTTCTGTGATAACAAGGCCGCCATATACATCTCCAAAAATCCGGTCTTCCATGAAAGAACAAAGCACATTGAGGTCGACTGTCATTTCATTCGTGAAGAGATCTTAAAGGAACAAATTTGCACTCCCTTTGTCACTACTGATAAAGAGCTGGCTGACATCTTCACCGAGCCAGTTTCCGCCTCGTTTCTTCATGTTTGTGACAAGCTGGGCAAGATCGATATATATGCTCCAGCTTGAGGGGGAGTGTGGAAGTTGGTGACCGGGCGGTCTGGCGGTCTGTCTTGGCGGGTTGAAGACCGTGCGGTCTGGCGGTTTGTCTCTGCCGGCTTAGAGACCGGGCGGTCTAGTGGTCTACCATGGCAATCTCTCTTTCTCTCTGGTGGTAGCCGTGCGGTTAGCCCTTCTATCTAACCGCGCGGCTTGTGCGGTTTGTTTTGTATAGTCCGCTTAGTCCTGTAAATTTTTAGTCCCACATCTATTATTTGTATTCTCTCATCTCTCCTCCATTCTATATAAGGGAGGGCATACCTTTGTAATAGATATGTTTTTGGATAATAAAACTTTCAATTATTCAAAACTCCGGCTTGTTTTTGGTCGTTTGTTCGCTACTTTAACACACCCCAACCACTCTTCAAGCCTAAAGGCAGGTTGTTGGAGGCTGCAACCTCCCTTTGATGAAAAGTGAGGGTTACGACCACCAACAACTCTCCCATGGTTGGAGAGGAGTTGGGGTGCATGGTCTGCAGAGCTGTTGAGGCTAAACTCTTTCGAGCATGGTGTTGGGTGTGCTGGTGGTCATCCTTTCGAGCCATGTGCTAGGAAGGACGTTACAAAAAAGTGCACTTTTTTATGACCCGCCTTACATTGGCTTACCAAGCACGTTACCGGGCTGCAGCCTAAGCACCCCAAAGCCTCTCGTGCCTATTTATCGGCCGCACACATTATTGAGGCAGGGTCTCGAACCCATAACCCACTTGATAAGGAGCCTTAATGCCACTCCTCATCCCCAATTAAGCTGCACTTTTTCTTGTAATGGCCTCCCCGACCCACAGCTCAAAAGGATGACCGCCGGAACCCCCAGCACCATGCTAGAAAATGTTCAGCCTCAAATAGTCTGCAAACCTTACACTCCAACCCCTCTCCATCCATAGGCGGGTTGTTGGAAGCCGCATCCTTCCTTTGATGAGAAGTGATCCAGTTTAGCGCCCCTACGAGGACTTCCCCGGAGGTCTCCCATCCTGAAACTACTCCCATTTAAGTACGCTTAACTATAGAGTTCTTTCACTTCTCTATAGTTAAGCGTGCTTGGATGAAGTAGTTTCCGGATGGGTGATCTCCTGGGAAGTCCCCATAGGGGCGCTTAACTGGATCACTTCTCATCGAAGGGAGGCCACGACTTCCAATAACCCACCTATATATGGATAGGAGTTGGGGTGCATGGTCTGCAGACTATTTAAGGTTGAACACTTTCGAGCGTGGTGCTGGGGGTGCTGGTGGTCGTCTTTTCGAGTCGTGGGCTGGAGAGGCTGTTATATTGTACACATAATTATCCTTCATAAAAAGTTTACTCCTGAGAATCATAATATATATCTACACAATTCTCTATAAACTTAAGTGTAATAAATGACAAAGCATGACCGCTACAATGTTTATTTTTTACTTGAAATACAAATTAGTTTACATTGTAGTTCATATATCTTTTTAATATTTTCAAATCATGGTTCCAATTATATCTCAATGGTATAACATCTCTTAAAATTTGAACTAAAACATCTTCATATTAGGTAAAAAATCTTTATCTATTTTATTAACTTATTTCTAAAAAGATGTTTATTTTTAAGAGTCCTTATTATATTTTTTATGCTTACCACCTGTGCTTAATCATGATAAATTATTTTCTCAACATGTGGTATCTTAAAAGAAAAAATATTTACTTAAGAGTTTTTGCTGTGATTACTACTTGCACTCTTTCATGACTACTTTTTCAATAAGTGGTATCTTAAATATGAATGTTTATTTTATCATTTCTACTATGTTGCTTACTACTTTATGCTCCATTTTTTTCTTAACAAGTAGTATTTAACAAGCTTTATATTGCAACCTATATTTTTTCCTATCTTTATATAGTACACAATTAATTCTTATTGCATAAACTCACCTAGAATCTCTTTTGATACTACCAAAATGGGAGAATAACTTGCATAAATCTAAAAATTTAGGGGGAGTACATTGAAATTTTCATAGGAAGCGTCTATGTAGGGGGAGTATTCATAGGAGGTGCATACTTTATTGTTTGCTCGATCATGAAAATCCTTCACTAAGTGAACTCAAGTAAATCTCACACATATACACTCATCCCTACTCACTTTTGCTAATAATAAAAGGAGGAGAAATAAATTGAGAAATTTAGTGGACTAAATATTATATTTAGGAGAGTAAAATATATAGGAAAAGCTTATGTATGGGAACATTCATATAGGAAGAGTATACACTATTACACTAAATTTATCACACTATAAACCTGTTATTCTTGCATATCTTTTACTGTACTTATCTATAAACAAAAATGTTTTTTAACTCACTAATTTTTTATATAGGTATTTGTTATTATCAAAAGGAGGAGATTGTTGGAGCATGTGTTCCACATCTCTTGCTTTGAGAATAAAAAATACTATGATATATTTGATCTAGTCATTTGTGAAGGTTTATAGTGTGCAGGTTATATAAGTAGAATGAGAAGATAAGCCCTCTGTCATGGGCGTGACCTAAGGGCATGCACAATTTAAAACATTAAAAAGTTGAGTTTTGATTGTTGAATATTAAAACAGCCATAATTTTCAATACGGGAAGAGTTATGGAATGTGCCACCCCATTTTGGAATGAGAATGACATCATCTACGATCTTAAAAAGCCAGATTTACATGTATTATTGTGGGAGATAGCTAGATATTGACAATGATAGCTCAGATGATGTTAGACTGACGACAACCATGTCCCACACGATCCAAGATGGCAAGCATAACTTTATAAGATTGTCAGGCGATAGTGAGCTAGTACGGGTGATAACTCCATGATCTATCCATGTTCGATAATCACTTGACGTGATCACCTCAGCATGGGACATGTAGCAACACAAGGAGATACTGTCAGCGATAGACAGATATTGTCGATGATATCACTAATTCCTATAAAAGGTAGAAAGTTCATGTGATCAAGTGGTGACATCTCCTGAAGCCTGGATTCCTCCTCCACCAAATCCAAAACTCCAAATATTTTGAGAGAGGTTCGTCTCCAGAGATAAAGAAAAATCTCTTTGTATAAACACAAAGATCTAAAGGAGATTTTGATGGATAAGGCATACAATGCACATTCAACACGAAGGGCGAACACATCAAGAACGCTGACGTCTACATCGCCTTCGTTCATCACATTCAGAAATCTTTAGGGAGTTTTTTCTTATACTTTATTTATCTTGTAATCTTTTTTTGTTTTATATTTTCATACCGAGTGTAGACATATTGTTTGGGGAGAATGTGGAATTTGGGAAAGGATTTCATAGGAAATTTGCCTTATTTGTGGCATCTAGGTCCTTGTGCAGCTTAAGGGGAAATTCGTCGCCATGTGTGTAACAACTAGATCGAGGTTAGATCTAGGGGAGTCTAGAGGTCATATCTGGGGCAAGATAGGCTATAGCCAGCCGGCCCTCAGGAAAATGATTGGTGAAACATAAAAAATAAATTTTTCATATTTCACCTCGATTTCTAGTGTTATAGAAATCAAACATTTTTATATTCAATTTCTAATGAAATAAAATTATGTTTCTTTTTGTCTCATTATCTTGATTTTATTTCCATGTCATAAATGTTTTGAAAAATATTCTTCATAAGCCATATTGCAAAATATATTGGAAGGTTCATTTTTGTAAAAATGAAACTATTAAATTCAATATCTGTGAGCTAGCACTTGGCGATAAAATTTATCCCTGGCGGTATTGGAGAAAAATTGAATTCCTACAATTTTCTATAATTAATATCTAATATAATCTTTACTAAATTGTTACGCAGATATTTTTAGAAAAAGCGTTCAACAAGAAAGTATCTCAATAATATCCAATCAAACTAGAACTTCAATGCTTCAATAAACAACAAAAATCTTACATCATAATGGATGTGCATGCTAACTAGCATCATAGAAAGTATCTAAATATCCAAGCATTCACCAATATAAAAGATAATGTTCCACGAGGAAAATATTGCCCATGATCTTAAGAAGCATAAAAAGTTAAGAGCAATATAGTGACTTCAATTTAACAGCAGGAAACATCAACATAAAGTATTTATAGCCTTATTAATAAACATCAAATTGTAAATTTGATGCGAAACACAAACTATATTGCAGGACATTAATGAAAACTCAAGCAAGGCTTATAATTAACATGGAGTTGAACTGCCAAAGAAGTTTACATCAAGTTTAGAAACTGAAAAAGAACAGTAAAAATGGATGATTATACTCACATGCTATTCTCGGTCCATCCCTATTAGGGGAAGAATGATGGTAAAGGTAGCCTTTATGTTTTTAAACTCTGAGAAAATATAGATTACAAGTTCAACATAATGTCAAGATGGCCAAAAAAAATTTGTAAAAAAAGTAATGCGTGAAATTAGGGAAGTTAGAAAATTTGTAAAATATGACAATAAATTAATAATGATGTCATCATCCCAACTAGCCAAAGATCTTCTAGCTAGCACCGTCTATCCGATCCTCTAGTTCTCTTCGTTCTATGAATGCCATCATTGGTGCCTCCATATGCTCCATGTGTGCCTCTCTTTGCTCCATGCCTCATTAATATAACGTGATTGATATTATTGCGTAGGATTCTTAAGTTGTAAATTTGTCTTCTCATTTTTTTCTCTTTTTTGTTCCTCATGAAGTTCTAGAAGTTTATTGTATACCTCCTCAAAAGCTACTTTCGGTTCACTGATTTTGTTTCCCCTTTCTATTTTTCTCACACAAGCATATATATATATATATATATATATATATATATATATATATATATATATAGGCAATTGTTTATTTTCATGTGCAACTTGACTTAACATTTACAATCAATAAGACATAAAATTAAAGTATAATGATAATTTGTGTTGAGTGAGCTCAAAACTTGTATGTATTGCTTGTGTATCAAAATACTAGGAGAGAATAGAAATATATAGGAGAGAAAAAGAGAGAAGAAATCATATACAATGATGTGGGACTAATAGGAGAAGAAGGAAATAAAAAGAACATGGGCCCAATAATGGGCCATTTACATGGGCTTTTCTAACACTCCCCTGCAAGCTGGAGTGTACAAATCGTATACACCAAGTTTGGACAAGAAATGATAGAAGAGTGTACTGGGAAGAGCTTTAGTGAGCACATTCACAACTTTTTCTGTCCCGGGAACATGCTTCAGGTCAGTCTTCTTCATTTGAACCTTTCCTCTGATGAAGTGACAATCAACTTCAATATGTTTAGTTCTCTCGTGGAATACCGGGTTCTTAGCAATATGTATCGCCGCTTGGCTATCAAAAAGGAGAAGGGATGGGGAAGGAATTTTTATACCCAGATCGGTAAGAAGACATTCCAACCATGTTAGTTCAGAAACTACAGATGCCATTGCCCGGTATTCAGCCTCAGCAGATGATCGAGCAACAACAGCTTGTTTCTTGCTCCGCCACATAATCAAGTTTCCTCCAAAATATATGCAAAACCCACTGGTTGACCGTCGATCATCAAGAGAACCAGCGTAATCAGCATCAGAGTAAGCTATCAATGTAGGAGCTGAAGATGAGGTCTTGTAGACCAATCCTTGACCAGGGGCCGTTTTGAGGTATCTAAGAATGTGTTCAACGGCGTGAAGATGAGATTTTTGCGGGGAATGCATATATCGGCTGACAATACCAACTGCAAAAGATATATCCGGTCTAGTTAACGTGAGGCGCTCTATTACCTGCAGATACAAGTAAGTGACTCACTCCAAGTTGAATGCCTGAGCACATAACTAAACGGCGATAGTATTCAAGATTGTCGAGTAAGAGATCTGAGTCGGAAGCCTGTGCACATAACTCATGATTCACATCCATTGGGGTATTGATCGGCTTACAACCCGAGTAACCTGCATCATGAAGAAGGTCGAGACAATACTTCCGCTGGGAAAGGACGAGACCATCTGGCCGTCTAGCAACCTCAAGGCCCAAAAAATACCGGAGGGGTCCCAGATCCTTTGTTTGAAAAACTGTATCGAGATGTCATTTGACCTCCTGTATTCCCTTTGAGTCATCTCCCGTAATTATGATGTCTTCAGCATATACTAACAGAAGAACCATCCCCATTATATGGTGCTGTGCTTCGAGAAAAACCAACCTCTCGAAGAGCCTTGCTGAACCTATCGAACCATGCCCGTGGTGATTGTTTGAGGGCATACAGAGCTTTCTTAAGGCGACAAACCTGAGACTCCCCCGTGGTCTCAAACCTGGGAGGTTGCTGCATATTGACAGTTTCCTGCAAGTCGCCATTCAAAAAGGTATTCTTAATATCCAGTTGCAGTAAGGGCCACCAGCGATGGACAACCACCGAGATAAGAATCCGAATGGTGTTGAGTTTGGCCACCGGAGAGAAAGTTTCCTCATAATCCATCCCGTGTTGTTGGGTGAAGCCCCGGGCGACCAGCCGAGCTTTTAGATGGTCAATCGTCCCATCAGTGGAATGTTTGATGACGAAGACCCACTTACATCCAACCGGTTTCTGACTCGGGGAAGTGGTGCGAGAGTCCAGGTCTGGTTGGCCCAGAGAGCAGCCATTTCCTCCTCCATGACAGACTTCCAGCCAGGATGTTATAGCGCCTCATGCATAGTGTTAGGAACCGAAATGGAGGAAATAGAAGTGATAAATGTGTGTAGTTGTGGAGAGAGGCGATGGAGGGAGACATAATTCGCTAGAGAATGAGCGGTGGAGGGAGATACCTGATCAACAGGGCGCAGGGTAGCCGAGGATAAGGCCAACGACAGAGGGGTAGCGGAATGAGGAGGAAGGCAACGAGTGTAAACCTGGATAACTGGTGGCTTGGAGGGAGCAGGAGCAGGGTTAGAAGGACGTAGCAAAACAGGTGCAGTAGTAGGGATGACAGGTCGGGGTATAGGTAGTGGTGGAGATGTCATTGGGGAGGAAGGAGCTTGAGGTGGGGAAAAGAAAGGTTGATCTTCCCAAAAAGTAACATCTGCGGAGACTATGACCTTCCGGGTTATCGAAGAGTAACACAGGTATCCCTTCTGAGTGCGAGAATAGCCGACGAAAATTATTTTAGTTGCTCGGGGATCTAACTTATCCGAGGAGGGACCCAGGAGGTGAACGAAGCAAGTGCAGCCAAAGACCCTTGGTGTGATAGGGAAGGCCGGAGTGGAGGGGAATAGGAGGCTAAATGGAGTGGTAGAGTTGAGAACCGAGGAAGGGAGGCAGATGATGAGGAAACACGCAGTGGATACCGCAAAGTTCAAGTAAATTTTTGGAACATGCATTTGAAGCATGAGGGAGCGAGCAACGTCTAGGAGATGACGATTCTTTCGTTCGGCAACGCCATTTTGTTGGGGGGTGCAGACACAGAAGGTTTGATGAATAATACCAAATTCTGCACATATATTGGCAAATTCATGGCCGGTGTATTCGCAAGCGTTATCGATGAGCACTGTTTTGATAGTTGTGGAGAATTACGTTCGAGTTTCTTGTATAAAGTCGCGAAATATGCGAGGAAGCTCAAAGTGATCACGAAGTAGGTAAAGCCATGTTGTGCGAGAATAATCATCAATGAAAGTTATAAAACAACGATACCTAGAGATACTTGTAACTTTGAAAGGACCCCAAACATTGGAGTGTAGTAAATCAAACAGAGTAGAGCTCCTAGTACAATTAACAGGAAAGGAAGTACGTGGCTGTTTGCCGTAAATACAAGAATCACATTTGAAAGCAGGAAAAGATACATCAGGCAGCGCCTTTTGGAGAACGGGTAGAGGGGCATGCCCAAGACGGCGATGCCAGTCAACAACGGAGACAGAGGAGAGGATAGGAGGAGAGGCATCAAGAAGGTAGAGCCTGTTCTATAGTTGACCCCTACTAATGGTAGTCCGTGTCCACCGATCCTGTATCAAAAAGGTAGATGGAGTAAATGTGATAGAGCAATCCATATCATGAGTGAGGCGACCAACAAAAAGCAAATTAAATGGAGAACCCGGAACATAAAGAGCTGAGCGAAGAGAGATGGAGGCGGCAAGAGAAATGTCGGTGAAGCTGGAGACCGGAACAGTCACCCCATTAGCGACGGTGATAGATTTTGGATGAGGAACATCCGAGTACTTGAGTGGCCGCATCGAGGTGATGTGATGAGTAGCACCCGAGTCCAAGATCTAATGTGGACTGGAGGAAAGACAAGTAATACCTGCAGTAGAGAAGGAGGGCTAAGGAGCCCCTGGAGTTGCTGTAGCTGGAGGAAAACAGCCTCAAGGTCGATACCAGTGGAGGAGGAGCCATTAGTGGCAGTAGCCGTAGTTGGGCGAGGAGGATTGACATGTTTCTTATAGCAAACGACATCAGTGTGGCCATCCCAGCCGCAATATGAACACTTGGGGCGGCCCCGACCCCCACGTCCCCTTCCGCGAGAGCCGAAACGTCCACTGCGAGCAGAAGGCGGTGGGGGATGCAAGGGGGGAATAGTCTGATGAAGGAGGGCCGGAGAGGAGGGTGCCGGGGAATCCAGGGGTGGTGGTACTCGAAGGAGCATAGAACAGACATCAGAGAAGGAGGGAGTAGAGGCCGAGGCCAACACCTGAGCCCGGATGCTCTAAAGGTGAGGCTGGACACGAGCTATCATCATGGCAATGCATACGGCCTCCTTTTGCGCACGCTGAGCAGCAAGGTTGATGGTATAAGGCTGATGCTAGATCCAGGACTCCACCAGAGTCTTGACACGAGCAACAAACGAGGTCATGTCAGCCGCCCGGCCAGCATCAAGAGTCTGAAGGTCGGTAAAAATGTCATAGAGGTGCTAAAGACTATCCTTTCCAGAGTATAAGGAGTGAAGCTACTCCCACATAGCTTTGGCGGTATCATGGTACATAACCATTTGGTATGGCTCACCCTCAAGCAAATTAAGGAGCCATGTTTGGACGCGACCGTCATTTCATAGCCAGTCATCAGTAGTAGGGGAAGGAGGTTCGTTAGTAAGGTGAAGGACAAGGCCCTTGGCCTGAAGAACACGCCGAACTGAGTGGACCCATGGAACAAAGTTCTTCTTCCCAGATAATGAGATAGTTATGATTCACAGCTCATCTCGGAGGTCTGGAAGAGAAGACGAGCGGTCAGTAGGAGGATTAGCCGCCTGTTAGGTAGAGTCGATGGAGGAGACCATGGAGCCCGGTGAGGCTACAGTGAATAAACGAGTGCGCTGTTAGACACAACATCTACTGCGGGAAGAGGAGGAGGTTATCGGAGAAGAGATGCATGACAAGCCCACGCGGTTAGTTATGAGGCCGCAGCGGGTAGTCACGACGACAAAACTAGGGGAGAGAGCGACAAGAGGCCGCGACCAGGTGCGGGGAGAGAGCAAGTACAATCCACACGGTCACTATGAGAACACCCGCGGCCAAACAAGAGCGAGAAGAGAAGACTGCTCTAAAGAGATAAGGAGAAGTCTCAGCGGTTAGATATAGAGTCCGTGCGACTAGAAGAGGGAAGCAGCGAGAGGAAGCAGAGGGTAGATGCCACGAGTAGGAACTCAAGTGGCAAGAGAGAGAAACTCGAGCGGCAAGAGAGAAAAACCACGAGTAAGAACTTGAGCAGCAAGAAAAGAGACTGTGAGCAGGAACTCGAGCGGCAAGAGAGAGAAACCACAAGCGGCAAGAGAAGAGACCACGAGTAGGAACTCGAGCGGCAAGAGAGAGAAACCGCGAGTAGAAACTCGAGCGGCAAGAAAAGAGACCACGAGTAGGAACTCGAGCGGCAAGAAAAGAGACCGCGAGTAGGAACTCGAACGACAAGAGAAAGAAACCACAAGCGGTAAGATAAGCTACAAGAGGAGGATGCGAGTAGGAGTACTCGAGCGGCAAGGAGAAGAAGAACAAATGAGAAAGAGACCGCACGACACGACACGCTAAGAGAAGAGGCCGCGAGTAGGACTACTCAAGCGACAAGAAGAGGAGGGATCGGGCGAGAAGGAGCTCACGCGGTAAGAGGAAGATAGAGTTGGCAGCAAGAAGTGGGGCCCACGAGTTGAGAAGAGAGGCTATAAAAGGCATTGAGGGGTGGATCCACGAGAGGGAGGGAGAGGACAGCAGGCAATAGTTAGCAAGGGAGAAGCCGCGGAGAGAACGAGCGGGAAGAAGAGTCCGCTACCCGGTGCGAGTAGAAGAACATGCCGCAGAGGAATAACGGACAGGAGAGGAAGACGGGTTGGGCGGTTAGAGGAAGTGAAATCGCAAGGACTGAACCGTATGCTCTGATACCATGTTGAGTGAGCTCAAAACTTGTACGTATTGCTTGTGTATCAAAATACAAGGAGAGAATACAAATATATAGAGAGAAAAAGAGAAAAGAAATCCTATACAATTATGTGGGACTAATAGGAGAAAAAGGAAATAAAAAGAACATGGGCCCAATAATGGGCCATTTACATGGGCTTTTCTAACAATTCGTAAAATATATTATAATTATGGTTGATTGAAAAACACGGAACCCGGATTTAGCTAAATCCAGGTTATACACGTCTTTTAAAATAGGCCTTCTATATTACATTTTTAGGAAACATGTTCAACATGAAAGTTGTAGATCTCGACGAGATATACAACTTTTATGTTGATCACTTTTCCCCAAAATGTCATATAGTAGGCCTATTTTCAAAGGAGCGGCACCGGCAGAACTATTGCGAATCGCATAGTTCCGCTCGGGTTCCACGCCTTTTGAAAATAGGTCTACTATATGATATTTTTAGGAAAAGCATTCAACAATAAAGTTGTAGATCTCGTTGATATATACAACTTTCATGTTGAACGATTTTAATAAAAATGCCATATAGAATGCTTATTTTCAAAAGGTGCGTATAACCCTGATTTAGCTAAATCCGGGTTCCACGTTTTTACACTTTTCCGATTATAATTATATAGATCTTTAAATTTTTGTTAGTCATGTATTGTTCGCACTACAGAATTTGTACCAACATGCATGAGATTTTTTTTTGGATGGCTCCTATTTTTCTTGTTCACATCACTAATCTTCTACATTGAATTAATAAAAAAAAGGAATGTTTAATTTAAGAAACTATTTTGTAAATAACAATAAGAAAATTTAATGTTGATGTTTTCTATAGCTTGAACCTGACACTGCCCCAATAACCAATTAGCTAACTCCAATGATCTGGATTGATTTCTTTAGGTAATGTCACGCCTTTGTGCATCAGTACTCCCTTTTAAGTAATGATCATTATGCAAACGAGCAGACAAAATATTATAGATTCGACAAATTAACGATATAAGAATATCGTTTACATGATTCTCATTACTGAATTTAAACTAAAAACAACATAATACACATTAAAATATGCATTTGTAAAAGAAAATAGCATGTTCAATTTATATATTTAATTGTAAGAATTGCATGTTCAATTCATAATATGAATTGCATTACTTTCAGATATTTAATTGTAAGAATTGCTTTTGAGATCTTTCGCCAACTATTTTGTGAGGCCCGTGGGAATTTGAACTTCTACCATTTTTGTCCACTGATATTTTTTCTGAGACCATCCAATCCCAGTGGTAGAACCACATGTTCTTTTCTTAATTTCACATGTGTCTATTTATTGACATTTCAATGTTAAAACACTTAAAAATCAGTGAATTTAAATAACAAAGCAAGTTGTACCATTGATATTACCATGTATGAGATTCGTTGGATTTGAACATAAACGACTAGCCTAAGGCTCGATATGATCAAGTTTATATCCAGTCTCATTTGCATTCCCCCTTCATTTATCAAATTTCGATCCAACTTAAGTGATTAATGTGGGTGTATTGGTGGCTAATTATAAGATGTAATACTTATAGGTTGTATTACTCTTTCTTTTATAGATTGTGTTGCATCTAATTTGGTAGATTGATGCGCTTTATATTTTATATGTTTACATGGTATATCATTTAAAATATCTTGATGATAAAATGAACTAGCTAATGTTCAAATATGTCCTATAGTGGCTGGGATTTGGATGAGTTAGTTTACCAATTCAATGGATTGTGGCTTTTCACATGAGAATCTTTTACCTTAGTATTAATCTTTGGCTTCCTTGCCATATATTCTTCTTAACCACCAAAAAGAGATATTATATTCAAAAGAATTAAACTAAAAAACATGATTAACAATAATGGAATGAAGTTAATTTCATATATTTTGATTAACATAACCAATTATGAAAAATAAAATAATTGCACACATCAAAAATACGTATTTGACCTAAAAACACAACAAAATATGAAAATAATAAAAAGGATAAAAACTAATATTAAACATCCTCATTTTTTGCATCATCCTCTAAGTCATCAATAATATCACCATCAATGTATTCTTCATTCAGCCCTTTTCTTAAACATGATTGATCCATTTTCTTAACTATCATAGCTTTAACACCAGTTCATGGCAATAAAATTTATGTGTTATCATCATTTATGACAATATCAAGTAATGGGCTTAACCCAAAATCTATATCATGCAAATGAATTTCTTCTTCATTGAAGTCTTCTTTATTTTTGGGAGGAACATAATAAAAGTGACGAGGTGTTGTCTTTATTACCAATCTCTAATCTTAATTTTTCTTATGGGCTATATAATATACTTAATCAATTGGGTAGGCTAAGACATAAGGTTCATTTCTTCTCAAATTATGTTTTATATACATTATTTTGTTCAACGTCATAATCTAACTGAATAACATCTCTTAAAACTCCATAATATTCTATTCCACCAGACTGTTCAACACCCTTTACAATAATTCCATTATTTTGAGTCTTAAGCCTAATTTCACAATCATGAGTATGAAACCTAAAGCCATTAACAATGTAACCAATAAAATATGTTGCCCCTTTCTTTTGATCCCATGCTAACTGTAAAAATTACGCGTTCCTCTTAGATCCCCTTCATAGTACAACTTTGATGCTCGTTGAATAATGAACATGTTAAATTAAAATATAATAAAAGTAGCTCCATAAGACAAGATAAATTATATTATTCAAATACTTTACCCATAATTCAAACCATCTAACAAAGGCAGATTTGTGACATCTTCCAACATCCTTAGAAGATACTCGCTCAAGTTCCCTTTGATGCTCTCTATAAATGAAAATGATGTGCGATATATTTGTATTGTAATTTCTAAATATGTATTTAGAGAGCAAAGTTGTGAAACCTACTTTATAAATGGTTTCACTTCCGGGTAATTTCTTAATATATACAATTGAGCATGATGTCAATCTTTGTATATGAGATTATTTTCAAATCCTTTGCCAAGCATTCTCCCAAAATTTTGAAAATGTATAATCTTGACTCTTGTATGTCATCTCCATAATTATTTCTAGTTGGATGATTCAACTTTGTCTCAATTTTACACATGTATCTTGAACAAAATGTAAACCACTCATATACTAGGTAACCATTTGCCATTGAACCTTCTGGGTATGCTTTAATTCTTGGGAGAATTTTTGGTACGCTCGGCGTATATAAGGATCGTGTGGGGATTGTATTTTCAGTTTTGATTACAGTCATAATTGCAATTGCGATCGTAATTGAACTTTATTTTTTAGTTTAAATTACAGTCGTATCTGATTTCAAAAAAATCTTGTATTAATAGTTTAAATTACAGTCATATTTGGGCGTACATAACATTTGTTCTTAAGTCTTACAACTGATTTAAGCATCCTTAAATATCTATATTATAAAATTCAAGGATTATATAAGATTGTGTTAACGTAACAAAATAAATTTGGAAGAAAAAATAATACGTACCTCTTTATTGTGTACATCCATCGATAATGAATTGACCAATAATTTCAGATTCTTGTGCAATATGAATTGGCAAATGTATCATGATTGTGAAAAAAGAAGGGGAAACGTCTTCTCCAATTTGCAAAGTATAATAGGAATATTACTCTTAAGTTTATCCAACACTTAAATAGTTAATGTCTTAGAGCCCAACTCCTTAAAAAGTAGACTTAAAAGTATAATGGGCTTGCAACATTATATAATAACAATCTTTTTTTATCAGATGTAATTTTGCTTTCAAATCCATTTCCTTTAGGTCTAGTCTAGCAGACAAATCATCTTTTATTTTTCCATCAATATTCTACATAGTTCACAATATATTTTTGTAATATTGTTTAAAATATGCGTGTAATCTAAACAATGACATTTCTCAGGTGTTTTCCAATACGGTAACTGAACAAAATACTCAACTTCTTCTAGTTATAAGGTAGAGATACCTCATTCTATTTTTTTCAGATGTTTTCCAAATATCATATTGTCACAATCTATTAATTATTTTAAAATCTCATCCCCTGATAAGTTCTCTGGTGCAGATCACATTTCTATTGTTTCATCAAAAGAATTCTTATCTTTACACTATCTATGACTGGATCCAAAAATGTATGTTTCCTATATAACTCATATTAACCCCATTCCTCAAGACCAGGTATCCTTGTTGTGATAAGAATATGCTAACTTACCTTTAGTGCTCCATCCTGATAGGCTTGCATAAGCAAAAAATTCATTTATTGTCCACAAAAAAGTAGTACGCATTTAAAGTTACAATTTCCATAAACATTTTAAGTACAAACACCAACTTCCCATACACGTTTTAACTCATTAATTAAAGGCTGAAATACACATATATATTGTTGAAACCAAGATTCGGCTTCTGTGGAGTTCGGACCCTAGAAAGGGGTGACCACACACTTACTTCTCCTAGTAAGCTTGCCTGTTCAAGAACTTAGGACTCGAGACTGACCCAAGGCTCCAGCACGAACGTCCCACCACACACCCGAAAGATCTTAGAGTGTTCCCCCTCCTTAGCTAGTGCTGAGCTAAGGGCACCTCAGAAAGCCCTACAAGACTGGAGAATGAGAAAACTTGAAAGCTTGCCATCAGAGGTGCCCCCTTGGAATTATTTATAGATTTTTAAGTCTGGCCTGCAAATAGCGCAAATCAGCTGTTCTAAACAGTTATAGGCAGCCCAAAGTGGGTCTGCCAATAGCGAAACTCTGTTGTTTTGTGTGGCTATTAGAAGACCAAATTATATTAAACATAGGATATCTGTACCCCACCTCTAGGGAGAATGTGAGCCAACTTGCCAGTCTTTGGCACGGTATGCGGCCCAGCTCCTGTAGTTTGCTTGCTTCTTAAGAGAGTATGGGCCGGGTGCCTTAGTTGTCAAGGCGCGCGCGCCTAGGCGCGCCTGAGGTGCCAGGCGCTGCCCGCCGCACCTCAGCACAACTGAGGCGGGCGATGTGTCCCAGGCGCACCACAGGCGCGCCTAGGCGCGTGCCTTACAGGCTCCCAGGCGCGCTTGGGACTTTCAAGGTATTTCTTTTTAAAATTTTTTGATATAGGCAAAAACATGATCTTAGACGCACCCAAGACACCCCCTAGGCGCACTTGGGCGCCCAATTCGCTAAAATTGAGCGAATTGGGTGCCCATTTCGCTGAAATTCCATGATTTCTCTCAATTTCAGCGAATTAGGCGCCCAATTCGCTCAATTTCATTTTCCCCCAATTTTGTGCCTCACATGCCCCTAGGCTCCAGGGGCCCTTTGCGCCTTGGTGCGTCTTGCACCTTTGATAACTTAGTCGGCTGCCCGCGGCTCGCCCACCTACCGAGCCGAGACCGATGCGGGATGGGTGCCCCCTGAGCTCGCTCGCCTACCGTATTTGAAAGATATGGTACCTAAACACCTAGAGGGGGGGGGGGGGTGAATAGGTGACCAAAACCTTTTTAAAACTTGTTGGCAGCACAACAGTTTATAACACAGATTTCTGAATAAGTTCTCACAGCAAACACAGCAATTCACAACACAGCACAATCACAGCACAGAATACACAAGATTTTATAGTGGTTCCCCAATCTTTGGGTACATCCACTTTCCCCCTTCGCCTATCTAGCAGTGTACTAGATTCGGCCAAACTTCTCCACTAGCTTAGAACCCAACAAGGTTCCTACACCTCAGGCCCAAAGCCTTACACTCAGCCACCAAGGCCTACACTCAGCCACCCAGGCCTACACTCAGCCAATTAAGGCCTACACTCAGAGTTCTTCAACTCCTACACTCAGGCAATCAAGCCCTACCCTCAGCCTTTATAATATAGGCTTACAATTCTCTCAGATCCAATGGATCCTACAAGTTAAAGTAGAAATACAATTGCTAACTCTACAACTCAGAAAATAAGAGAGGAGTTGAGAGTTTCTTGAAGAGTTCTTGGAAGAACTCAGTTAGATCTAAACTGACTTAGCTTCCTTCAAAGCTTCTTGAGTTAGAACTGAATTAGTCTGAATCTTCTGCAGTTGTTCCTTGACCTCTGCTTCTTGAGATCCAGATGTTTCTGAATCCTTCTTCTCAGCCTTAGTTCCAAAGACTGAATTCTTGATTGGAGCTCTCTCTCTCCAACTTCTTAGATCTGCAGTTGGACTGTCAGATCTTCTTGTGTTGATCCTCTATGTATTACTTCTTGATTTAATCTGATCAACCACTTTGAATATTCTCACAAGTTGTAACAACAACAATCCTTCTATCAATCAGATTCTGTAAACTATGGGTGCCTATTTATAGGCTTCCTTCATGGTAACCGGCTGGTCCGGTTTATAACAGACTTCTGATTTCTCTGACAGTTGCTGTAGACCGGCTGGATCGGCAGCTGTCATGTCAACCAGTCACTTCTTGAAATTCTCTAACTGTCAGATAGTGTCGAGACTTTCTGTTCTTAAGTGTCGACACTTATAGACTAAGTGTCGACACATGTTGTGTAAGTGTCGACACAAGTCTACAAGGTGTCGACACAATTCCTTGTATGTCTCGACACAGATTCTTCTGCATGTGTCGACACTGAAATTGAGTGTCGACACAAATACTTGTACTTCATTCTTTAACTGTATTCTTCTAAGTGTCGACACATGTTCTTTGTGTCGACACATCTTCATGTGTTGAAACTGTCAAGTGTCGACACTGCTTCTTGGTGTCGACACAAGTCTTCACTTTTGTTTCTTCAGCTGAGTGTCGACACATTCTTTTAGTGTCGACACTTGTACTTAGAATATTTTGTAACTTTTCTATTCTTTGCTAAGTGTCGACACAGCTCCTTGTGTCGACACTTTCTTCAAGTGTAGAGTCTTCAACTAAGTGTCGACACATTGTGCTGAGTGTCGACACTTTCTTCAAGTGTTGACTCTCCTGGTTGTATGTCGACACATTGTGCTGAGTGTCGACACTTTCTTCAAATACTGACTCTTCAGCATAGTGTCGACACATTGTGTTGAGTGTCGACACTTACTTCAAATACTGACTCTTCAGCATAGTGTCGACACATTGTGTTGAGTGTCGACACTTTTACTTAGACTCTGCAGACTTTTGCTGAGTGTCGACACATCTTCAAGTGTCGACACTTTCTGGTGTAGACTTAGCTCTTCTAGGTGTCGACACTTCTGCTAAGTGTCGACACAGCTTTTCTGCATACTTCTTTACTGAGTGTCGACACAGCTCCAAGTGTCGACACTTTCTGTCTGGTGTCGACTCTTCTTCTCAGGTGTCGACACAATGACTCCAAGTGTCGACACTGCTTGTCTGGGTGTCGACACAAGCTTTCTCAAGTGTCGACACTTTCCCTCTGGGTGTCGACACATGGACTTAGAAACTTTTAGCTTCAGTCTAGTGAATACCTAACCTGCACAAGTAACTCAAACAAACATCAAATACATTATGATGCATATCATTGAGTTAGGTGAGGCTTCTTCAAATCAGGTACATTTGACCAATGTACCCAACAATCTCCCCCTATTTGGAGAAGTCATAACCCTTAGTCAATGATATACATCACTCATAATTAAAAATTAGAGAATGATGTAAAGCAGATATATATCAATAGGGTATACTTAAACATGTAATAAAGCACACATGTATACTCATTCAGCATTACAGAACAACCAAGAATTAGACATATTCTACTGAATCAATCATGAAATATATTTATCAAAAACTGTCCAAACATTGTGTTCAATACATTGTCAATGATTTACAAAGATATTTAGATGTAACAAATTACAACATTCTTCAGTCTAATCTTAATCTAATTCTGCTCTGGTTCTTTTATAACTATGCCTTTCCCAGCTTGTATTTTGGCTTTTACAGCAGCAGCAGCAGCAGGCTCAGTATCAGCAACCTTCTTCCCTTTGGAGTCCTTCTTCTTAAGTTCTTCAGCCTTGATTTTCTGCCTTTCAAAATAATGATAGGGCTTAGGAAAGTACTTGCTAGGCTCCACAGCTGTAGGAGGTAGCTTTCCTAACTTAGCCTTCCTTCTATATTGGACAATGGCTTCTTGCCTGATTTCATGCTTCCTCCATTCTGCTTCTGAGAACCATTTATTCCTCTCATGTGCATTGTCCTTGGCTGCTTTCCAGGCTGTGAGAATGATATTCCTAGAAGTAGGGCTCCACTGTTCAAAATCTGGTTTTTGCTCAGCCAGTTCCCTGAACTTCTTCTTTGACAGCCTTGTCTCTTCTTCTTTGCCCATAGCCTCTTGCATGGCTGCTGTAATAGGTTGAACAACCTTTTCCAGAATAACATTTGGCTTGCCAGCAGTTGGGCTATACATTGTGCTTATCTCAGCATGAACCATGTCAAAATCTGGAGGTGGATAGATCACCTGAGCTACTTCCTATTGCTCTCCTCCAAGATATACACTTTGAATACCAGAGTCAGCTACATTGTCATCATCACACAGGGGAGGATAGCCCAGTGTAGCTCTGATGGAATTAGAAATCCATTTGGCATGGTCAGAGCTAGCTTTGACTAATACCCTCTCCCCCTTTATGACTTCTTGTTCTACATGATCTCTCACATCATCCTTTTGGAATCTGATTTGGCTGTCCAAGTACCTGATTCCCTCTTTAAAGAAAGGTCTAAGCTTGGTAAGTTGTTCTGAAATGACCTTCTGGGAATCCTTGATTGCAGTCTTGACAGCAGCAAGTTCTTCTTGAAAAGCTTTATCAAATTCAGCTTTGGCAGCAGCAGATGATGTTGAAGGTTCAGCAGACTTACTCTTCAGTTCAGTGACTATTGCATTGTGAGAAGCTGTCAGATTATCATTCATTCTCAATTGATTTTCCAGCACATAGCCTTGCTTCTGTGCTATATCATCTACTTGAGACTTTATTTTCTCTTGATGGGTTGCCAGATAGACCACTGCATTACCACCCTTGTGGAAGCAGTCAGTCATTTCCTTCTTATTCAAATTCATTTCAAACCTTATTGATTTGATATCTTGAGCTAGATCAAATTGTAGGGACTTGTGGCCTTCATCAATATATGTCTCTATAGCCCTCCTTTGCTCATCCAGCTTAACTTGCATTGCTACCATTAAGCTGCTGTAATCTGTTGATGGAGCTTGTTGGACTAAGGAGTGTTGAGCAACAGTTTGTAGAGCCTTCTTGTAGCTCTGACTCCTTCTTTTGAAAACAAAGAATTGCTTCTTTTTAGCTTGTGCAGCCTCATCTTCCTCAGAGTCTGAAGTACTGGCAATATCAACCCTGTCCTTAGGGCTTGATGGTGTTTCAGCTTGCACATCTTGTGCCTTCTCAGTGTCTAGCCTTATAGGATCTTCCTGAACATCCAAGTTCTCCCCCTCAACAGCAGTCTTGTCCATGTCAAAGTCCTCTTGATCTAGATTCAGAAAGAGGTCTTCCATTGTATATTCTGGGGGTGACTGAGCAGGAGATGTACTTGGTTCTTCAACCACTTTATCAAGTATCACAACAGATGTGTCTGGAAGAACAACATCTGGTGCTGTACTTGCTTGCTGAATGTGCTGATGGACATCAGACAAATCAGAATCCATTACAGAAAAATCTAATGTATTAAGGTCAGAAAGTACCTCTTGGATAATAAGTGTAGCTTGCTCACTCTCCAGTGTAGAGGGATGTTCTACAGCTGGAGGCTCCCCCTGGCTTGGATCCTTGGGGCTAGCTGGAGGCAACTCCCCCTGGATTTCAGCTGGCTCTTGAGGAGCAGGTGACTTCTCTGCAGCCACATCTATTGGACTATCAGGAGTGAAAACAATATGTTCTTCACTGCCTGAGCTGCTGGAGGACTCCTGAGTCACAGCAGCAGTCTTCCTCTTCTTCCTGGGAGGAGAGTCTTTCTTTGAAACTTGCTTTTCTGGGGTTGGAACTTCTTTGGACAGCACTCTTTCCCATCTAGAGAATATCCTTGAATCCATTCTCCTCATGTGATTGATTTTAGTTCCAGCAGCAGTGCTCATTACCTCTGGAATTGATCCAGCCAGGTAGAGACTTAGTATCCTGCCCAGATTGGGCTTC
The DNA here is from genome assembly GCA_039583875.1 of Platanthera guangdongensis. Classification (NCBI taxonomy): domain Eukaryota; kingdom Viridiplantae; phylum Streptophyta; class Magnoliopsida; order Asparagales; family Orchidaceae; genus Platanthera; species Platanthera guangdongensis. The sequence continues at coordinate 61,073,415 of CM077150.1, read as the reverse complement.
TTCAGACTTTCCTTCACTTTCTCAAATACAATCATAGACCAGTCTGTTTTGAGGTTGAAGATGATTCTGGTCATAATACTGAACATAGAGGCTGACACCCTGTCATGTCCTCCTGGTTTGCTTAGTATAACTTTGCCTACAACTTCAGACAGGAATTTGCCTTGATTATTCATTCCCTTCCTGTTGAAAACTGAACCTATTTTCATCTTAGGATCAAGACCACACCAGGTAAGTGCTCCTCTGGTCTTAGATGTTGTTACTTCCTCTTCTTCCTGGACTTTAGGTAGCTGAAGTACCTTTCTCAAAGACTTGGGTGAAATCTTGACCTTGGTGCCATGCACCCTTGACTTAATTCTGTAGCCTGAGTCATCTACAGACGCTCCTGTAAGGAATTCAATAACTTCCTTCTTCCAAATTTTGGTTGGTTCTGAAACCAAGAACTCTAATCCTGAATCGGTGACTAGGGTTACCACCGACTTGATTTCTTGATCGCCATCGTCAAAAGCACCTCGCACGAGCTCATACCCTTCGTTAACATTCTCCTCGAGCTTGGGAGCCATTAGGGTTTGAAGATTTAGTCTTGAGAAGAGAGAAATGTCGACACAAGAGTTTTGGTCTCGAAACTTTTGAAAGCGTGTCGACAAACAAAGACAGAATCCTATTTATACCTTTCTGGTTTGAAGACGAACAGGCGGGATGAATTACTAAAGATGTGTCGACACTGGCAATAAGTGTCGACACTGACTTATAATGTCTCGACACACATGTGTCGACACAAGTTTAGTCAACAGATTTTAAGTGCCGACACTTGGTTAAGTGTCGACACCACATACTCGACATGTAGTCGAGACTTTACTTAGAAAATTCTGAGTAAAACTTAAGTGTCGACACCTTATTGGATGTGTCGACACCTACTCGACATGTGTCGACACTAACATTCTGAAGTGTCGACACCAACTTCCTAGATGTGTCGACACCATTTTCCTGAAGTGTCGACACCTACTATTCTGTGTCGACATAGACTTGTCTATGTGTCGACACCTTTTTACTTAGCCAAATTTTAGTTCTGTAAACTTAGTCTAAGTTTATCATACCTAGTTCAATTTTGAACCTATTGAACTTAGCTTCTTCTAAGGGCTTAGTGAACATATCAGCTATCTGATTATCAGTTTCTAACATATTCAAGTGCAATATCATTTCTTTCTACATGCTCTCTAAGAAAGTGATATTTAATCTCAATATGTTTAGTTCTACTATGTGATACAGGATTGTTAGCTATTGAAATAGCACTAGTAGAATCACAGTAAAGTGGAGTTCTACTTACCTGAAATCCATAGTCTTCTAACTGATGTTGAATCCACAGAAGTTGAGCACAGCAACTTCCTGCAGCTACATATTCTGACTCAGCTGTGGAAATAGCCACACTGGTTTGCTTCTTACTGCTCCATGAAATGAGTCTTCCACCTAGGAATTGACAGGATCCAGTAGTGCTCTTTCTATCTTCTTTGCATCCTGCAAAGTCTGCATCTGAATAGCCTGTTAGATCAAAATCTCCATTCCTAGGGTACCAGAGGCCTAGATAGGGAGTGCCCTTTAGATATCTCAAGATTCTCTTGACTGCAGTCAAGTGAGACTCTTTGGGGCAGGCTTGATACCTGGCACAAACACATGTAGCATACATAATGTCAGGCCTACTTGCAGTCAAGTATAGTAGGGAGCCAACTATCCCTCTATACAAGGTTTCATCTACAGGTTTCCCTGCATCATCCTTGCTTAGAGACATACTTGACCCCATAGGAGTCTTCATGGTACTGGATGAATCCATACCATACTTCCTTATGAGTTCTAGGGTGAACTTGGACTGACATATGGATAGGCCACTTCCAGTCTGTTTAACTTGGAGACCCAAGAAAAACTTCAGTTCTCCCATACTACTCATCTCAAATTGACTTTGCATAAGCTTTGCAAACTTTTTGCAAAGGCTACTTTCAGTAGACCCAAATATAATGTCATCTACATATATTTGGACAAGTATGACTTTGCCTCTAGATTCCCTAAGGAATAGAGTCTTATCTATTTTCCCCCTTGAGAACTTGTTCTCAATGAGGAAACTAGATAGGGTTTCATACCAAGCTCTAGGTGCTTGTTTTAACCCATATAATGCTTTCCTAAGTCTATAGACATAATGTGGAAGAGTAGGATCAACAAAACCTGAAGGCTGCTCCACATATACTTCTTCTTTCAAATTACCATTTAGGAATGCTGACTTCACATCCATTTGGTATACCTTGAATCCTTGATAAGTTGCATAGGCCAAGAACATCCTTATGGCCTCCAGTCTGGCTACTGGGGCAAAGGTTTGATCAAAATCAATACCTTCTTCTTGCCTATATCCTTTTGCAACCAGTCTTGCTTTATTCTTTATGATGACCCCTTGTTCATCTAACTTATTTCTGTAGATCCACTTAGTTCCTATAACATTGTGGTCTTTAGGCTTTGGAACCAGCTCCCAAACCTTGCACCTTTTGAACTGATTAAGTTCTTCTTGCATAGCTTCAGTCCACTGTGGATCTTGTATAGCTTCTTCAAATTTCTTTGGTTCTATTTGAGACAGAAAACTTGAATATACTACAGCATTCTGATTTCTGCTCCTTGTCTGAACACCTTGTCTTGGATCTCCAATTATCAGCTCTACTGGATGATCTCTTAGATGCCTGGTGGCTGGAGGCATCCTTGCTTCTGGTTGTACTTCTACAGCATCTTCATCATGCTGAGTTCCTTGTACTTCTTCAGCTCCTGGTACATGTAGTTCTCCCCCTGGACATAAGCCATCTTCTTCTACTTGCTGTCTTGCAGCAGGTACATCTTCTATGGTTAGCTTGTCCATCTTCTTAGTAAGACCTGTGGGGCTGCATACATTGCTAGACAACTCATTGTTAATTAGTTGTGTCTCATCAAAAACTACATGCACAGACTCCTCTACAACTTGTGTAGTCAAGTTGTAGACTCTATAAGCCTTACTATTATTGCTGTACCCAACAAACACTCCCTCTTGGGACTTGGCAGCAAACTTAGTTAGGTAAAACTTTCCATTGTTAAGTATGTAGCATTTACAACCAAAGATCCTAAAGTAGGATAAATTTGGTTTCCTGCCTTTCACAACTTCATAGGGGGTCTTATTTAACCTTTTAGTGATGGTAGCCCTATTTATCACATGGCATGCAGTGTTAACTGCTTCAGCCCAGAAATACTCTGGCAGTGATGAATCACTTAATAGGGTTCTACCAGCCTCTATCAAGGTCCTATTTTTCCTTTCAGCAATGCCATTTTGCTGAGGTGTTCTAGGTGAAGAGAATTCTTGAAATATCTCATAGTCTTCACACAGCTTTGTCATGCTTTCAGACTGAAACTCAGTACCATGGTCACTTCTAATTTTGACCACTGTACAGTTCAATTCATTCTGAATTTGCTTAACAAAACTATAGAAGACACTAGGTGTTTCAGATTTCTGCTTTAAGAAGAACACCTAGGAAAACCTTGAGTAGTCATCAACAACTACAAAGGTGTAGACCTTCCTACCTAAGCTGTGAACTGGCATTGGACCAAAGAGATCCATATGCAAGAGGTATAAGCACCTCACAACATCTTTGTTCTCAATGCTTTTAAAGGTGGATTTGGTCTGCTTGCCCTTTTGACAAGCTGAGCAAATGCCATCTTTAACACACTTAACTTGAGGACCATTCCTCACTAACTCTTTGCTAAAGAGTTTGCAAATAGTCTTATAGTTAAGATGAGCTAGCCTCTTGTGCCACTTGACACAATGAGAGACTGTCTCATCAGCTACAAGACAGACAGGAGAACCATTGTTCTCAATCATGATGTCTAGACAGTAGACATTCCTCTTTCTATATCCTATCAAAATGATCTCTTGATCACTTGACCTCTTGATATGACAACCATTTTTAACAAATGAGATGTCATACCCTACATCACTTAACTGACTTATACTAATGAGGTTGTGTTTCAACCCTTTAACATAAGCCACTTGAGTAATGGTAACAAGGTTTGAAGAGATGTTACCAAACCCTTTGATGATTCCTTTTTCAGAACCACCAAAGGTCACTTTAGGACCATTTTTGATTGGAATGTAGTCCTTCAGTAGTCCCCTTGTTCCAGTCATATGTCTGGAACATCCACTATCCAAGTACCATGTTGGGGTATGGCCACTTGGATTCACCTGCAAAACAAATTAATGAACCTTAGAACCCAAAGTAAACTTGGGTCCTTGGTGATTGTTAGTTTGCAATTTGACATAGCTACCTGCTGGCTTTCCACCAGGTAACTTGCTACTCAACTTGGCACTGGCATTGTGCCAACAATCCAAGGCAAAGTGGCCAACCTTGCCACAACACCAGCATTCAAACTTGTTGTACCTTTGCTTAGGTACAACCTTTGCTGTCTTGACTACAGCAGGCTTGTTGAATGTTGGGGCTTTACCCTTGGACTTGAACTTGGACTGTACAGTCCCTGCAGGTCTAACAAAACCTAGTCCAGCTTTGCCTTTTTGATGAACAAATTCATCAATAATGGTAATACTGATTTAGGTTTTGAAAACCTGGCAGCAAGTTCTTTTTCCTTCTGGAGATTGATCTCCAGTCTCTTAATTTGATCATTCTTAAATGTAATAGTACCCATCTGAATCACTGTAATGTGTTTCAGCCTGGCTACTTCATTCAGTTTTTGATCATACTGTTTTTCAAAATCTGTTGCAGCTGCCTTGAGATCAGCAATCTCCTTTGCCTGACTTTTGGCAAGGGACTTGCTTTTCTTATAGGCTTGCAACAGTACTTTATATTCATCTAAGAGCTGATGAATATCTCCCTCAGATTCAGAAACACTTCCATCACTTGATGAAGATGAATCTGACTCTGAACTAGAACTGAAATCTGAACTTTGAGTTGGACTTTGTACCTGACTAGGTCCTGACTGCTCCAGGATTTTGGTACTTTCAGTCAATGCCATCAGTCCTTGGCACTGACACTCTTCTTGTTCATAGATTGATTCCATGATCTGCATAAACTCTTCTTCTTCTTCAGCAAATAGCCCTATGTAGGCTTCAGCATCTGTCTCAGTATCTGAAGAAGAAATGTCTGAAAGAGTCTTCTCATTCTTTGCAACAAAGGACTTCTCCTTCTTTCCTTTGAAGTGAGTCTTCTTTCTGTCACTGGATTCTTTTCTTCTCTCAGGACAATCTGCAATAACATGCCCTGTCTATTGCAGCAGTAACATACTATCTTAGACGCAATTGCCTTACTAGTCTTTGTCTTTTTCTTATCCTTCTTTGAAGGCTTCTTCTCCTGATACTGGACTTCTTTCCCTTTGGAATATGAAGGTCTGGACCTCCACTGTTTCTTCTTAAGGAATTTCTGAAAATGTCTGGTGAATGCAGCAAAATCTTTATCACTTTCACTGCTTGTAGATTTAGTGCTAACAGACTCATCAGATTCTGATTCAACTACCTCTGGAGGAGGAGTTGATGACTTAGTCCTGTTCTTTCTAGGTACTTCTGACTTAAAGGCAACAGTCCTTTCCCTGTGTTCAGTCCTTGTTGACTTTTCCTCCTCTTTTCTTACTGACAATTGCATCTCATAAGATAACAACTTGCCAAACAGTGTGGGAGGAGGAATTTCTCCCAACTTTGCCATTTCTCTGATGGCACAGATCTTGGTGTCCCAGTCTTTGGTTAGGGACCTTAAGAATTTATCATTCAATTCATAGTTAGAGAACTCTCTTCCATAGGACATGAGTTCATTAACAACTCTATAAAACTTCTTGTAGCATTCAGTGATGCTATCTCCTCTTCCTTGCCTAAAGCTCTCATATTCTTGATTAAGCAAGGACTTCCTATCTTGTCTTACTTCTTCAGAACCTTCCATGTAGACAATGAGGGTATCCCACATTTCTTTTGCTGTTTTACAGTGAATAAGGTTCTGGAAGGTGGCATCATCAATGGCACTTACTATTATGTTTTGTGCCATTTTGTCCATAGTGGCTAGGACAATTTCATCCTTGGTCATCTCAGAGAAATCCTTTGGAGTCCTCTGATTTGCATCCAATACTGAGATCTTCATGGGCACATAGGGCCCCTCTTTGACTGTGATGTAGATTCTAGGGTCTGAGGCCTCCATAAATAGCCTAACCCTTTCTTTCCAGATTCCAAAAATCTCCTTCCTGCATATGGGTAACTTCATGGAACCCAACTCTTTGTGATTCTCATAAGAACTCATGTTTCTTGATTTTCTTGAAACTGTGTTCTGACTTATCCTAAATCTGCCAAACTGGATCTCCTCAGACAGTTAGTCCTTTTTGAGGAACCTCCCTCTGATACCACTTGAAAGATATGGTACCTAAACACCTAGAGGGGGGGGGGGTGAATAGGTGACCAAAACCTTTTTAAAACTTGTTGGCAGCACAACAGTTTATAACACAGATTTCTGAATAAGTTCTCACAGCAAACACAGCAATTCACAACACAACACAATCACAGCACAGAATACACAAGATTTTATAGTGGTTCCCCAATCTTTGGGTACATCCACTTTCCCCCTTCGCCTATCTAGCAGTGTACTAGATTCGGCCAAACTTCTCCACTAGCTCAGAACCCAACAAGGTTCCTACACCTCAGGCCCAAAGCCTTACACTCAGCCACCAAGGCCTACACTCAGCCACCCAGGCCTACACTCAGCCAATTAAGGCCTACACTCAGAGTTCTTCAACTCCTACACTCAGGCAATCAAGCCCTACCCTCAGCCTTTATAATATAGGATTACAATTCTCTCAGATCCAATGGATCCTACAAGTTAAAGTAGAAATACAATTGCTAACTCTACAACTCAGAAAATAAGAGAGGAGTTGAGAGTTTCTTGAAGAGTTCTTGGAAGAACTCAGTTAGATCCAAACTGACTTAGCTTCCTTCAAAGCTTCTTGAGTTAGAACTGAATTAGTCTGAATCTTCTGCAGTTGTTCCTTGACCTCTGCTTCTTGAGATCCAGATGTTTCTGAATCCTTCTTCTCAGCCTTAGTTCCAAAGACTGAATTCTTGATTGGAGCTCTCTCTCTCCAACTTCTTAGATCTGCAGTTGGACTGTCAGATCTTCTTGTGTTGATCCTCTATGTATTACTTCTTGATTTAATCTGATCAACCACTTTGAATATTCTCACAAGTTGTAACAACAACAATCCTTCTATCAATCAGATTCTGTAAACTATGGGTGCCTATTTATAGGCTTCCTTCATGGTAACCGGCTGGTCCGGTTTATAACAGACTTCTGATTTCTCTGACAGTTGCTGTAGACCGGCTGGATCGGCAGCTGTCATGTCAACCAGTCACTTCTTGAAATTCTCTAACTGTCAGATAGTGTCGAGACTTTCTGTTCTTAAGTGTCGACACTTATAGACTAAGTGTCGACACATGTTGTGTAAGTGTCGACACAAGTCTACAAGGTGTCGACACAATTCCTTGTATGTCTCGACACAGATTCTTCTGTATGTGTCGACACTGAAATTGAGTGTCGACACAAATACTTGTACTTCATTCTTTAACTGTATTCTTCTAAGTGTCGACACATGTTCTTGGTGTCGACACATCTTCATGTGTTGAAACTGTCAAGTGTCGACACTGCTTCTTGGTGTCGACACAAGTCTTCACTTTTGTTTCTTCAGCTGAGTGTCGACACATTCTTTTAGTGTCGACACTTGTACTTAGAATATTTTGTAACTTTTCTGTTCTTTGCTAAGTGTCGACACAGCTCCTTGTGTCGACACTTTCTTCAAGTGTAGAGTCTTCAACTAAGTGTCGACACATTGTGCTGAGTGTCGACACTTTCTTCAAGTGTTGACTCTCCTGGTTGTGTGTCGACACATTGTGCTGAGTGTCGACACTTTCTTCAAATACTGACTCCTCAGCATAGTGTCGACACATTGTGTTGAGTGTCGACACTTACTTCAAATACTGACTCTTCAGCATAGTGTCGACGCATTGTGTTGAGTGTCGACACTTTTACTTAGACTCTGCAGACTTTTGCTGAGTGTCGACACATCTTCAAGTGTCGACACTTTCTGGTGTAGACTTAGCTCTTCTAGGTGTCGACACTTCTGCTAAGTGTCGACACAGCTTTTCTGCATACTTCTTTACTGAGTGTCGACACAGCTCCAAGTGTCGACACTTTCTGTCTGGTGTCGACTCTTCTTCTCAGGTGTCGACACAATGACTCCAAGTGTCGACACTGCTTGTCTGGGTGTCGACACAAGCTTTCTCAAGTGTCGACACTTTCCCTCTGGGTGTCGACACATGGACTTATAAACTTTTAGCTTCAGTCTAGTGAATACCTAACCTGCACAAGTAACTCAAACAAACATCAAATACATTATGATGCATATCATTGAGTTAGGTGAGGCTTCTTCAAATCAGGTACATTTGACCAATGTACCCAACAGTATTGACACGGGCTGGATCCCCCGGCTCGCTTGCCTTATTGGCGGATGCGGGCTAGCTCGATCGCCTGCCTGGCGGATGCGGGCTGGCTCGCCCTCCTGGGCTCGCTGGGCCCACTTGTTGAACACTAGGTTGTACACAATCCACGCACTTTTTGAGCATTCGTAAAGCTCAAAAAGAATCATCCAACCTCATGTGTTCGGTGAGTGTGTGCTGAGTTAGAGGGAATATTTTGGTGGGTCCCACCTCCGCGCTCTACATATACCACAAAGTTCAAAGAAATCCCTTGACTTTCTGCTTCTCTTTTGTTTTCGTGAATTATTGTAGCTGAGAGATACCTATGTCAGAAGAGATGCGAGCTCGACTGGCGGCCATGAGGGATGACACACGATCACAGGTTGTTGACGTAGCCCCCTAGCTGGCTCGAGGGTCGCCCAACCCTACCTTTAGTCCTAAAAAGGCCAAGATAATCAGGCGGTCTCCTCAGAGTGATGCTCCTGCAGCCAGTCTGGTGGCCGACTCCGAGGCAATTCATCAGGTATGCGGGACAATTATAGGGTTTTATCGTTACTCTGATTCTGACATCTTCTCTCCCGTAGGAGGCGCCTCGCAAGGAAGGAGTTGGGCGAGTGGAGCCGAGGCATTCTTCCCCTTGAGTATCCGAGAGGTCCGTCATCTCCTCGGTGGCGGGATCTGCTCCTCTCACACTCTCAAACATTCCTTTAACTTCCAGTGAGTTCTCAACTCCCCGTCCTCGCCTTTCCCTTGATTGCACCTCACCTGATCGCTTGTTGTCACAACTTCCACCCCCAGGGCCGCTGACCTGCCCCCGCAAGTTCCATAATTGCCGACTTGCCCTAGATTGGGAAAGTCCTTCGTGACTCTTGAAGGCAAGCTATTCCAGGGTCAACCTAGTACCTCCTACCCACACGCCAACACAGAGATGTGCCGACTCCGAGTGGGTCCATAGATTCATTTGCCTATAATTTCCTTACTATTTCGCTAACTCTCTCTTCTTCAGGTTTCCACCAGCTATCCTCCTCTGAAGTCGACATGAGCAAGGGATACTTGCCTCCCCCATCCATGGATCACATCTTGGAATACCTGGGCGACCCTCAGGATGTTGAGGAAATGAAGAGGCGGGTGACCCGGCTGTTCCAGAAGCATTCCCTGATGTTGCAGGAGGTTTAAGGCAGGGTGAACGAGGACAAGGCAGAGACGGAGGAGCACTTCGGGTCCTGGAGGGTGTCAGGCTCCCAGAAGATGGTGACCGGATGACTTCACTAGGAGTTCATATCATGCGGGCAAAGAAACGACTCATGCATGCCACAAAACAGGTCGACCTGGCCCAGTAAGAACTGCTGGCGGTTTGCGAGTATTTCTATCCTCGCCTACCGCACTATTCCAAGGTGCGAGGGTGGGGCAGGTGGAAGTGGATTTAATATTGCTCCACTAGCCCTCTGGCTGCCAGCTCGCAGACCGAGGTCGTGCCCGCCTTCATGACCTCAGTCTGCGTGATTCATAACCGCGAACTTATTTTTTTCCTTTTTTCTCTTTGGGAGGGCTCCCCCCCTATATTATTATTTGTGACTGGACTCGCCCACTAATGGTCCCTCGTTTATGTATATAATTATCTTTTCGCTTGCTGATTTTCTTCACTACTGTTTAGCTTCTCTTGGGGGGGGGTGCAAGCCAGCCTGGCTCACTATCCCCTTAGGCGGGTGCGAGCAAACTCTGGATCGCTCGCTCCTTAGGTGGATGCGAGCCAGCCTGGCCCGCTCGCCTCTTAGGCGGGTGCTAGCCGACTCTGGCTCGCTTGCCCCTTAGGCGGATGCGAGCCAGCCTGGCCCGCTCGCCTCTTATCACATTGCCGCATAGCTTTTATAGGACCACGATGAGTAGGTAGGAATTAGGGGCGGGATCGAATATCGAAACGTCAACACACATTTTTGCTATCCGCACACCTCCCTCCTAAAGTATAGTTTTCTGCCCCTTTTTCTTTCTATAAATAGCCCACTCTGCCCTCCTCCACCTACCACATTTAAACTCTTCCTTTGCACCTTCTTCTCTCCCGCATCCGATTCTCAGTTCGCCACTTTCCATAAGAACTCTAGCATCCAGCCCGCTCACCAGATCACAAGATGGGAGGAAGCGGTAGCCACACTACGGGGAGAAGCAAGTGTGCGTGGACCTTCTCAGATTATTCCTTCTTCTCTGCCAACCTCACCGAGAGCGAGCTCGTCTCAGTGGTCGCCAATTTCATTCCGCCTGGGTTTGAGGCGAGGCGTCCAGGGGAGGAGGAGAAGATCAATGAACTTTCTGATGATGATGCGGGCCTCCGGCTTCCCCCATGGCCCGAGGTTCGGCAGATATTAAAGAACTTCGGGGTCATCCTGGGCCAGCTTACCCCGAACTCTATCGCGGTAGTGGTCACGTTCGCCTGCTTCTTGTGGGAGGAGTGGATTGAGTTCAGCCTTGCGGTCTTCCGCAAGCTATTCTCCTTCCGGGCGAACAAAGATGGCACATCCTACTTCTCCAGCAACCACGTAAAGGTGCGGGAAACAATGAATAAGAGCCACAATTGGCTCAGGAAGTTCGTGTTCCTCACGGGTGACTTCGGCAACATCCCGTTCTCGCCCATCCAGCTCAGCGAGCAGAGCTTCCGCCATTCGTGCCTGGGGTGCCATGAAGCTGATCTCTTCGGGTTCTTCATAGGGAAGAACTTCAAGGTCGCGTTCCTTCGGAGGAACGTCGACTCCCTCGTCCCCATCCCGCTTGGGGAAGGTAAGGCTACTCGCGCTCAACCCCTTTTCTCATCATTTTGCTTGTTCTAACTTTGTTGTTGCAGGTGAGCGAGACCTCCCCCTGCATCCTCCATACGAGACTGTGTGAGTTAGTCCCATCAAGCTTGCCCATGCCGAGGCGGCTGCTGTCGCACATCGCGAGGTCCCAACCCTCCTTGCTTCTCGACAATGTTTTAAATATCGGATGTCAGACACATATCAGATTGTGTTTTTAACTGTCGGATGTCAGAAGTCGGAGACATGTCAGGGATATTTTAAAATATCGGATTTTCATATATTATAAATAAAATTTTTATTTAATGTATACTAACTATAATTATATGTTATAAAAATAGAAAAAGAATATAACAAATAGATAAAAAATGAGTCATTTATATTATGAAATAAATTTAAATAGTATCTAAAAAAATATTATTAACAAATACAAAATGATATATTGTAAAAAATATTTAATACTATACACTAATTTTATTTTGATAACAATAGGTTTATTGCAAATTAAAAAGATTTAAAAGTTAAAAATACTTAATTTTTTATAAGTTTTTTCAAACTTATAAATTTATATTAAAAATATGAAACAATCACCTAAAAATGTATTAAATATTTTCCTATTTTTTATAATATGAAATTAAAAATTTGTGAAACAATTATACAAAAATGATTGTAAGAATAAAACATTAAAAAATTGAAATAATAAGTTTAATCGATTTAAACATACATAATATAGTATCCATATGTGATTTAAATATATGATATTTGTCTGCAAATATTACATAAAATAAAATAGCAGGGGATATATTTAAAAGTCGTGTCGGCTGATATATCAGAAAAGATCGGACATGTCGGCCGATATTTTATAAAAGGACATAATCTATTATTTTGAGAAAAACATATCATTTTCCTCTAAAAAATGACATGTCGGGAGACATGTCGGGAGATATGTCAGAGGACATTTAAAACTATGCTTCTCAAAGGTGGGTCACTCGCAGACAATCTCCTTCACCAACACTATCCAAGAAGTCAAGGACCATGAGCGACGAGCCTCCCACATCTCGAGAGATGGGCAAAACACCCGCGAGCCATCACCCCGAGAAGGCTGTAACCTTGGGGGCTTCCACCGGCAGACCTCCTGGCGAGGCAGCCGACACCTCCAAGGAACGATAATAGGAGACCACCGGCAAGCCCGTGCCGAGGGGGCACCAAAAGTTTGGCTACGACAAGCAGCCTCTCGATGATCTTGGTCGCCCCTCCTACTGTGGGACAAAGAGGAAAATCGGGCATCCATATTGACCCTGCTGCCGAGCTGGTTGGAGCAGGATACAATCAGCGGGGAGGCCTGTGCCTTCTTCTTCGGCGTGCACTCGTGGGAGGATGCCGTTATTTTTGATGAGGAAAACACACGAGCCCTCGTGTATGAAAGCGCGCGAGCCCAGATTTGCGGCCTGGAGCTAGCTCACATGGTGGGATGCCGGTGCATGTAGGTGGAGAGGAGTTCCACCTCGCTTCAGAGGAATGTTGCCGACAAAGAAGAAGCCCACCGTCTCGTGCTGGAGGAGGTGGAGCTGTACAAGAAGAGGGCAGACGCAGTCGACACGGTTCTCGCCTGATATCTGGGGGGGGGGGGTGGGTGGTAAGTCTTGTGACAGAATTCCTTTTTTCCTTAGATATCTTCATGCCCTAACACATTTTGTTTTCTTACAGGACACGGTGATGGCCAAGCGCCATAACTTTTAAATCACCACCCTTGGGAAGGAGAATGAGGCACTGAGGACGCGGGTGCAAGGACTAGAAGCTACGACTCCCCCGCTTCCCTCCAGCTACAGCGGTCGGCTTGCCCAGTACACCGAGTATGAGCTTGACGTGTTGCTGCAGCTAAACCCAAAAAAGGCGGAGAAGTACACCCTTCAAACCATACAACGGGACGACCTGGTGACGAGCTAGGGTGCGGGGCTCTCGGCGAGCGATGCGGTCCCGGAGTTATTCATCTCGGTCCCAAAGCTGGGCGAAGACTCCTTCCTTCCCCTCGAGGAGATCTCGCCGCCCGAGGACTCGCCTTGAAGGACCCAAACGTTGTACACATTTTTTTCTTTCTGCAGTCATGTATTTTCTTTTTGTTATTATTGTAGTTTTGTTCATGCAGGCTGAGCCCATGTTTTGTAACCTTTGATTATCAATATATATGTTCTTATCTGAAGTGAATGATATCGGTCTTTATTACTTTTGATAATAACTTTTTTCTCTTTTCCCATATTCGCGACCTGGCTCAGTCTTTCTCGCTCGCCGCCTCTGAGCCCACACTTCGATAATGAGATTGCACGACTCTTAAGGACTTAGCTTAAAAAATATTAAGACCTTAGGTATTTGGCTCGCGAGTAGCGATCCCCCTTCGCTAAGAGAGCCTTTTTCACGCCGCTCGTAAGGTCTAGCTCACCTTCCGACCCACGCCTAGGGTGTTCGGCTCGCGCATGCCAGTCTTTATTTGGTCACGATACTGCCTCAGAGAGGTCGCGAGCGCCTCGCACCATTGAGCCCGCGTGACCTAGGTCGCCTCGTGGGTGCCAGACGAGAAACTTGCTGAGTGGGTGCCTGAGGGGCGAGATACAGCTCGCTCGCTATGCTCGCCCCTTGGCAGTACTTGACTCCCTAATTCTTTATTTGGCTATCCAATAGGAGTTTCCACTTTTCTTTCCTCCCCTTTTTTGTCAGCTGATAGGAGCCTAACATTGGCAGATGGGCATAAACCAGGACTTATATCTTTGGCCAGCAACCGGGTGCTACCACCGGCCCAATCAGCTAATAGGAGCCTGACGTTGGGTGTTGAGCATCAATTAGACTTTCCTTTTTGGCCAACCACTGGGCGCTACCACCAAACCAATCAGCTAGTAGGAGCCTGACGGTGGGCGTTGAACATCAACCATACTTTCCTTTTTTGCCAACCACCGGGCGCTACCACCGGCCCAATCAGCTAGTAGGAGCCTAACGGCGGGTGTTACCAGACTTTCCGCTTGGACAACCACGGGGCGCTACCACCGACCCAATCAGCTAGTAGGAGCCTGACAACGGGTGTTGAGCATCAATCAGACTTTCCTCTTGGCCAACCACCGGGCGCGACCACCGGTCCAATCAGCTAGTAGGAGCCTGTCGGCAGGTGTTGATAATCAAACAAACTTTCCTTTTGGCTAATCACCAGGCACTGTCACCTACTCAATCACATAGTACGATCCTGACAATGGGTGTTGAGCATCAACCGGGTTTTCCTTTTGGCCAACCGTCAGGCGCTACCACCGGCCCAATCAGCTAGTAGGAGCCTAACGACGGGTGTTGAGCATCAACCAGACTTTCCTTTTAGCCAACCACCGAGCACTACCACCGACCCAATCAACTAGTAGGAGCCTGACGACGGGTGTTGAGCATCAATCTGTCTTATCACTTGGCCAACCACCGGGCGCTACCACCAGCCCAATTAGCTAGTAGGAGCCTGACAGTGGGTGTTGAGCATCAACCAGGCTTATCTCTTGCCAACCACCGGGCACTACCACCGACCCAACCATCTAGTAGGAGGATAATGATGGGCGTTGTGCATCAATCAGGCTTATCTCTTTGGCCAACAAAGACCCATATTTATTATGTCGAGCAAGCAGATCATCAATGTCAGGTAAGAATGGGGGAAGCACTATTATATTATTTTCTCATGTATAGAAGCATTTTAAGTCATCACCACTCCATGCATGACTGAGGGAGCTCTCCCTCTACATTCTCAAGATAATAACCCCCCGACTTCAATGCCTCCTTAATTACATATAGATCCTCCCAATTGGGATTCAACTTGACGACGGCTGCTGACCTCCCGACCGCATCAACCTTTTCAAGACCAAGTCTCTATTTGCGAACTGCTTGACCCTAACGTGCTTGTCAAAGTACTTGACCATACACAACTTGACCTCTTCCTATCATATGGTTGACAAGTCACGCAGCTCCTCCACCATATTTAGGGAGAACCGCAACTCGTCTTCATTCTCGGTCCTCTATTCTTCTCCACCTTACTCGGCCTCCACTACTCGTGGTGTCCGAACATCAAACTCTATTGGGTGTATAGCTTCGCAGCCGTAGGAGAGCTTGAAGGGGTCTCCCCCATGGCTGTGTTGGGAGTGGTTCTCAAGGCCCAAAGGACAGAGGGGAGTTGCTCCACCCAGATGCCCTTCAGATTCTCCACCTTATTTTTTAACAAGTTCACGATGATCTTATTCACCGCCTCCACCTGCCCATTACTACTGGGGTGGTGGACCGACGCGAGCCTAAGATCAATCCCGAGCTGGCCATAGAAACTGATGAATTCTGTAATGGCAAACTGTGGTCCATTGTCCGTGATAATGGCTTGAGACAACCCATGTCGGCAAATGATCTCTTCCCATACAAAGTTTCAGATCACCCGGGAGGTCACTTTAGCCAGCGCCTTGACCTCCAACCACTTATAAAAATAGTTGATCATGACCAACAAGAACTTTCTCTACCCGCTGGCCTGGGGGAAGGGTCCCAGGAGATCAATATCCCAAATGGCGAAGGGCCAGTGTGCGGTATTGCTTCTTAGACTCTGGGCCGGTAGCAATTGGAGAGGGGTGAATAGCTGACACTTCTAACACTTCTTCGCGAACTCGGTGGCATCATGTCCCAGGGTCGGCCAGAAATACCCTTGCCTTACTATCCACCCCTCCAGATTCCTACTCCCCGAGTGGCTTCCTCACTCACTGGAATGGACTTCTTCCAGAATTATTGGGACCTCCTCCTCAACCACGCAACGTGCTAGCAATCCCGAGAGTGACTTTCTATATAGCTTCCCATCGCGCATTAGGTAATATGCCGACTTATGCTTAAAGCACTTTTTGTCCATTCCTTCCGAGAACTCCCCTGTGAATAAGAAGGCTGTGAAGGGATCCATTCAGGAGGGGCGCCGATCCACTTCCTTCAGCTCCCCCTCTACAATAGAAGGGTGGAACATATCGGTTAAGGTTCCTCTTGCACGGGGTCCGAACTTGGCCTGTTAATCTACTTGCTCATTCTCCTCCTGCGGCACGTGCCGAATGGCAAACGTTTGGAACATGTTGATGACCCCCTTAACCTTTGCCAGGTACAACTGAAGGGTAGGATCCGTTGCTTCAAACTCGCCTTTGATTTGAGAGGATACCGCCAAGAAGTCCGTTAGGACCTCGACGTCGTGCATCCCCAACTCCCTTGACACACACAGAACCGCTATTACTGATTCCTACTCTGCTTGATTGTTGGTAATTGGAAAGTGAATGACCACCGTCTACTCTATCCTTGTCCCTCGAGGATTCTCCAGGATTACTCCTACTCCTAAGGAGTGCTTTCCCGAGACGCCATCCACCATCACCTTCCAAGGGACCGGACGAGTGATCTCCATCTCCGCCACCTCAACCGCATAGTCGACCAAGAAATTGGACATTGCCCGAGCCTTGATCGAGAGGCAAGGAACAAAAGAAATGTCGAACTCGCTTAGCTCCACTGAACACTTCACAAGCCTTCCAGAATACTCCACCCCGATGGACAGTCACTACCCGGATGGAATGTGCCTGAAAATATGGCTCGAGCCGCTGAGCCGAGATGACTAAGGTGAAAGCCAACTTCTCCAAAATTGGGTATCACAACTCTGCCTTTCTCAGGACCCTGCTCACATATTAGATCAGTAGCTGCTTCTTACCTTCCTCCTGGACCAGGATGGAGCTCACGGCCTCAGCCTCAAGGTACAGAGATAAATCTTCCCCCTCCTTTGGTCCCTAGAGGAGCAGAGCCTGAGTTAGCTGCCTCTTCAAGCCTTGGAAGGCCTTCTTGTACTCTTCGGAATATTCAAACTTCTGACCTACCCTCAACACTTTGAAGAAAGGCGAGCACTTCTCTCCCGCCTGATAGAGGAACCTGCTCAACCCTGCCAGCTTCCCTGTCAGACGCTGAACTTAATTGGCATTCCAAAATGACCCTAACAACATGATCGCCCTCACCTTATCAAGGTTGGGTTCCACCCCCGCAAGAGTAAGGAGGTGGCCTAGGAACTTTCCAATGCTTGCTCCGAAGACACACTTCAGGGGGTTTAGCCTCATCTTATATTTTCGCATGGTGCTGAAGGTCTCCTCTAGATCTTGGAGGTGAGAGTCCGCATCCCGACTCTTGATCATGAGGTCATCCACATACACCTCCAAGTTCCTCCCCTTCTTATCCTAGAATACCTGGTCCATCATTCTCTGATACGTCGCCCCTGCATTTTTCAGCCCAAAGGGCATCAGTTTGTAGCAGTAACACTCATATCCTGTGATGAAGGAAACATCCTTTATGTCGGGCGGGTGCATCCTGATTTGGTGATAACCTAAAAATGTATCTAGAAAACTCATTAGAGAAAAACTGACGGTCACGTCAACCAGTGCGTCTATTCTAGGCAGGGGGTAACAATCTTTGGGACATGCTTTATTCAAAAGAAAAAAATCAATACACATCATCAAGCGATCGTCCCCTTTTTTGACCATCACCACATTAGAGACTCAACCTATATACTGGATCTCTAATACAAACCATGCCTTCAGGAGCTTTCCCATATCTTCTCGGATTGGCTCTGCCAGCTAATCAGCATTGGACCTCTTCTTCTGCTGGATGGGATGTGCATCAACGTTAAGGTTGAGGCGGTATCAAGTCACATCCACATCAATTCCTGGCATGTCAGCTATGCTCCACACAAAGATGTCTACGTTGTTCTAAATGTACTCCAACATCCTCTTCTGATCTTCCGGGCTCAGCCCCCCGCTGACCCGCATTTTCTCCACCCTTCCTCCCTGGGTGGGAACTTACATCTCCACCACCTCCTCTGCTGCATCTAGCCGAGACTGCTCTTCCCACTTGCCCGTAGCCCTCTCACCTGGCACAAGAACGTCCTCCTCCTCAGCTTCCTCTACGGCCATCACCTCAGCCTGATCTTTTAGAACATCCTCTATCGCCTCCACACGGGTGCGAACTTCTTCGCCCTCCACCTCCATCTCCTCAACTTCTCCCATGGCCTCCTGCCCAGACATCTCCATCCTTCTCTCCACCTCCTCGACTCCTCCCTACTAGGAGATGGTGTTGACTGTAACCATGTATCTCTCCCTTGCCACCTTGGGGTCTCCCCGAACCCAGACCTGGATGCTCTCGACATTGAACTTGAGGTACTGGTGGAAAGATGAAGGCACGCAGCGGAAGGCGCTGATGAGGGGTCATCTGAATATTGAATTATAACTGCTAGGAGCATCCACGATGACAAACCTGTAGTTACAGGACTGGCACACCAAGGTAACATGGAACCCCACTCCCCTTTCTACCTCCTTCCTCTCCCCGAAGAATCCAAACAAAGTCCGCCCGAGGCCAACACCCTCCGGGTTTCCACCTTCATCACGTTAAACGCCTTCTTGAAAATGACATTGATGGAGCTCCCACTGTCAATGAGGATCCAAGAGACGGTAATCTTCTCATCTGGGGGTGGGGTTAGGGATGTGGAGGTGATGCTCCGACGATACATGGTATGGAGGCTCGCCTTGCGGGCAGCCTCGACTCCCACCCACCATGGATCCCCTCAATCCCTCCTCGGCCTCCCACATCGGCCCGATCCTCACACTCGTCCTCCTTTGCTCCTGGCAGGACTTCTTTGATCTATACCTTCTGGAGGTGCTGATGCTGCAGATGGGCATACCCCCTGGCTTCCCTCATCTCCAAGAACTCCGGGCAGGTAACTATCACATGACCCTCCTCCTAGTGGAAGTCACAGTAGGGCACCTCCGCTATACCTCCCGGTTTCCTCCTTTGGATAGCTCTCCTCCTCCTTCCCAAAGCTATTGCCATCGCTTGACGCTGCTTGGGGAGAGGGGGCCTCGGGCCTTGCATCCATCCCGGAGGGTTGAAATGGCCCTGCCCCCTTGGTGATTTTCTCCTCCATGAAAACCTCTTATCTAGCTCTGATCGTGCCAGTCTTGCTGCCTCCAGCCCAGTCTGTTATTCGGCTCCTGGCAGCCCCACCTCTGTTGCTGCTCTCGTGGCCAGGGATCTACCCTCCTGACCTCGTGGCCCTTTCCACCTCCTAGTTCTCTCTCCTCTTTTGCATCGCACTTGGCTAGCTTCCTGGAAAACACCGGGTTTGATGCTTCGCCCTCGACCACCCTTGCTTCCATTTCCATCAACTCTTCGAAAGACAGCAACAACACCTGCTTCAACTCCACCCCGAAGAAACCCTGCTACAGTCCTAGGGTGAAGGCCACCATGAGGGTGTGTCCGGGCATCTACTAGACTTGAAGGAACTCCTCCTGAAACCTGTCCACATAACTTCCCAACATCTCATCCACCCCCTGCTTGATGAGAAATAGGGACTCTGACTCCTCCTTCCTTTTCTTTGAAGTGGTGAACCTTTGTAGAAATCGCTGGTGTAGGTCCTCAAAGCAGTAGATGGAGCTGGCGGGGAGCTGATGAAACCAATCTCTTGCCTTCTCTTTGAGGGTTATGACGAAGAGTCAACACTTAAAGGCATCCAACATCTTCTTGATCGAGACCACATCCTAGAACCACCGGATGTACTGGATTGGATCATCCCTTCAAGTGTAGTAGGACATATCGGGCTCTCGGAACCCCTCGGGTACTGGGGCGGATGCGACAAGCTCGCCGAAGTGACTTTCTTCCCCTGCCGGGTGAGCCGCGTGATCTCACGCCTGGACCTCGTCGGTCCCGCCTGCACTTGCCGAGCTGGGAAACAGGGCTCGCCCATGGAGATCTCGCTCGCTACCTTCCTCTGCCACTTCCTTCCCAGGTCATCTGATGGGGACGTTCTTGCCCAGAGCTGGGGCAGCGACCACTGGGATGGCCGGTGTCGAGAACTCGCCGTGAGCCCTGAGTACGAAGAGTAAAAGATTCCAGACTTCCTGCTTGAAGTTTTAGAACATTCCAATGGCGGAAAGATGGGAGAGGGGAGGTGGCGAGTCGGCCTGGTCAGATCTTTGCCCTTTGCCTCCAGTCATTGAGCTCGCTAATGTTTTCTGTGCTGGTCACTCTCCACGCTCACCGCACCAAAATATTGAAACTGAGACTCCGCTTTTATGGAGTTTGGACCCTAGAAATGGGTGACCACATACTTACTTCTCCTAGTAAGCTCGCCTGACCGAGAACTTAGGACTTGAGACTGACCCAAGGCTCCAGCACGGAGGTCCCACCGCACACTCAGAAGATATTAGAGCGCTTCCCCTCCTTAGCCAGTGCTGAGCTAAGGGCACCTCAGAAAGTGCTATAAGACTAGAGAATGAGAAAACTTGAAAGCTTGCATTCAGAGGTACCCCCTTGGATCTATTTATAGATTTTTAAGCCTGACCTACAAATAGCGCAACTCCGATGTTCTAAACAGTTATATGCATCCCAAAGTGGGTCTGCCAAAAGTGAAACTCTGTTGTTTGGTGTGGCTATTAGAAGACCAAATTATATTAAACATAGGATATCTGCACCCAACCTCTAGGGAGAATGCGAGCAAGCTCGCCAGTCTTTGGGATGATGTGCGGCCCGGCTCACGCAGTTCGCCTGCTTCTTAGGCGAGTGCGGGTCTACTGCCCGCGGCTCGCCCGCCTACTAAGCAAAGACAGATGCGAGCTGGGTGTCCCTGAGCTCGCCTGCCTACCAAATTGACGTGGGTCGGCTCCCCCATCTCGCTCGCTTTCTTGGCAGATGCGGGCCAGCTCGCCCGCCTGCCGGGCAGATGCGGGCTGGCTCGCCCGCCTGCC
The DNA here is from genome assembly GCA_039583875.1 of Platanthera guangdongensis. Lineage (NCBI taxonomy): Eukaryota > Viridiplantae > Streptophyta > Magnoliopsida > Asparagales > Orchidaceae > Platanthera > Platanthera guangdongensis. The sequence continues at coordinate 61,052,329 of CM077150.1, read as the reverse complement.
GGGCGGATGTGGGCCGGCTCGCCCGCCTAGGCTCGCTGAGCCCACTCGGCGAACGCTGGGTTGTACCATATCATTCCTAGGTTTTCCTTGAACAGGAATAATCAATGATATTATTGAATTAGGTGCTTTATGAACATCTATGGTGACATATTATATATATGGGACTAAAACATTTGACTATACACTATAATATGTCCCCATAAGACCAAAAGGATTAAACCCATCGCTTGTTAAACCAAGCCTAACATTTCTTGTGTTTGATGAAAATTCTTGGCATTTTTTATCAAATGTGTTGGATCCCTAGTTGATTTGGGCTAGATTCACTGACTTAGGATGTTACCCAACCTGTATAGCCAGGGTCAATTTTGTGTCTTAGAGTCTAGGCCAAGTCCTTAGAGTCAACTTCAGATGGACCAGCTATCAACAAGACCATCAGAGACTCCAGACTTAGAAGATTTCAAGTCTAAGTAAAATGAGTTCGACGTTCGTTGAACTCAGCTCGATAAAAGGTGTTCTGTGCTCGACGATCGTGAGACATTTCTTGGTGCTGAGCTCGACGATCTTAGTTCTCTGTTCAACGAAGACTGAGGTTCTTCATCAAGCTAAAGTCAGGACAACTTCAAAATTTTTCTAAGTCCAACCTTAAGCTTCGGTCGACGAATTGGATTCTGAGATCGACGAACTTGAACCACAAGTTCTCAACTTCTCAAGTCGACGAAGTCAGCTTCTCAGGTCGACGAATGCAGTACTCTACTCGACGATTTCTGAACTCAGAGTATTTGTGTCGACACTTAGGGCATGTGTAGACACCAGACAATTTGTGTCGACACCAGAAGATTTGAGTCGCCACCAGGATATCAGTCAACACCAGCTCATGTCGACAGCAGAAGATTTGAGTCTACAGCAGAAGATTTGAGTCGACAGCAGAAGATTTGAGTCGACACCAAGATCAATCAGTCGACACCAGCTTATGTCGACACTGAATATCAGTTACCCAGAATATTTTGACTAAGTCCAGAACTATTCTCAGCTCGACGAATTTGGATCTTAATTCGACAAATACTGTCTGACAACAATGATTATCTGCTCGACGAAATCGATTCTCAGCTCGACGAATGAAGATTGTCTGGTCGACGAACTCATTCAAGCTCAGCTCGATGAACTCAAGCTCAGCTCGACAAACTCAAACTCAGCTCGACGAATTGTGTTCTTCGTTCGACGATTCCAGACTAGGTCTTCTTCAATTTTCCCGTCCTGTTTTCTCGGCGATGATTCCTGAACAATTAATGCCAGATCTTCTCGGAATGTTACCGTTAGAATGTGCAATTAATCTTGGATTATTTCATGCCATTTTTCCATGGGACAGTTTGGGAAATCATTGATTGCCGCTTTTTTCCAAGGCCGATTGCAATTACTGCTCAAACATTCAAATTTCGAATGTTCTCAGTCAGTCAAAAAGATATAGAAAAGAAAAGAAAGGATCAAGTACTACTACACAAGATACAACCAGCAATATAGACAATCAGACAGACACACTCAGAATGCACAAAAGAACAAACATACAGAAATCTAAAGTTCTACAACAATCAGCCTTGACCAGAGAACAACTTCATCAAGAAAAAGAAGAAGAACATTCAAATACTATCAAGAGTCTTCTTCCTTCAACTCTACAGTACAACTTCAAAGGACAAAAAATTAATCTATCTGTCAAAAGAAGTTCCTGAAGCATCTCTGGTCCAGGCATTCTAGGTCTTTGAAGACCTATCACCCTGAAGCAGTGCTCCAGTTTTCCTGATACATTCAAGATCTCAGGGGGAGCAAAATCTGCTAAAATCAATCCACAGTCTTCTCAGTTGCTTTTGAGAAAGAGAAGACATCATCACCTCTTTTCCAACTGTTGTACAGGGTTTTAATTCCCTTCAAAATTATTCTGGTTGCAAGTCTCCTTCCAAAAGACTTGAGGTTTTGGTTTTTTGAGCGCCTGAATAAAAGCTCATTGGTGTCAGACACCTGATCAAAAACCTGAGTGGATTCCTACCAGGGTGGTAGATGAGTGGATGTACCCAGGTTGGGGAACCACTATAAAATTTCTTATATCGTCTAGTTGCCCTTTATTTTTATTTTGGCTGTGTTGTTCTGTGATTATTAGGTTGCTGTGCTTAGTTTATTTTATTTGCTGACTTGTTCACCTATGGTTACAACAAAAGTTGTAAAAAGTTTGAAGAAAGCATAATACTCTATTCACCCCCTCTAGAGTATTTCAGATCTAACCTGCACTTTCAATTGGTATCGAAGCGAGGTTGGTTAAAATACCACACCTTTAGAGATCAAGTGGTTGTACAGGCTAACACCTGAACCATAAAGATCCCTCTTGTTAGATCCGTTTGTTTGTTTTTGTTATTAGATTTATTTCTTCATAGAAATGGCCCCAAAAAAAGATTATGCAAGCATCATACTTCTAGTTTGCAATCTTAACAAGTTTGCCATCTGGAAGGCAAGAATCAGGTTATACATGAATTCTATTGATGAGGATATTTTTTCTGTTACCTTGACAAGAGTACCTCCAGCACCTGCAGCTTCCACCAACACCTCCACCAACATGACTGCAGTGCACCCTCCAGAAAACAATGATGCCTACAAGAAAGCCAAAATGGCAGATGCAAAGGCAATAAATATCTTGGCTCAGATAATGTCAGATGACATATTTCAAAAGATGGCTGAGTGCACCTCAGCTAAGGCCATTTGGGATTCCCTCAACCAAATGGTAGCTGGATCAGCAGATGAGAGAAAAGACAGGAGATCCAATCTCATTTCCCTGTATGAGAACTTCAAAAAGGATGAGACAGAATCAGTGGTTGAGATGTACAACAGGTTGAGTTCAATCATCAATGAGCTCAAAACCTTGGATAAGGACATCACCCTGACAGAAGTGAATGATAAGATATCGATGTGCTTCCCTAGCTCTTGGGATTCCAGAATCTGGACAATCAAGGAAGCTAGAAGCCTAAATGAGATATCAACTGAATATCTACAAGGCAAATTAAAATCCTATGAGCAGCTGATCAAATCAAGAGAAGCAGCAGAATAGAAGGCTACAACTCCAGTGAGAAAGGATTACATCATAGCCTTCAAAGCATCTGAGGAAAGTGAGACATCAACTTCAAATGAGGAACTCATGAGCCTCTTTGCAAAAAGATTCTACAAGATGGCTAGAAAGGATTTCAGAAGGAAATCATCCAGACAAGATGATAAGCCCAAGTATGACAAGACACCAACCAAGGAGGTTGTGTGCTTTGGGTGCAGAAAGCCTGGACATTACATCTCAGAATGTCCAGAAAACTAGAAGAAGGACAAGAACAGAGAAAATGACTCCAGGAGAAGACATAACAACAGACCCTCCTCCAGCAAATACAAAAAGAAAGATAAGGGCTTTGTTGCTGAGACATAGAGTGATACAGAGGAAGAATCAACCTCTTCTAGTTCAAGTGAAGAAGAGGAAGAAGCAAGATCTAAGGAGGTTTGCCTTATGATAATTGATGCCTCCAGGAGCTGTTCTGGATCAGAAGAAGAATCAGAAGAAGCAGCCTTAGACTCAGAGGCAGATCAGGTTCTTTCTGGCTTTGACTTTAATTCTGATATATTTAAAATTGAGTTTAAAGCCATGTGTTTAGATTTAATTAGCTCAGAAAAGGAAATAAAAACCCTTAGAGAAAGATTAGGAAGTTTTGAATCTGTTAATTAAGAAAACATTAAACTACAAGATCAACTAACCTTAGCTAATAAACAAATAATTAAATTAAAATCTGATTTATGTGAGGCTAAACAACTTGAGCAATTTCTCAATGGGAGAAGCCACAAGTTGATGGACATTACAAGCATAGTGAATGCCAGATTAAATGGCAAGCTGGGCTTGAGTTCTTCATCAAGTTTGCCCCCCATAATTAAGAAAAATATTCTTACAATCCCCATCAAGTTTATTTCTCCAAGGGAAAAGAAAAGTTAATAAACAAACCATTGACTGAAAACAATCCAAAATCTATAGACAAGAGAAATAAAAATAAAAAAACAGTTAATAAAAACAAGGTTCAGTAGCATTCGTCGAACTCAGATCGACGAAATGTGGCGAGTTTGTCGAACCCAGATCGAAGAACGCTGAACGCAAACTTTAGTTATAATAACTTGTCTAACTGCGATCGATGAACTGTGTATGGTTCGTCAAGCAGAGGTCAACGAACTTGGGGCACAAAAAATGACTACTGTCATTCTCTGAGCCGAGATCGACGATCTCATCCCTATTCGTCGAACTCTGGTCGACGAACTTACAACAATTCGTCATACCCAGAAAGACCAAACTTAAACCATTTCTCTTACAGAAACTCTAAGCCAACTAATAAGACATTTAATCCAGTAGTTGATTGGGTAATTCCACCTAGGAGATATCACCCCTTAGGTTATAAATCTCAACCTGCATTATCAGTGATATCCAGCTTTACTTTTCAACCAAATAAAGGACCCAAGGTAACCTGGGTCAAGAACAATTGAGTTTTGTTTTTCATTACAGGTACAGGTGAAGAGCTGTCCATAGGTAAGTCATACCTGGTACTTGGACAGTGGTTGCTCCAAGTATATGACAGGCAGCAAGGCAAATCTATCCAATTACAAGTCCAAGCTAGGACCAAAGATGATTTTTGGAGATTCAAAAAGTGGCCAGTCAGAAGGATATGGAGCACTGAAGATTAGGACAATTACTTTCAAGAAAGTAACATATGTAAGAGGACTCAAATATAACCTAATATCCATAAGTCAATTATGTGATGAAGGTTATCAGGTATACTTTAACTCTACTTCTTGTTCTATTATTAATAATGAAAACAAAACTATTTTAATTGGACTTAGACAAGGCAACATATATCTAGTAGATTTTATTTCTGCCAAAACTGATGTTTGTTTACTCAATATCACTAGTAATCAAAATGAGTTATGACATAAAAGATTAGGCCATGTAAACCTTAAGAATATATCTAGGTTATCTAAAGACAACCTTATTAGAGGTTTACCTTCTGGCCCCTACAAGAAGGAAAGCTTATGCAGTGCTTGTCAATTAGGCAAGCAAACCAAAACTAGCTTCAAATCCATTAATAAAAGTGATTCACCTAGGATTTTGTATTTGCTTCATGTGGATCTATTTGGACCCATTGCAGTACAAAGTCTAGGGGAGAAGTCTTATACTTTAGTGATTGTTGATGACTTCTCTAGATTCAGTTGGGTAGCCTTTTTGAGAGCTAAGTCAGATACATTCAAGGTTCTTACAGACTTTCTCAGGACCATACAGATTGAGTTCTCTTCTCATGTTGCATTGATTAGAAGTGATCATGGCACAGAGTTTGAGTCTCTTCTTATGCATGAGATCTGTGAGAAGTAAGGTATCAGGCAGTGCTTCTCAGCTCCTAGAACTCCCCAACAAAATGGGGTTGCTGAAAGGAAAAATAGGACACTCATTGAATCTGCAGGTACATTATTAGCAGATGCTTACATGCCTCTATCATTTTGGGCAGAAGCTATAAATACTGCCAACTATGTCCTGAACAGGAGTCTTATACATAAGCTGAAAAATAAGACCCCCTATGAATTACTTAAAGGGAAGAAACCTAAAATCACTTATTTTAAAGTTTTTGGTTGCATATGCTATATTCACACTAATAATAAAAGATACATTAGAAAGTTTGAGGCTAAGGCTGAAGAAGTGATTTTTCTAGGATATTACCAAGTAAGCAAGGCCTATAGGGTTTTTAATAAATCCACCCTTAAAATTGAAGAGTCTGTTCATGTATCTTTTGATGAAGCTAACATGTCTTATAAGGAGAAAGAGATTTCTACCAATAGCCTTTGCAGGTTCCACAACTGTGTGAGTCTATGGATGGACTAAACCTTACCCAAGAGGTATCAACCCATCCTACTCCACAGGTTGCAGAAGATAGTGAAGTAGAACTTCAAGTGGAAGCGGCTGAACTTCCCTCAACAGCTAGTACCATTCCTCAAGAGGAATTAATTACAGAAGCTGTTGCTCAACAAACTCCACCAACTAATCTTGTCACACTTAGAGATCACCCCAGATCTCAAGCGATTAGAGACATCTCAGCAGGTGTACAAACAAGGCATCAACTCAACCAAGACTTGATGCATGCCTGTTTTCTCTCTTAAATTGAACCTCTCACCATCCATGAAGCTGAGCAAGATCCCCACTGGATCATTACAATGCAGGAGGAACTAAATCAGTTTGAGAGATATAGAGTTTGGGATTTGATTCCAAGACCCCATTACTACCCAGTTATTGGAACCAAATGGGTCTACAGGAACAAGCTAGATGCCCAAGGGAGCATAGTGAGGAACAAGGCTAGGCTTGTTGCTCAAGGCTACAGGCAAGAGGAAGGAATTGACTATGACCAAACCTTTGCCCCTGTTGCAAGGTTAGAGGCCATAAGAATATTCCTTGCCTATGCAGCTCACAGGAGATTCAAAGTCTACCAAATGGATGTCAAGAGTGCATTCCTAAATGGAGTGCTTCAAGAAGAGGTTTATGTAGAATAACCTTCAGGTTTTATCTCTCTAACTCAACCCTCTTTTGTATTTAAATTGCATAAAGCTCTCTATAGTTTAAAGCAAGCTCTAAGAGCTTGGTATGAGACCTTAGCAAGCTTTCTTTTAAAGCATAAATTTACAAGAGGAACCATAGATAAAACTCTTTTCACTAGACATCATAAGGACCAAATATTGTTAGTACAAATATATGTAGATGACATCATCTTTGGGTCTACTGATCCCAAATTATGCAAGAGGTTTGCTGGCCTCATGCATTCCAAATTTGAGATGAGTAGCATGGGTGAGCTTTCCTACTTCCTTGGTCTCCAAGTGAAGCAGCTCTCTGATGGTATCTTCCTCTCCCAAGCTAAGTATGCTAAAGAGCTTATTAAGAAGTTTGGGATGGGTGATGCTTCAGGAATAAAAACACCTATGGCTACTAATGTTGTTGTGGATTCTGATGCAGCAGGGAAACCTGTAGATCAGAAACATTATAGGGCAATTATTGGATCCCTATTATACCTAACAGCTAGCAGACCTGATATAATGTTTGCCACATGCCTTTGTGTTAGGTTCCAAGTGAACCCTAAAGAATCTCACCTTATTTTCCTAAAAAGAATTTTGAGATATATAAAGAGTTACCCTAATCTAGGACTCTGGTATCATGCAGAGTCAGAGTTTGAGTTAACTGGATACTCAGATACTGACTATGCTGGATGTAGAGTGGACAGGAAGAGTACCTCAGGAACTTGCCAGTTCCTGGGTATGAGACTTGTCTCCTGGTTTTGTAAAAAGCAAACAACTGTGTCTACATCAACTGCAGAAGCAGAATACATGGCTGCTGGCAGCTGCTGTTCACAAATGTTATGGATACAAAACTAAATCCTAGATTATGGTGTCAACTTAAATAATTCAACATTATTTTGTGATAATACTAGTGCTATTGCTATAACACAGAATCCAGTTCATCATTCTAAGACTAAACATATTGAAATAAGACATCATTTCATTAGAGATAATGTAGACAAAAAGAAAATCAACTTAATCCATATTCCTACTGATTTATAGAGAGCAGACATTTTTAGCAAACCCTTGGATGAGAAAAATCATATGTTCTTTATAAATCAACTGGGAATGATCAATGGAGAAGAGTTAAATTAGTTTCTGTCTGCATTCGACGAATTTTCCAGAGTTCGTCGTGTAACGGCCCGGCCTTACCGTCCGTGGCGCTTAAAGCCCACTAGGAATAGCACGGCACCGTCACCGGGCTGCAGCCCAAGCACCCCAAAGCCTCTCCGCGCCTGTTTCTCAGCAGCGGCGCATTGTTGAGGCCAGGTCTCGAACCCGCAACCCCCTTGATAAGAGAGCTTTCTTACACTCCCTCATCACCAACTGAGCTGCACTTTTTTGTAACGGCCCGGCCTTACCGTCCGTGGCGCTTAAAGCCCACTAGGAATAGCACGGCACCGTCACCGGGCTGCAGCCCAAGCACCCCAAAGCCTCTCCGCGCCTGTTTCTCAGCAGCGGCGCATTGTTGAGGCCAGGTCTCGAACCCGCAACCCCCTTGATAAGAGAGCTTTCTTACACTCCCTCATCACCAACTGAGCTGCAGCTCAGTTGGTGATGAGGGAGTGTAAGAAAGCTCTCTTATCAAGGGGGTTGCGGGTTCGAGACCTGGCCTCAACAATGCGCCGCTGCTGAGAAACAGGCGCGGAGAGGCTTTGGGGTGCTTGGGCTGCAGCCCGGTGACGGTGCCGTGCTATTCCTAGTGGGCTTTAAGCGCCACGGACGGTAAGGCCGGGCCGTTACACGTCGAACGGAGTTCGACGAATTAGGGAAAGTTTGAGAGATTCTCGTCGAACGGAGATCGACGAATTCTCTGTGTGGAAATAATTTTCGTCGACCGGAGATCGACGAACTATGTTCGATTCTTCTGGATGAGATCGATGAATTATTTGTCTATAATTTATTTCGTCGACCTCAGTTCGAACAACTGTTTCTTTTCATGGAACGAAGATTGTCGATTCATATTCTAAAAATCTTATATCTAGGTTTTCTTCGACCTCCGTCCCGTGCTTTCAGTTCTCTTGCTCTTGATCCCCGTTTTCTCTGTGTCTTTCTTGCAGGTCATCCATGGCGATTCCAGCAAGCACCTTAGCCGCAATGAAATTTGATACTGGTTTTGATATGGATTTCGACTCTTTCCAGCACTCCGACCCCATATTAATCTATATCTTGGAACTGCTAGAAGAACTTAATCTCAAGGATTTCATGACCAGGCGGATTAAACTGCACACAACTAAAATCAGGGAAGGGGTATACTCGTCTACTGCTTCTGAGGATGATACACTGATAGGAACTATCGGGAGTACTGCCGTTTCCCTATCTCCCGGCGTTCTCTCTGAAATATTTGGATTAGTAAATGGAGAAGATAATATGGAAATGGATTCTGAAGAATTTGGTGATATGCTGAAGTTAATGGGGTTTTCTAGAAGCAACCCTAACAAGCTGTTGAAGAAGCAACTGTCCGCCGCGTACCAGTTTCTGGCAGACATTGTAGGCAAGGTCCTGATGGCCAAGCACTTCGCACATTACTACATCACCCGTCACCAATTCTTTGTCATGTGCGCAGTAGTTAACAAGAGACATGTCAACTGGGGCACAATTTTCCTTGATTGATAAAGAAAAAGAACAGCAAGAAGGAAGTTTGTTTCGGAATAATCCTGGGGATACTCCTCCAGGACAAGGCTGGTGAATGCATGGTCTCCCCGACCATCTTCATTAATGCCAGCAAGCGCCTCACATGTGCCTTGTTTGGCAGATGGGAGAGGACTATCTCCAAGCCCTCCAAGGCTTCCTCCTCTTCCATCCCAGCTTCTGAGAGCACCAGGGCTGTAAAGGCCACTCCCCTCCCTACTGAAGAGGTCCTCCCATCTCCACAACCTCTTCCAGCAACCCATCTTCCATCATCAACCACTCTTCAAATTCCTCCAACTTCCCCCACTCATGTTTCTTCTTCACCACAACATACCTCTATGCCTACTCCACCTCAATCTCCACCTCTTGACATCACCAATATTCCAACACCTCCAGCTTCACCTCATGCCACCCATATCCCTACACCTCCTCAGTCTCCACTTCCCCCTCATTTATCATCTTACAACATACCCACAGACTCTATCATGCCAGATGCCACCATTCCATCTTCATCTCCATCCACTCATCACACTCATGTTATTCCATCCTCCATTCCATCCTCTTCCCCTTCCCCATTTGATCAATCTACCATCATATCCTTGCTCACTCCCCTCATCAAATCTCTCATCCAAGAGGCATTACACCTCTTGTGACTCCATCAATTCCTTATCTGCCCAAATTTCTCTCCTCTCTAATGCCTCCTCTTTATTCAGGGGCCTGGCTCCAGGATCTCCTGAACCCAGGCAGGGGAGATGCTCTATGAAGAAGCAGTAGTAGATGCAAATGCAGTAGCAGATACAGTAACAGCTCCCTCTACATCAGCAGTAGTTTCAGATATAGATACAGATTTTGATTCTGATTTAATTGAATTAATTCATTTTGTGGATACTGACATTGACCTAGATGAGTCAGTTGAGCAAATAAAACCTGTAGGTGATTTCCATTTAAATCCCACAGTTAATTTGTCTGCTTTGTTGAGAAGTTTTGATACTATTTTTGTGTAGTTACCCTCTACTAAGCCATATTTGGCTATTGTTCCTTATACCTCTCTAGTTAGTCCAGTAGTTGCTAAGCAACTCTGTGACAGTTTTGCTATCCCAGATTCCATCTCTGCAGCTAGTCCAGAAGTCATTCCAGAAGATATTTCAGTACCAGTTTTTGTTATGGATGACTCTCCTTTGCCTGATTTGGATGAGCTTATCCAGGCTGATATTGAAGAGGAGAATAAGGCAGCAGCTGATAGCTCTGTCCCCATTGTTTCTGTTTCCTGTACAGTCTCCTCCTCTCCTGTTGTTGAAACCCCAGTTCCTGAACCTTCTGCCCCTCTTCCAGAAAAAGCTGTTATTTCTGATAAAGCTTTGAAAGCTTTGGATGCTCTTTATGACAACCCTTAGGGTTCTGATTCTGAAGATGAAGATGATGATGATGATTCAGATGAAGATGCTGCCAGTAAGAAAAAGAAGATGCTGACAAAGAAAAGGAAGTCTCCTCCTCCTCCAGCCCCTAAACCTAATCCCACTGCTGACACCCCTTATTACATTCTACACAATGTTACTCTATATAAGGGAATGCCTGCATGGATGTGGTTGTCCAAGAACCAGCAGAAGGATAGGAAGAGAAGTACGAGATATTCTCCTCCTCCAGTGCACAGATTCAGGAAGGATCCTCCTCCTCCTCCTCCTCCAGCAGCTGGTGCCAATGGCTCTAGCTCTCAGAGATCTGCCCCCATGCAAACATATCAGAGACAGTCAGGGAGATCATCTGGAAGCAGCCAGCAGAGGCAACTTCCTCAGGTAATCTACAACAACAGCATCAGCAACAACAACATACCTCTGAAGTACAAAAAGCTGACAGTCCAAAAAGGCCATACTCTCCTCCAATTCCTTTTGAAGATCCTGAAACTGCAAAAACTACAAAAATGGCCAGATTCTAGGAGTTAATTGGCTTATCTCTGATTAATAAAGCAAAGGCTGAAGGCAAAGACACATCAGGATTCACAACAATGTCTAAGTATAGAAAAAAAGAGCTGAAAAGGTTTGACAAAGACAATAAACTGTTTAATGTTGATGACTATATGTAGCTCCATCCAGAAGCAGTTGTCCCCAGAGCTACATCATTGAATATTATTGGGGTAGCTGATATGACTATGACAAAGGCTCAGGCTTCAGATCCAAAGAGAGAAATCATATTCAAAAAGCCAGGAGAAAAGAAAACAGAAGACAAGCCTTTGCAGAAAAAGAAGAAGTAATCTTTATTGTTTTTGTTTCATTTTCTTTCTACAATTGTTTTCAAACTATGTCCTGTGTTTAAACAAAGCCTATGTATATATATATATCTGCTGCATGTGTTGGTAATTCTCTGCCAGATATATTTATTTTCTTTCTTTGTTTTTCTGTTTGTTTCTGTTTTAACTCTGTTAGTGACCTCACCCAAATAGGGGGAGATTGTTGGATCCCTAGTAGATTTGGGCTAGGTTCACTGACTTAGGATGTGACCCAACCTGTATAGCCATGGTCAATTTTTTGTCTTAGAGTCTAGGCCAAGTCCTTAGAGTCAACTTCAGATGGACCAGCTATCAACAAGACCATTAGAGACTCCAGACTTAGAAGATTTCAAGTCTAAGTAAAATGAGTTCGACGTTCGTCGAACTCAGCTCGACGAAAGGTGTTCTGCACTCGACGATCGTGAGACATTTCTTGGTGCTGAGCTCGACGATCTTAGTTCTCTGTTCGACGAAGACTGAGGTTCTTCATCAAGCTAAAGTCAGGACAACTTCAGAATTTTTCTAAGTCCAACCTCAAGCTTTGGTCGATGAATTGGATTCTGAGATCGACGAACTTGGACCTCAAGTTCTCAACTTCTCAGGTCGACGAAGTCAGCTTCTCAGGTCGACGAATGCAGTAATCTACTCGACAATTTCTGAACTCAGAGTATTTGTGTCGACACTTAGGGCATGTGTCGACACCAGACAATTTGTGTCGACACCAGAAGATTTGAGTCGACACCAGGATATCAGTCAACACCAGCTCATGTCGACACCAGAAGATTTGAGTCGACACCAGAAGATTTGAGTCGACACTAAGATCAATCAGTCGACACCATCTTATGTCGACACTGAATATCAGTTACCCAGAATATTTTGACTAAGTCCAGAACTGTTCTCAGCTCGACGAATTTGGATCTTAGTTCGACGAATACTGTCTGACAGCAATGATTATCTGCTCGACAAAATCGATTCTCAGCTCGATGAATGAAGATTGTCTGGTCGACGAACTCATTCAAGCTCAGCTCTACAAACTCAAGCTCGGCTCGACAAACTCAAACTCAGCTCGACGAATTGCGTTCTTCGTTCGACGATTCCAGACTTGGTCTTCTTCAGTTTTCCCGTCCCGTTTTCTCGGCGATGATTCCTGAACAATTAATGCCAGATCTTCTCAGAATGTTACCGTTAGAACGTGCAATTAATCTTGGATTATTTCATGCCATTTTTCCATGGGACAGTTAGGGAAATCATTGATTGCCGCTTCTTTCCAAGGCCGACTGCAATTACTGCTCAAACATTCAAATTTCGAATGTTCTCAGTAAGTCAAAAAGATATAGAAAAGAAAAGAAAGGATCCAGGACTACTACACAAGATACAGCCAGCAATACAGACAATCAGACAGACACACTCAGATTGCACAGAAGAACAAACATACAGAAATCTAAAGTTCTACAGCAATCAGCCTTGACCAGAGAACAACTTCATCAAAGAAAAGAAGAAGAACATTCAAATACTATCAAGAGTCTTCTTCCTTCAACTCTACAGTACAACTTCAAAGGATAACAAATTAATCTATCTGTCAAAAGAAGTTCCTGAAGCATCTCTGGTCCAGGCATTCTAGGTCTTTAAAGACCTATCACCCTGAAGCAGAGCTCCAGTTTTCCTGATACATTCAAGATCTCAGGGGGAGCAAAATCTGCTAAAATCAATCCATAGTCTTCTCAGTTGCTTTTGAGAAAGAGAAGACACCATCACCTCTTTTCCAACTGTTGTACATGGTTTAATTCCCTTCAAAATTATTCTGGTTGCAAGTCTCCTTCCAAAAGACTTGAGGTTTTGGTTTTTTGAGCACCTGAACAAAAGCTCATTGGTGTCAGGCACCTGATCAAAACCTGAGTGGATTCCTACCAGGGTGGTAGAAGAGTGGATGTACCCAGGTTGGGGAACCACTATAAAATTTCTTGTGTCGTCTGGTTGCCCTTTATTTTTGTTTTGGATGTGTTGTTCTGTGATTATTATGTTGCTGTGCTTAGTTTACTTTATTTGCTGACTTGTTCACCTAGGCTTACAACAAAAGTTATAAAAAGTTTGAAGAAATCACAATACTCTATTCACCCCCCTCTAGAGTATTTCAGATCTAACCTGCACTTTCAAAATGAATTCCTAGTAAATGCATTAGTTGGATGTCTCGACTTACCATCTTCACACCGCTTTTCTTTATGTCATCTCCTTTCCTTGGCTGTCCTAGAGCATATATACAACCTTTAAAGTCTAAGTATCAAAATAAAGCATCTCAATATATTATTTGATATATTTTTACTCTTTTTTGAAAGCATATTGCCTTTTGCTTTATCAATGTCTTTGCTTGATTGCCACTTGGATGTGCCACAAGTGGGATAACTTACATAATCTGTAAATTTATTGTGGTAGATAATGCAATCATTCAAGCATGCATCCATCTTTTTGCACCCCATTCTAGGTGCTTACATGTAGTTTTTAGGTTTATAGAAGCTACTTGGGGGTATTTGACTAAAATAGATTGTCATTTTTAATACTTTAAGCAATTCAGTAAGAGATCAATCAGTCCATCCATAATCAGTTTTAAGTGTCAACATAGTAAATAGAAATGGAAATTTTGAAAAAAATTTAGCAAATCATAAATTGTTTTAGTTGCTTCTTTTGGGTAATCATTATTACATTCTTCTGAAATCTAATTCATATTATTATAACCAATAATAAAACCATCCAACATAACTTGCATATCATCTTGTTTTGAAATCTCCTATATATTCACCCTCACTAAGAATTGAACTGTTGCAATTATTAGCTGAGTTAATATAAAAATCCTCACCGTGACATAAACATAATTTATAAGTTCTGATAATTTAATTCATAATAAGGTGTCCAAACACAATATCTCGAATATGGAAGAAAATATTTCAACATTTATAACAAGGCCAACAAATATTATTTCCCCTGGCAGAATATGTAAAAGAAAAATCAAGGAAGCCATTCTTTCTATTGCTGTAAGCAGGTTGTCGTTGAACATTGAGATTCATCCAATTCTTACCCATTGCGCCACAAGTAAAACAATAATTTAAAGGTAATTAACAAGTGACACATTTCTCAAACATAAAAAATCAATTTGTACAAATGTTATATTATGATAACTTGAATTTCTCTTTTCGTTAAATGGTTCGACCGAGTTCAAGTGTGTTCACTAGTATTTAAGTACTTTCATCATGTTTGAACAAGTTAATTATTCAAAAACACTAAGCATTAAGCCCAAATATCATCATAATCTACTCGTAGATTAAAAAAAGCATTAAAGACCAATGAAGTTGAAGCAACATCAATGATAATAAACGTTACGATCATCATGAACAAATATAATTAATTCTCAAGCATAAATGTAATCAAACAAATCAATTTATTACTAAAAATTTATGCTAACACAATTAGCCGGACATGAAATGAAACTGAATACCTGAGATGTAATTGCATGTTGATTATAACACAGTTTTTATTCAAGAAACAGAGTTCAAATGCAAGTGCCTATTGATTTCCCCTTTGAATTGGTTATTAAGGGGATGAAGTTATAGTATGTCAAAATCTGCCAGCAAGAAAAAAAATGTATTCTACCAAGATCCCAAAAGTTATCATATTTCATAAAATTAATTATTACAAACAAAATGAAATGAACCATATATACAAATTTCACTAACATTCTTAGAATAGAAAATCATTCAAGTTAAAGATATATCTAATCAAAGGCAGAAAATCAGGCAAGTGGAAAACATGAAGAAAATCAGACAAGCTAAAGATGTGTCAATTAAAAATTGACTTAACATCGACTTGCAGTCAATGTATCTTCGACTAGAATTCAATGCATTCTCAGAATACAAGTCGACGCCTCCCCAGAGCAGACATTGATGCATACATTGGTAAGTAATTGACATAATGTCGAATATTCAATAAGGTTGATTAATTCTCAATCGGAAGCAAAACTTGATGCTACTTATATTAGAAGTCGATGTAGCGTCGACATCCATCAAAAAAGGAAATTCCAAAAGATATGTTCCGAGGTATTTGAAGATTACATTTATGAAATTAAATTTAATCATTAAGAATTGTAAGAAGAATATCCAAGAAAGAGAATTTTCTATGGAATTTATGAAGACATATTTAGAAGAAAATTGAAGAGAATAGAAGGGATTTCTGAGGACCAACTTAGGAAGATTTTATTCTATTCCTTCTGGAGGCAATCACCTAGAGGAAAGAACTCAAAATTCTCTTGGGATTCATATACTCAAACTTCAAATAGAAGGAATAACAATAATACAAAATTCAACATTATTCAGACGGCTTTCTGCTTCTACTTCTTCCTCTCTATACCAAAAATTGAGATAGTGGATCTAAGAGCTTAAAGTCCTTTCTTCTTACACACAACAAATTAATCTATTATAAAGATCAAGTTCACTATAGTGTTGAAGTAATCCTCAAATAATTTTTTGAAAGAGGATTCAAATCAGAAGGTATCTCTCTTTTTATTTTTTGACTTCTTACTTTCTGATTTCACTTTTGTTTCTGTGAAGAGAGTTTTTAGATTCCCTTTATAAAGGATTCAGTCTGTGGTTCAAGAAATTCGTATCTAAATATCTAGTTGTTTGGTTCTTAGAGTCTCCTTATCAAAAGACTCAGTCACTAGTTCTAAGAGTTTCCTTATCAAAAGACTCAAGCATTGGGATAATAGATTCTTACTGAAGTGATAGAAGAGTGAATGTACTCAGATTTTGGGGAACTGTTGGGCCATTGATCCCAATGTCACAGATTTGTAAGAAGTCAACAAGTCAATGACATACACATAGTTGTATTTGATGTGTGTTTAAGTTCATGCATGCAGGATAGTCCTTGTCACATTGATTGAACATGTTGACACAAAGAAGGATGTTGGAAAGGCAGGAAATTGCCTAAGTCCACAGGCGTTGAGTAAAACCAATTCACTCAATGCCAGAGGTCAAGGAGAATGCTGACAAAAGGCAGGAT
The DNA here is from genome assembly GCA_039583875.1 of Platanthera guangdongensis. NCBI lineage: Eukaryota > Viridiplantae > Streptophyta > Magnoliopsida > Asparagales > Orchidaceae > Platanthera > Platanthera guangdongensis. The sequence goes on along the minus strand of CM077150.1, from coordinate 61,035,744 downwards.
TCTGGTTAAGTCTAGAAGCATTGAGTGAGGACAGCTCACTTAGGGTCTGTTTGGCGCAGCTCTGGCGGCTGGAAAATCTCTATTCCAGCCGCCAGAGCTGTTTTATATGTGTTTGGGACAGCTCTCTGTGAAGAGCTTTTCAATCCGCCAGAGCTGTTTTGCAGCTTTTCAGAAATCTCCCTCCCCACAGCTTCTGCTCTTGCAAAATAGCTTTCTCTCTCACAGGTTTTGGAAATCTAATGGTTTCTTCAGATGGAACATGCTTAGAGGTCGGACGGCCTTCCTCCGGCGATTCCGAGCCCCTGACGGCCTTCCTCCGGCGATTCCGAGCCCCCGACGTCCTTCCTCGGGCGATTTCGAGCGCACTTCTGCACAGAATACCCAAACACTCTGCAGCTTTTCAAAACTGCTCCCCAGAAATCTATTTTAAAACAGCTCTATCCGGACAGCAGCTTTTCAATCCGCCAGAGCTGTCCCAAACAGAGCCTTAATGCCAGATGAGCTAAAATGCTGAGTCATGTGCAGATAGTCAAAGCCAAGCTTCAGCAAGCAGAAAGATCGACTAAGTCCACAGGAATTGAGTGATGTAAACCCACTCAATACCATGCAGCTAATTTGTTGAGTAAAGCTGCCTCAGTCAAATCCAGAGACATTCTGTCAAAGTAAAAGTTTCTAAGTCCAAAGGTATTGAGTGAACCCAGTTCACTCAATGCTATGCTGATTCTGTCAAAGCCCAAGAAGATAAACAAAAAAATCTATTCAAGTACAAAAGCGTTAAGTGAAACCAGTTCACTCAATGCCAGATGACAGAAAAAACTGAGACAAGCCTAGTTAGTTAAAGCCTAAGAAGAAACCTGGATTTGACTAAGTCTTAAAGGGTTGAGTGAAGCCAGTTCACTCAACGCCTAGTCAAAAGATGAGGCTGAGGCAGTAAGTATTGAGTGTAGTCAACACACTCAATGCCTCCATCCAGAAGAAAAGTTTCTAAGTACAGAAGCAATGAGAGAAGCCAGTTCACTCAATGCCTCAGTAGTTGGCAGAGTTCAGAAAGAGCTAAGGCAAATGACATTGAGTGAAGGGCAACCACTCAACGCTCTCAAAACCATGGATGCAGAAAGAGCTGAAGAATAAGCTAAGTCCAGAATTGTTGAGTGAAACCAGTTTACTTAACGTACTCAATGCCTGGAGTGACTCTGTGAATTTGGCTAAGTCCAGAATGGATGATGTCAACAAAGTCTACACAGTTCAAATTCTTTGCGGGAAAGCTGCAGTATGCCTTTAATGGCGCGGGAAGATAGCTGTTGTCATTTTATGCAAATGGAAGGTGGTAACTTATCCTTTTTAGGCTGGGCCCACAGTACAAAGAGTCGTTGACCAGCTGACTATAAAAGGATTAGATTGGCTGAAAGGAAAGTAACTTTTAGGATTTTTTGATTACGCATAGCGGCGGAACTTCATCTTCTTCCTCTCCATTAAATCGAGCCTGAAGCACAAGTTCTGATCAGTTGACCTGTAAGCAAAAAAAATAGATGTTGTGATTCTCAACAGCGACAGCAAGTTCAAAATCAATTTCTGATTGGGAAGAGAAACAAAGCCTTCAGTGTTTGTAAGTCAGGGTAGCTATTTGAAGAAGATACAAAACTTTCAGATCTATTCTCTTCAACAACAGATCAGAATCTTGATTCTGAGTTAATTCCAGCATAAGCCATCTAGTACTGAAGATCTTTTCAACTTGCTACTGTGAAGAAGATAGGGATGAAATCTGCTCGGCCCAAGAAGATAGACAGAGAAAACTCTCTAGTGTCTAACTATTTCATAACATTTCTATTTTTTGTAGGATCCAGTCTTGGATTTCAGTGTAGGAATCTGTCTAGAATCTGAATTATAAGCCTGTGTTATAAAGGTTGAGGTAGGATTATTTATTGATCTGAGTGTAGGACCCACTTTGGATCTGTGTGTAGGGTTGTCCTCATAGCCTGAGTCATAGGGCTGTTGGCCTGACGTAGGTGGTTGTTTAATCACCGAGTTGTAGGGCTTTGTGCCTGAATAGTAGGTCTTAGAGGATACTGAGTGGTCCTACGGGATCGAGTTGTAAGCTCTTAAAGAGATGAGTATTGGGGAAGAGCCTTGTCTAACACACTGTTAGCAAGGCAGAGAGGGACAGTGGACGTACTCATAATCTGGGGAACCACTATAAAATATTTGTGTCTTTTATGTGTATGTCTTGAAAGCTAAAATAATCAAAACACTAAGCACAGTTTAATTGGGGTTAGGTTTAGATAATTTTAAAGAGGCCTAAAATCTATTCACCCCCCTCTAGGTATTAGCTGACCTTGAAAATAAAGTCTTTCAGGAACCATTATAGTTTTGTTGTTCTCTGTGTTGTGACTTTTCTGTGGTTCTTTTCTACTTTATTTCCTGCTTTTTATTTCTGCTGTACTAACTTAGTTGTAGTTGCATGTGGTTGTGGATGCTGGTCTGAAAATATTTGAACCTAGTAAATTATTTTAATAAATAGCATTAAATCTATATTCATCCCCTCTAGAGAATTATTAGAGGTATAATTATTCCCATTTCAATTGGTATCAGAGCTAATTTGATTAGAAAAGGTTAACACCTTTTCCAAAAAGGTTAGAAAAGTTATAAAATTACAGCTACTAGTATATAAGTTTATTTTCAAAAAAGAGTTCAAATAATTTAAAAGGATTTGCATCCACAAGACCTCCAGTGCGTAACTTGGAAAAATTTTCACCTTGGAAAGCCAGAATTAAGCTTTATATAAACTCTATTGATGAAACCATTTTGACTTTATTTTGACAAGACCTCCAATCTCTTACAAGAAAGATTCTAGTAGAAAGACGACACATGAGGTTTCTCCCAGATCTGAATGGATTGAAGATGAAAGGAAGGCTACAGATTTTAATGTCAAGGCCTTGAATATCTTGGTGTGGACCATGTCTGATGAAGTCCTTCAGAAAGTTGCTGACTGTTAATCAACTAAGGGGATTTGAGAATCACTATCAAGGACAATGGATGAAAGTTCTAAAGAAATAAAGGACAAAATATCCCTTCTCATATCATAATATGAGAAATTTCAAAAGAAGACTGAGGAAAGTCTTATTGAGATTTATATAATAGTCAATGAACTTAAGGGATTGGAAAAGGAGATCTTATTAACAGAGATTAATAATAAGCTCCTCATGTGCTTCCCAAACACATAGGACTCAAGGATATGGGCTATATGAGAATTCAGATGTTATTGGGAGATCGCCAATTATGTCATGTTGGGTAAATTAAAATCTTATGAGCTTCTAGTTAAATGTAGAGCTGAATCTGAAGCAAAGAAGAAGGTCTTTACTCCAAAAAAAAGAATAATTACACTGGAGGAATCTAAAGGAGAGCCTTCTAACACTAAATAGGAGATGTTCAATCTCCTAGCTAGAAGATTCAAAAGATAAATCGAGATTGAATATTCTAAAATAAGAGATAGAAGTGCAAACAAGTTAAGGTTTGACAAGACTCAAAATAATTAGAAGGATAAAGCTCACACGAAGGAGCATAAGAAGCAATCCTTCATTAAGAAGGATAAGTAAAAAAGGAAAAAAGTTTTATTTATGAAACTTGGAGTTATGTAGAGTCCGTGTCCAATTCTTCATCAAAAAGTGAACAAGAAACATCTGCTGAAGATTCTAATAATAAATCTTATTTTAATGATTTTGATTTTAATTCAGATGAATTTAAAGTGTGCTTTAAAGAATTCCCCAAGATTAGTTAGAGGCAAAAAAAGTAATTAAATTACTTAGGAAAGCACTAGAAGAATTAAAGAATCATAAGCTTAAAGAAAACAACTATCATCAAAACTATCAACTTAGGGTTGAGCTACATAGAAAAGAAAAACAAATTGATGACTTATTATCATAAAACCAATCACTAAGGAAAGAGCTTGCAAAGGCAAAAGTCTTTGAAGACTCTCTAAATGGTAGGAACCAAAAGGTAAAAGACATTTCCGAGAACCTCTCTGTGAGATTCAAAAAACTATGGCTTGGTGCTGAGCCAAGAAACATAGGTAAATCTTCTAACACACCAGCTTAAAAAACTCATGTAGCTTTTGTTAAAGCTAAGGACAAGCAACTCTTTGCAATTATAGATGGAGACCCTATGAGAATCGCTATGTTTAATAAGGATAGTTTATCAAACCATCAGGGTATCCTAGGAAAGAAGCCCTTAGAACTCCATGCTTCAACATTTTAATATTCTGAAAACTTGCATAAATTTCAACTTGACGCAACTCTGTAGGTATGTCAATTTCTAATCGACACAAGTATGAAACTGCATCTACTTCTTCTTGACACAACTTCATACATATGTTGTCGTCATTTTGATGCAACTAGGCAGTTACGTCGACTTCTAGTCGAAGTAACTTTCTAGCAAACAATTATAATATATTTAATGCTAATATTTTTTCTAAATTTTATACTCACAAACCAAGATGAAATTACTCTAACAAAATTGGACATGATGCTAGAAGATATTGTTTTAATAGACCAACAATGTTCTGCCTACAGTGGTATTGTTAAAGGCCTTCCTATTTTTTTATCAACCCTATAATGATAGAAGCAATGGGCCCAAGGTAACCTGAGTCCTAACTAATGTTTGAATTGGATCTGCAGGCCAGAGACACTCCATCCACAAACCAACTATGGTATTTGGATAATGGTTGCTCCAGGCACATGACTGAACATAAAGACCTACTAGGAAACTATAAAGCCAAGGATGTCCCTAAGGTATTATTTAGTGATTCCATTTTTGGTGAAACCAAAGGTTATAGTATGATCAAAATTGGAGAAATTTCTTTCTCCAAACTAGCTTATGTTGAAGGTCTTCAATATAATCTAATTAGTATTAGTCAACTATGTGATGGCGAATGTAAGGTAGTATTCACTCACAACTTATGCCAAATTTTCAACTCAAGGTCAGATGTAACAATTCTATCTGGCTATACTAATAGGAATGTTTATGTAATTGACTTCAATTCTTGCTCAACTTAAATCTATTTATTCAATTCTGAAATAAAAGAAAATGAGTTTTATCATAGGAGGCTTGGTAATCTAATTCATAAGACCATAGACAAGTTAGCTAGAAATAATCTAATTAGAGGCTTGTCATGTAGTAAGTATAGGAAAGAAAATCCATGTAGGGCTTGTCAAATGGGCAAGCAAACCAAGTAATCATTCAAACTAATTGGTAAGAATGACTCACCTAGAACATTTTATTTATTGCACCTGGAATTTATTTGGTCTAATCTCCACTCAGAGCTTAGGAGGAAAAACTTTACTATAGTTGTAGTGGAAGATTTTTCTAGATTTATTTGGGTGTTCTTTCTGAGAGCTAAATCTAAAACCATCAAGATCCTCTCAAGATTCATCAGACAGATTCAAGTTGAATTCAACACTCAAGTAGTTATGATCAGAAGCGACCACGACATAGAGTTTAAAAATCAGTTAATTTGTAGTTTCTGTGATGATGACAGGATAAAATAAAACTTTTCAGATCCTATAACTCGTCGATACAATGGGTTTATTGAACAAAAAATAGAACCATAATTGAATTAGAAAGGACATTGTCAGTTGAGTCAAACATGCCTAAGTCCTTTTGGGGTGAAGAAGTTAAGACTGCCAATTATATTTTGAATAGTAGTCTTATCCACTAAACTAAGTTAAAGACCTTTTATGATCTACTGATGGGAAAACTGCTTAGGGCCCATTCATTTGCTTGGTTTTGACAGCTTGTTTTGGTTTTCAGTTTTTGCAGTTTTAATATAGGTGTTCGTTTCACTCTGTTTTGGCCTGTTTTGGTTTTGACCCAAAACACATGCATTTTACCTCCTTCGTTAAATCCTCACGCCTCAAAACCAACCACGATAGGCCGATTTTCCCTTGTTTTCGAAAAGGGCTTTCTCCTCCTTCCTGATGGATCTTCCCCGGTGCCGCTCCTGCGCGAAGATTTTACCGGCGAAGGAATCTCCCGGCGGTGCTTCTGGAGGCGCATCTACTTCTTCCCCAGGTATGGTTTCTTTTAGTTGTGATCGCTGTGGCGCTCGGTGGTTTCTATCCATCAGTCGCAATTCAGTCGCGATTCAGACGCCCGGTGACTTTTTCCCGGTTCTATTCACTATTTCTTCCCTCAGTCGTTTTTCCAGGGCCGGTGGAGGTGGACGTGGAGGTGTTGCTGCTTGTTTTTCCCCAATCTGTTAGGTCATTTGTTTAGGGTCACTTGTTTCTTCTCAGTCATTTTTCTAGGGCCGGTGGAGGTGGAGGTTTATCTCTTTGACCAATATCTCCAGAGTTTTCTAGGGCCGGTGTTGCTGGATGTTTCTTCGTGGAGCATGTGTTTGTTTATTATAGACAAATTTTCTTCAAAACAATTGATACAACCAAACTCATTCCATGATGAAGCACAAACAAATCATTCATCTACAGTTTTGACAAGTAAAACATCCAATGGATCCTAAGATCTGAAGAACTCTATCAAGAGAAGTAGAGCGAGAACTAATCTACTTTTAATCTATGGATAATGAGCTTCTTCTCTCAAATCGTTTTCATAATTCTTCAATAGGCATTGTTTAGTTAACTTCCAAAGAATTTTTGTAGTGCTCCGGTAATAACATATGCTACACTCTTCCACCTTTAGTTATATCGTTCCGATAGTTGCTAAGTATTAAATGATGACATACCACAAATCTTAATTTCTTTACTAGCTTCCAAATTGCACATATTTAGTTATCAATTTGTCATATGTTTTTCGTGTATTATTATGCTACACTCTTCCACCTTTAGAATTTTTGTGTGTGTAACTATCAAATGTTAATTTATATTCCATGGTCTGTAACATTTTCTTAAAACTTGTGTGTGTTAATTTATATTTGTAGATGGATGCGATTATTGCGTTATGTAGGGAGAGAAAAAGTTTAAGAAGGAAGAGAGCTATCATGGTAGCTTTATCTACAGCTGTCGTAGTCTTGATGAAGCATAGTACACTAAGACAACCTAGCATAGGAGCTCAACGTGATACTTTACGAAGCATGGATCTTAATAGACTATATAATGGTTGTGACATTAATTGCTACAATCAACTTCGCATAAACAAACATGCTTTCCAAAGCTTGTATGCCTTATTGGTAGACAAAGGCCTTGTACTTGGCACAGACAATGTAACCGTTAACGAGTCGGTTGGGTTATTTTTATATATCCTTGCTCATAATCACAAATTTAGAGATGTAGGTGGTACATATTTACATTCAGCTGATACCATAAGTAGACATTTCAACTTGGTGTTGAGGGCAATTCTCAAGTTGAGTGCATAGATGATTAAACGTCCAGAAACATCACAAACAAATAGGTGGGGGTACTTTAAGGATTGTGTTGGTGTAATTGATGGTACACACATTGAGGTCACTGTCCCAGTTGGTGATCAAGGTAAATACCGTAATTGGAAACAAACTATTACCACAAATGTCCTTGGAGTATGTGATGAGGACATGAAATTCACATATGTTTTGCCTGGATGGGAGGGTTCTTCGTCTGATTCAAGAGTCCTACGAAATGCAATAGAGATAGAGAGGATCACTTTGAAGTTCCTGTAGGTAAATGCACATAATTTAAGATTGATACTTTCCCATTAAGGATGGTTCTCTTCATAAATCATTTATTTTACAATGTAGGAAAATATTACCTTGTCGATGCAGGGTATACAAATGGTCCAGGCTATCTAGCTCCGTACCGATCGACTCGATATCACCTTCAAGTGTGGGCCACTCAAGGAAATAGTCCAACATCATATAAAGAATTATTTAATCTTCGTCACTCAAAAAAGCGCAATGTTATTGAAAGAACCTTTGGTTTATTAAAGAAAAGATGAGCTATTTTACGGCAAGCTTCCTTATTCAATATTAAAGGGCAGGTATAAATATATGTTTGTAATTTGAATGAGTTACAAGCTATGTGAATCTCCACAATTATTGCATGTTGTATTAAAGGACAATATTACTTACTATGTATGTCAAAATCATCATTGCATGTTGTATTCTCGACAATTATTTGGTAGACCGGAGGCTTGCACGTGATGTAAGAATGTTAGCAGAAGTTGATGCAGAACTCTTAACCCAGAATAATAGCGGGGATAGTTACCAATACGAGGATGGTGTTGAGCACATTCAAGCGACAAATGAGTGGACCAAATTCAGAGATAATTTAGCTATTGCAATGTTTGATGAATACCAAGCCCGAGCAGTGCAATCGCTAACATGATATAGTTTTGAGTTCTTAATGTTGCCATTTTGGATGCAATGTATAATGAGTTCTTATAGTTACCATTTTGGATGCAATGTATCATGAGTTCTAAATTTTCATCATCTTGTATACTTTTGCTAGAAAGTCAACTCCATATCATGAGTTCTTCCATGCTTTTATACTGCAATGTATATGGATATAATGGACTTGTAAAAGGACACGCATGTTCATACAAGAATGTTTTGTATTATGTTTATTTATAACCTAAAAATCTTATGTCTTACTTTATTACGGTGCTGCCAATGGACAAAAAACATCAAAGCCGGGAAGGATAAGGAAAAATCATATATTTATTGGACCGCCAAAATGGATTATGCACTTTCAGTCGTACTTTTAGAGCAACAAAACCTCGGGCACAAGGGTGCTAATGCATGGAAGGGACCCGCATTCACATCTGCCATCAAAGCTTTGTGGGATGAGTGTGAAGTCCATATAAGCAACGAAAAAATAACATCAAGATTGAGAACTTGGACTAAACACTACCAAGATATATCCGAAATGTTGGATACATGTGGTTTTGGGTGGGATTGGGAATGGTATGTGGTTATGGTTGATAGTGAACAGGCGTGGAGCAATTATGTTAAGGTAACTTATTCTATGTCTTTCTCCAACATTTACTACGCCAATAAATGTTCATCTATTTTATTTTAACATTTTGTGCTTATGTGTTCAATATTAAACCACATGCACATCCATATATGAGGCACTATAAGGATAAGGTGATTGTAAATTGGGGGATCTTGCAACCCTATGTGGGACAGACCGGGCAACGGGTGGTAATGCAACGACTGGGGTGGAAGCATGTAATGAACCTGATGTTGAAGTGGAGGAGATTCCTGATGATGATGATATAATGACAATCCAACCAAAGAAGAAAAAGGTGAATAAACCTTCGGCTATTGATATGATAGTAACGACCGTCACTCATATTGCAAACAACATCGATGGCCCGCCAGAACGAGAAAGGACAATGGTTGAAAGGATGTATGCGGCTTTGGAAAATATGACAGACCTTTCGGAGGGTGATATCATAAAGTCAATAGATTTGTTGTCTGCTAGCGAGTTGAAATGTGAGATCTTCTTAGTTATGCCAGAGTTGGTTAGGAGGAGTTGGTTGCGCGCACAACTCGATAAAGAAATATAATATGTTTGATTTTGAGGGTTGAGACATAAGTTTTGTGTGCATGCCTTTTGTAATGCTTAGCAAATGGATTGTGTGATATGCCATTCGTAGTATGCCTCTTGTAATGCTTAGCATTTCTTTTCTAATATGTAATTGTAACATGCTTTTAGTAATGTTTAGCATGTCTTGTGTGGCATGCCTTTTGTAATGTAACGCTCGTTTTAATTTATAACTTTTTTGTACTTCTTAATATGATTATGATAGTGTTTCCTGTATGCGAATTCGAGTACTAGATATGCTCATTGTGAATATGAATGCCATTAAATGGCTTGCCCAATTTCCTGATTCCTGTTTTTTTTCATCATTCTTTTGAGTTTTCACTGTTAATTTTACTCGGAAATCAAGATCCTGCAAGAAAAGGACAAATGCACAATGTCAACCTTACTATATCAAAAAATGTAAAAGTTTAAAAAATCCAATTAGAAAAATCTACAAATTTATGCAAACGAACATAAGTTTTCGTTTTGCTTTAAACCAAACTTGAAAACCATGTTGCAAACGAACATAAGTTTTCGTTTTGCCCCAAAATGAAAACGCTGATTTTTTTCATTTTGAAGCAAAATGAAAACCGTAAATGAAAACGTTGCAAATGAACGGGCCCTTATAGTTTCATACTTTAGGATTTTTGGCTGTACTTATTTCATTATAAATAATCAAAAAAGTCATTTTGCCAAATTTGACTAGAAGGATGGTAATTGTATCTTCCTAAAATACTCATCAACAAAGATTATATGTGCTTCAACAAGAGGACTCCTGAAATAGAAGAGTCTACACATGTAGTGTTTCATGAGGCTAACATGTTTTCTAAGGGGAAGAAAACTTCCACCAATACTATTTTGTAGGAAGATCATCTGATTGCTGAGTTGGAGCAACTAAGTATTAAGGAAAATAGAGAAGGCTTATTAAAAGAGCATAATAATCAGCCCGACAGTGCTGATACATTTTCAGATGATGAAGATTCTAAAAAACATGTTAACAACATTGTCCACGAGACTCTTCGAAATCTAGAGCAAGTTGTTGAAACAGAGATAGTTGTTAAAGTAAAGGATCTATAATAGATCACCCCTACTCTTGATATCACTAGAACTAATCCTAAGAGAATAAATCTCAAGGACCATGCCCCTTCTCAAGTGATAGAAGGTATGATTCTTAGAGTTCAAACAAGGAATCAAAAATCAAATGAGTCTATGCTACGATGATTTCTCTCCCAACATAAACCAAAAAAGTTTGAGGAAGCGGACAATGATCCTCACTAGATTATTTCCATGCAAGAAGAGCTAACACAATTTGAAAGGAACAAGGTCTAGACTCTAATTGAATGCCTAGAAATTCTCAATCATTGGAACCAAGTCGGTATAATATTAAAACAAGTGAATTCCAATGGAGTTATTGTAAGAAATAAAGCAAGATTGATTGCATAAAGGTATATGCAAGGAGAAGGGATAAAATACAATCAGACATTTGCACAATTTGCCAGATTAGAAGCAATCAGGTTATTCCTTGCCTATGTTACCTATATGGAGATAAAAGTATATCAGATGGTTGTCAAGATTGCCTTCCTCAATGGTACTCAACAAGAATAGGTTATCTAGAACAACCTCTAGAAAAATCTTCAAGCTTGGATACCAGAGAGTTCTCTCCAACCTTGACACATGATATTGATCATTCATCCAACATTCTAGAGCTATATACCATATTAATACAAGTATAAACCACAATGTCTATATTAACACCATCCTCCTCCATTCTTCCAATCTCAACCACTATCCAATTACCTGAACATGGTCACCTATGTACCTCAACACTACCTTCATCCCTTACCATAACAATTTATCATAATAATACTCATGCTTCACCCACTTTGGCAGCCTCTCCTTCTATCAACATGAATTCTATTATTCTACAAGCAATGTAGTTGGCCACTAACTCAATTACCAATCTTATAAGTGACCATGCCTCAAAGTTCCAAAATATATTTGATCACATGCAACCCAACATTGATGGGGTCATTGTCTGTTTGTCACTTTCCCTTAAGGTTAAGAAGGGCAGATTCAGGAGGAAGATCAAAAAGCTGAACAAGAGTGTTGGATTGTATGGCCAACCTTAAAGGGGGGTGGGTGAATAAGGTTTTCAGATTTATTCAAAATTAAAATTGGTTGTATAGAAGAAAGCTCATTCTAGAGGCTACCGCAGGGTATTATCTTGCTATCGCCCGATGGTAGGTCATAGAAGTAGGTTTCTCCGTAAAACTTTGCCTTACAGAGGATCATACAACCTTCAAAAATCTACCAACATACAACCACAAAATTATAATAAGAATAATGAACAAACAACAATTTGATTAATGAATAAATAAAGAGGTTTATAATTCACAATAGTTAGATCTCCAAGATGTCGGAGATCAGAAGCGATGAAATATAAATTTCTCCTTTTTGTTTCTATACAGACCATATACCCATACTGGTTGGCTCTCTCCCTTTCCCCCGTAAGGGTCTTTGAGACGGTTCTTCACATTCCTCCCCAAAAGTGTCTTAGATCCCCCTAGATCCCCTGATCTAGACGTCCCTCACCGGGACGATTTCTAACAAAACCCTTCCCAGATTTCGGCGACCCTCAGATCGATTTCTAACGAAACCCTTCCCAAATTTCGATGACCCTCTGGTCTATTTCCCACACACAAACAACTAGATAAAAAAGGAATTTAAAGTAAAATACATAGATTTATGAAATTATTTCTCCCTCAAATATAGAACTCCTCTGAGGAATGGCCCGCAATCGATGCTCTTGAATATTGTTCTTGTTACAGTCGATCCACTGTGAATGGTCATTGAAGATTTTGTTCGTTGGAGTTTGATCACGAGCGAGAGGAGGAAATAATGTTTTTTTTCTTTAACAAAGATGAGAGTTTGTCCTTCTCGAGATGATGGCAGAACCATAGAATGAAATATTCTCCTTCGTTGTGTCTCCCAGAAAAGAAACATGTGCTTTTATACATCTTGACAAAAGTAAGCTACCGCCAGTGGTAAAGATAGCACCCGACGGTAGGTCGACACGCGTGAATGTGACAGCTGTTAGTAGATTTGGAAAAATATCTGAAAAAATATTTTTTTTGCTTTTTTGTGCTACTGCGGCGTGGTACCAAGCTGTTTCCTGGCGGTAGCATGATGACTCTGTTGGAGCTAACGATTCACATTCCCTTAGTTTGATAATATCAACTCACGGGTTATATTTGTTTATATCTCGTGTTTGGTAGAGTGTGTAGGTTTACAAGTCTAAGAAATTCAAGGATCCCTCCTCAGGATCCTACCGCCGAGCAGTAGTAGTTAATGTCGTGCGGTAGCCTGAATTGAATGGTCAAAGCGCTCGGGAACCTACCGTGCTGCACTAGTCCTACCGCACACGCTAGCTCATTGAATTAATTTGCCATGCTGTCGGGAACCTACCGCGTAGGCGCTAGCTTTATAACGCACCACGCTAACTTAGGCATCGAGAGCGTCGAGACAGAACTAGCGCCGGGCGCTAGCTTGGTACCGTATCATGGTAACACACTCAACACTCGTTGAGACAAAGGCGTTGAGACAGAGGCATCGAGAGCATTGAGACAACTACCCTACTGCAGAGCGCAACTTACCTACCGCGCCACACTAGCACTGGAAAAAGGAAAATATTCGTTTTGAATATTTTTCCAATTTTGGTGGACAGCTGTCAACATCAAGCACATGAACTACCACCAGTTGCTAGCTTACTGCAGGCGGTAGCCTATCTCACAAAGACATATATAAAGGAGCCTTGTTTTCTGTGTTCATACCTAAGACAAAAAGAGACAGAGATCTACAATTCTTAGAGTTCGGTCGCCTCTCATGTGGTCGATTCCGCCATCTCCGTCCAAGGAAGAGAAGACTTCCTCCCTCTCGTTCGTGCACGAAGAACTCCGACGAGCCTAGAACTACAAGGCCTACGAAGAGTTGATCGGTTACAAGCCCACGAAGATCTTTAACATTGATCACAGATCATTCAACTGAGGAGTCGTATTGAGGGAGATTTGAACTTTAATCTTTTTATATTCTTGTATATGTTTTCTATTCTTTGTATTGATTGTGGTGAAGGAAATCGACCGGGGAAGGTCGTCGGAATCCGGGGTAGGATTCCATGAGAAATCATCTCGGGGAAGGGACATCAAGATCGAGTGATCTAGTTGGGCTCTAAGACCCTTTCTTGCATGGAGGTGAAGAGCTGGCTCGAAGATCTTTCTTGGATGGAAAGGGAGAGAGCCAACTAGTCCGTGGAGAGGGTCGGTATAGAAAACAAAAAGTCTTTCTTCATTCAACGCCTCCGATCTCCGGCGTCACGGAGATAGAGTTTTTTTAATTGTTAAAAACCAATTATTGATTCATTCTTAATAAAGTTCACTTTCTGTTTCTATTTACTGCGTGTGGCTTTGTGATTGTAAACCTATTATTCACTAAAGGGTGCACAAATTTCTAAGGGGAAATTTGCCCAGGAAAATGGGGTCTGTGACCTACTGCCGCACGTTAGTTACCTAACGCTCTGCGGTAGCTTCTTGAGCTAGTTCTTATGGTTAAAAATAATTTGAACTCCTAGTAATCATCATTAAACCTTATTCACCCCCCCTAAGGTTTGCCACAAGATTCAACAAGTGGTATCAGAGGAAGGTTGCTTCAAAAAGGATTAACAACCTGAAGTACGATGGCCAACGCGGTTCACGCATTTCCTGAGGGATAGAGTGTGAGTAGACCTCCACTGTTTATGGGGAGTGATTACAACCATTGGAAAATGCACATGAAAATTTTCTTAATGACGTAGAACATGGATGTGTGGGTCATGATTGAAATGAAATAAACTGCACCCACTATCACTGTAGGTGATCAAGTTTTGGAGAAATCATGTGACAAATGGAATGATTCAGACAAGCTGAAATGTACTAACAATGTAAAAGCCATGAACTTTTTATTCTGTGAGCTAGACAAAACTAAATTTAATCGTATTTGCAATTGTGAAACTGCGTTTGATATATGGTGATTACCAGAGCTAACACATGAAGGTACTTCTCAGGTAAAGGTGTCAAAGCTATTTCAACTAGAGTCCGAATATGAACAATTTCGGATGGAGATCGACGAGGAGGTGGATAACATGTACACACGCTTTACGAAGATCATCAATGCCTCTAGATCTCTCGGAAAGACATTCTCAAATAGAGACTTGGTGCAAAAAATCTTGCGATCTCTTCCTCCACGGTTCAACCCAAAAGTGACCGTCATTGCTGAGTCACATAATATCAACACCTTGGAGATTGAAAGCCTCATTGGAAATCTGAGGACTCATGAAGTAGAGTTGAAGATACAAAGTGAAGAATATTCTAAAGAGCCAAAGAAGAAAGCTCTGGCACTGAAAGCAGAAGAGTCTGATGATGAAGATGAAGAAAGCCTTTATGTTCAGGAATTTAGGAGATTTCTGAAAAATCCCAAGAGATAAGAGAAGTACAAAAGTTTTCTAAAGAAAGGTGTAGTAAAGAAGAGTAGATGGACTAGATCGTCAAAAGGATCAGGGAGCGACAAAGAAAAATCCATTCCTGATTGCTTCCACTGTCACAAGTCTGGGCACATGAAGAGAGATTGCCCAAAGCTCGAAAGAGAAGAAAAGGATAGGAGATGCAGAGACAAAGGAAAGAGGGAAGTGCTCAAAACGTCGACATGGGATGATGATGTGTCTGACAAGTCGAGTACCTCCGGCTCAAGCAATGAATATGAGGCGAATCTCTATCTAATGGAAGAACATCACAACGACTTAGATGGAAAATCCAGTGCCTATAGCGACACTGAGGTAACTCCTCCCACTTACTTAGAACTCCTTGAATTATATGAAATTCTTTGTGAAAAATTAGATGATGTGGCTAATAAGAATAGCATTTTGAAATATGAAAATAAACAACTGAAAATAGAGTTGAAATGTGTGAATAACCAATTAGTGAAATGTGGAAATGAGAAGGTTGTGTGCCGAGAGTGTTCTCACTCCTTGTGCACAATAAAAGAATAAGAAGAGAACCTCTCCAAGACTTCCTCCAAAATTGACACTCTCAATAAAGAGAGGAAGGACTTAGAAAGGAAGCTTCAAATTTCACATAGCCACATTAAGGATGGTAAGAACCAATTCGAAAACCTGTGTGTGATGGTGGTCACAGAAAACACTGCGTTAAAGGAGAAGATCCATGACATGAACCTTTCCATACAAAATTTTGGAATAGACCAAAAATATCTGAATATGTTATTGGGTAATCAGTGTCAAGGATCTAGAAAATTCGGGCTGGGATATAAACATGGTGAGCTACTGTCTGACAGTATCTATACAGTTGGCAATAGCTCGTTTCTAGCAAATCCATCCAAACGGTTTATGAAACATAACGCGAATCATGTTAAATCTAAAAACTCACATCCTTCATCTAGCAAGAGCCCTAGTGCCACGCAAAAGGCGATATCCACTTCCTGTGTGATGTTTGCCAAATGTCATAAGTTTGGTTACACCTCAGGGTCTTGCTTGAAGAGATGCTTAAATAAAATAACACAAGTTTGGATGCTGAAGTCGACTACCTATACTGTGGGTGGAACAACTTGGGTAACCAGATCTTTACCTTCATCCTCTTATTGGGTGTGTTGGCAGGCTAAGGACAGGAAAATGTATGGTACTTGAAGATAAGTTCCTTAGCTTGGAGAAAACAAATGATGATCTTTGGAGACAACTGCAGAGGACGTATTCTTGATGTCAACAATATGGGTAACATACTATTTTCTATTTCAAATGTTCTATTTGTAGAAGGTTAAAATTTATTTTGTACTAGTCGATTTTGAATTAAGACTGAATGCGTTATTTTGAAACCTCTACAAATACATGCAATGCTATAGACCCTAATTCAAACAACATATTGCTCACTACATATAGAAATCATTATTCTATATTTGTATCCTTAGAAACAAATGCATAAACATGTCCACGATCATTCACTCACTATGATGTGTATCACAATAGCGAGGGCGTAGGTTTGTGTGCACTAGGATCGCTAGCTTGTAATTCACGTCTTATCCTTAACTGGGGAAGGGTTACAGTAGGTCCTTGTGTGATGATGGAGGAAAAGAGTATTAGGTTGAGTGGGTTCTTGTGCGGGCATATGGGATTAACACCCCCACCATACGACACTTGTATAGCTCCTCATGCCCATCCGTCACTTAGTACGGGGCTAGGGTGTTGACATATTCTTTGGTCATTGTTGTCTTGAGTATTCTCTTATTGGTCCATATACATAGCATGAATAGTATCTCATGTCTCATTATCATGTTCGTCAATATCATGCATAATACTCTATCGTGCTGTCCTTTTTCTTCTTGCTTTTGTTTTCATTTTTTTTTGCTTGATTTGTTGTTTATTTCGTTTATCTTTTTTGCTAAATCAGAAAATACAAAAAAATTATAAACCCCAAAACTTAATAAAAAAAATTGTGGATTGATCGTTCTTAGGACACATTTGGCTAGCACTTAGAGCATACCGATTATGTATAATGTTTGAGTTAGACTCGTTAATCCCTGTGAACATTTTATACATTTATCCTGATGTGTCGAATCTAGTGGTGTTTAGCTACTGAGTGCGCGTAGATATGTTAGTGTTCGTAGAATATACCTCTAGGTATGTGTGAGGCTTTAGATAGCGGAATGACATCACACTATTCACACATCCCTAGACGGAGCACTCTTGTAGAAAGTATATGCTTACATGCTATAACTTGTGATATTGTGTCTACCACATTAGGAATAACTTGAAAAATCAATGTCATGATACATATGTGTTTTTTTTAAAAAGGGTAGAACTTTGGGCAAAATCTATTATGGTCAAGTCCTATGTATACAAGTTAAAGTGTATTTATCTATGTGAGTAAATCTCGATTGATTTGGGGTCATTGCTATCCAAACTATAAAAGTGATAGCCCAACACGTCTAAATAAAAAAAATGAATGTTATCAAGCCTTGAGTCAAGGATACCCCCAAGCACTACTCACTCCTCCTGATAAGTCTTTATGAGCATTGTGAAGATGAGCACCATGGTACAAAAATCATTTTGATCTTATGCACAGACTAGTACCATAAGCTTATGTCCCCTAGTTCTTATCATGATATCTCGTAGATAACATTGTGACGTGATTTTTCACCTTATTTCTCTCGCGATAGCATTTTTACTTACTGAGATAAACATGTAATGAATGTAATTTTTACTTGATGCTTGTCTTATGATGCTACATGTTCACACATCATTGCTCTATATAATGCTTCCATACATAAGAATTGGACTGACACGACACTGTATATTTATAGCACACAAGTTCTAGCACACGATTTCTATTCATGGCTTGTACAATATTCCTATGCATTAATTCTATAACTCTTGTAACATTATACTCTACATCGTTATGTGCCTAGTCTACTTGTGTTCTCCAATCTCTTGTAGTTTTGAACGGTTATTTCAAACTATTTCTACGCACTACATTCATCAGTGCGACCTCTATGCTTAATATTCTCTGATTTCATGTTTGGTCACCCCTATTGTTTTTCGCCTATCACTTCACTTTCTATAAATGTGCACTGTTTACTTTCTTTCTCATGCTCATTATGTAACATCCCATGTTACTTCTAGACCCCTTAACTTAGATTGGATTAGGCATGGGGTGGGTGTTAGGGAAATTAGCTAGGTTTGACCCTAGGTAGTGGGTTGTAGCCATGTGGGGCCCACTATAGGGCCAAGTCAAACTAGGTCAAACTAGCCTAAATATGAACCCTAGCCACACCATGACCCCACCACATTGCCCTAACCCTAAAATAATCTAAGTGGACCCTAGGGCATCTCATTAGGTCAACCCTTTGACCCTAGTTGACCAAAGTCAACCGTGGCCTTAATTTGGTCAAACCTATACCTATAGGCCCAATTAGCCCAAGTAGGGCACCACATTGACCCAACCCAAGTTGGTTGGTGCCATTAGACCCATGACCACCAAGTGGGGTCAGCCCACTCATCATGGTTGACTAAGTCAACTCAAGTCAACCTAGTCAACATAATTGACCTAAAGAAGAAAATGAGGGCTAAGCCCACTCTCCTTAGGCAAAGCCCACCCAACATGGCCTATTATCAGCCCAAGGTGTCAAAGACCAGCCCTACCCCTCTGGTTTTGGAGAGAGAGTGCATGTATGGGGGCATTTTGGAGAATTTACCTAAAAGAGGAGAGAGAAGATGAGATTAAGAGGAGGAGGCCACTTGGCCTTGGCTCCTTCTGCCCCAAAAGGTGCTGGCTGGCCTCCTCAGAAAATCCAGTAGGTTTTGGCAGCATGGTGGCCACCTGGCACCATGGGTGAAGCCTCCAAAGCCCCAAACCGAGCTCACCTTAGTTGTATCTCCATATACAACCATTTCCAGCTCAAACCGACCACACCATCAGCTTTAGTGAGTGGAAACGAGTGGAGAACGAGTCTTGGAGCAGAGCTTTTGGTGAAGAAATGGGATTTTGAGTAGGAGATCACTGGAGCAGCTCAACCATGGCCAACCTCCACCACACTCACCGTCAAGGCTTGGTTCAGGTCCGTTTCGCCGCCTCTCTACCCGTGCTAGCTTTCTAGATCCTTTAGGAGAGACATCAGACTCAATTGAGCCCGATACCATGTGAGGAAATGGAGATTTTTTCGAGCTTTTCTTCTTGCTCGGGTTCGGCGGAGGAGCCAATTCCGGCGGCCTCATCGCCGGGAATCGCTAGCCACCACCTCAGTGAAGATGGTGGCGACATCGGCCGACGGTGGTGGTGGCTCAGCTGGTCGGAAATAGCTAGGCAAGTTGGCCCAGTAAAAACCAATCTGGGTCGTTGGCTGGTTGGGGACGATGACCAGATTCCGTCCATTTTACTTTTTGATTCGTGCTCATCGATTTAAATTAAATGAAATAAAAACTATAAAATTTATTATATCTATCACACTTATATAGTGATATTACATGCTATTTTTAGGCCTCTTCGAGGCATTTCCAGGACATGAACCTTAAATAAAATTTGTAGCTTAATGTCTTAAATTTAAGTTGGCACCTTAAACATCAAATTTGGTAGAGTATATTGGGCTATAGGTCAGTTTTCCTAGGACTGGTCCTAGGCGAGGGCTGAATTTCAAATTGATGCCCAAGCCAAGCTATTAATCAAAATGATCCCAAATTTTGGGTGCATGCATGATTAGGGCATAGTTAGCCCCTGCCAAAAATTGAGAATTTGTGGGAATACATTTTCTATAGTTTTTGCTTAAATATCAAAAAGTAAATAAATGAAATAATTGGAGTGTTATGGCTCCAAATGGCCCCAAATTTTGGTGGCATGTCCTTGGGGACTATATATGTGCATGTTAAAAATTGCAGTACATTTGGACCATTGAATGTTGGGTAAACTCACTTGCATGTGTTGGTTATGTATAGGCTTGGGGTACAAATAGCCAAATTTGAAATGTTGTGTATTAGACCTATTTGGAACATCAAAAAAATCATGGTATTGATTTCAGAGGCTAATTAGGGTGAATTATACCCCACATTGTAATAATGGGATTTTTGGAAGCAAAAATCCCATTATTTGGAATTTTTGAAATAATAGGACTTTTGAAAAATAAATGTAAAAGTAGGCTCATCATTGAGATAAAATCCCCAATTTTTGTCAAGGTCAATATAATGTTAAGTTTAACTCCTGAAAAGTTTTATGTCTCTGTTTGAAGAAATCTGATAGGAGTTATGTCAAAATTTCCTTTTTACCCTCATTATACTTAATTAGAAAATTGATGAAAATACTCAGTAGAAAATTTTGGAAAATTTCTTGATGATATATCTAAGTATGCATGACCTTGTATAATTATCTCAGCATTTTTGGAAGATTTAGTAATTTTTAAAATCTCATTGTGGACTGTGTACTCTTTCATTCTTATATATATGAGTTGAACTGTGACTGTGGACTAGCTGTGTTGTAATATGATATGTATTACTTCTATTTCTCATTTTTGCCGAACAGGTTATGATCGTACAAGCCGGCAAAATCAGCATGTTGCGGTGTCGACTAACCCGTGCGTTAGTGCCACCGTAAGACGGCGGTTTTGGGCATAAGACCGGGAGCCTCCTTGGTAAGGGGAGGGGTCTTACAAACTGGTATCACTTGACCGAACGATCATATGAGAAAGAAGTCCACAACACTGGACCACCCCACGCGAGCATTAGTTTGCGGACAAACTATACAGCGGAAGCAATAGTGTGCCCATGTGTAAAAAGTCACAAAAATAGTCCATTTAAACAATGAGTTAGGCCAATCCAATTAGGACAGCACCTTAGTTTGACTTACCAAGAGGATTTTGTAGTGTATCCGAGTCTAAAATCGACCTCGGAGATAGATTGGTTAAGGTACGAGGATACCCAAATTCACCAAGGGAAAAATTTGACGCAAGTGTCACTCTTAAGGCTTAAATTCTGATGTCCCTACTCCACCTATCGAGTGATATTATCACTTCTTACCCAAGCTGATAGGACTGCCTTAAGGAGAATTGGTGCATATAATCTATTAGTGAAATACTAGGGTACTCGTAAACTTAACCCTCATACTGATGACTTGATTACGTTGAGACAACCACAGTGGCAAATAACAAAGGTAGAATAAGAATTCAAGTCTCATAAGAAACCCATTTTGGTTGGGTCACATGTTGACCTCGAGAAGATTGTCATATAAGTAATCTTAAGGTCCAAAGGTATAAAGCATATCAATTAGTCTCAAGGTGGAACTCCAGGTCTCAGATTGTTAGACCTAAGGATTGAGTGCACATATAAGAGGAATGCACTATAAATATTAAGGGAATTTAGCCTGAAAGGTGTGGGGGCTAATCCTTTGTTTATTGGGCTAAATTGGTAACAACTTGAGTTTCTCTAGACCCGGTTTATAAAACATGTATCACAAACATAGTGATCTAGAAGACTTGATTAATTCAAACATTGCTCAAGTAAAGATGAGGTTTTGTATTCGCATAATCGGCAAGATAATAAACCCTCCCTAGAAGTTTGAGATATACGTAGAGGGTTGCCCGCTTGGATATATTATATCCCGAGAACAAGGAAAGTCTCCATGAGAAGTTAGAAACTTTCGTGGGCTTATGAATTAGATCATTACTTGACACAACTTTAAGAGAGATTGTAATTTCATCAATGCATAATGACATAATATATCCCAAAGATCGAAACAAGTTGCGTATAATCCAAAAGAATTCGAATAAATGGCCTTTCGATAAACTAAAATCAAGCAGTAATGACGACACAAAGGTTTTATGTATAATTAAAGGAATGTGTTACCTCAGGAAAGTATGTTCCTAGATGCCCTAACACCTTAACCCAAATGACGTGACACACGATTAATAATTATATTATCGGTTAAGGATTTGATTAATGAACTCAGATGTATTGCAAGAGAAAACTAATGTGAATTGAGAATTCAGTATAAGACGGAATGGTAGTTGGAAATTCTGCATAGCTGTGGCTCTTAGGAAAGTGACTATAACTTTCACATATTAAATGTGTAGAATTTGGGGAAGTGGAAATGATGATGGATCACTGCAATCCGCGCCTACCTGACATGCTCAGGTCATAATGTTAGAAACATACAGATCGAGATAGAGTAACATCATGGTAATGTGAAGGAGTGATTATGGGTCTTAACTATGACATAATTGGAGCCCATCAAGTAAGGATTCAAATATTGGAGTAATTATGTCTAAAACATTGGGGGTATAACGATCCCAGAAAACTTAAAGTCAAGTGAAAAATCAAAATTGGAAGACGTATGTTATAGTTATGATTTAGTACTACCTTGTTTGATCCTAAAAGGGGCTGGGATTTGGAGAATTAAACACAATGATGAAATATCATTACTATTCATGCTTACATGATATATCCAGTCACTTGATCATAATGGTGAACTATAACCTTGAATGATTCAAATTAAGCAAAAGTCATTATATTGGAACTTAAGAATTGAAATAAGATAACGTTATGATAAATAAGATTAATCTCCTATGGCATGATATTGAAAATGCAATGACTCAACAAATTCAAATCAGATGGATGATTAGTTGAAACATATGCATATGTATGATCCCTTGATTATGATAACATTGAGAACTGGGATACATACGTTGATAACATCATGATCATCTTAGGAAATTCATGACTATGGAGAGATCAATTTTGGTTGCTAAGGTGTATACGGTGAAATTACACAAGAAGTAATGAGTGTTTATTAAGATTCTCTTTATGATGAAATCGAATTGTGTCAGATCTCACCATTATTAGACAGATACGTTTATAGATTTATGAATTAGACTATATATGAAAAATAATTGGGAGTCATTTATATCAATATCAATATCATTAATGATCGCTTGATGTACGCTTGAAAGGTGAACACTCTATGGATTATGTATTACCGTTTATGCAGAGGTGTAATAATTCATGAGTCTGGAAGAAACAAAATAATGACCTCTTAATCACATCTTAATTTTGGAGGTTGGTTAATTACTATACATAAGTTGGATCTTCGTAATAAATAATATCACGATACATTGCATTTGAAGAATCGATGTAGTATAAGCCATGAGGCATGATGCGATTCTGGAAGAGAAATCTGAGATTTGTGTACTCAATTCTACATATAAAAGTATTAATTCTCACGTACTTGGTGGTCATTGCTCGTAAGGGACACCGAACCAACGTATGATTAAGGTTTATTTAATGATAATGTGTTGAAAAACTTAGAAATATGCCAATGTAATCCTGATTATGAATATCATGAAGTATAATGAAAATACACTTGGATCGGAATATATAGAGGATATGAGTGCTGAGATACAACTGATTAGGGATCGGATATTGGAGGCTCAGAATAGGCAGACCAAGTACTATGATGTACGATATCAGATGGCGGAGTTCCTGGTGGGGAACATGGGTTTCTTGAAGATACGTTGGGTGCATAGTGTCTCTCGGGTGCGAAGTCACAAGAAGCTCAACCTTCGATATATGCGGTCGTATTTGATCATGGAGCGGATCGGACCCTTGGCTTACAGGCTGGAGTTGCCGTTGGAGTTAAGGAATTTGCACGACATCTTTCACATCTCCTCACTTTGAAGAGCTCTACTTCGACCAGAACAACATATTACCACTGCAGTAGGACCGGTAGCACCAGATAGATCAGTTGGTTTGGAGCCGGTCCAGAGCGATGATACGACGATTTGAGTTCTGCGGAAGAAGGTTCACCTAGTGAAGGTATTGTGGTCCAACCACGGATGGGACGAGCACACTTGGGAGCCGATGGATCTGATGTGTGAACGGTACCCGGAGCTTTTTGCCTCAGGTGTATTTTTAACTATGTTGAAATTTTCTTAAAATTCTTGTGCATAGAAACCCCGTAGACCCAAACTTGAATTTCGGAGACGAAATTATTTTTTTGTTTATTGGGATTTGTAACATCTCATGTTACTTCTAGACCCCTTAACTTAGATTAGGTTGGGCATGGGGTGGGTGTTAGGGAAATTAGCTAGGTTTGACCCTAGGTAGTGGGTTGTAGCCATGTGGGGCCCATTATAGGGCCAAGTCAAACTAGCCTAAATATGAACCGTAGCCACACCATGACCCCACCACATTGCCCTAACCCTAAAATAATCTAAGTGGACCCTAGGGCATGTCATTAGGTCAACCCTTTGACCCTAGTTGACCAAAGTCAACCATGACCCTAATTTGGTCAAACCTATACATATATGCCCAATTAGCCCAAGTAGGGCACCACATTGACCCAACCCAAGTTGGGTGGTGCCATTAGACCCATGACCACCAAGTGGGGTCAGCCCACTCATCATGGTTGACCAAGTCAACTCAAGTCAACTTAGTCAACATAATTGACCTAAAGAAGAAAATGAGGGCTAAGCCCACTCTCCTTAGGCAAAGCCCACCCAACATGGCCCATTATCAGCCCAAGGTGTCAAAGACCAGCCCTACCCCTCTGGTTTTGGAGAGAGAGTGCATGCATGTGGGCATTTTGGAGAATTTACCCAAAAGAGGAGAGAGAAGATGAGATTAAGAGGAGGAGGTCACTTGGCCTTGGCTCCTTCTAACCCAAAAGGTGCTGGCTGGACTCCTCAGAAAATCTAGCTGGTTTTGGCAGCATGGTGACCACCTGGCACCATGGGTGAAGCCTCCAAAGCCCCAAACCGAGCTCACCTTGGTTCTATCTCCACATACAGCCATTTCCAGCTCAAACCGACCACACCATCAGCTTCAATGAGTGGAAACGAGTCCTGGAGCAGAGCTTTTGGTGAAGAAATAGGATTTTGAGCAGGAGATCGCCGAAGCAGCTCAACCATGGCCAACCGCCGCCGCACTCGCCGCCAAGGCTTGATTCAGGTCCGTTTTACCGCCTCTCTACCCGTGCTAGCTTTCTAGATCCTTTAGGAGAGACATCGGGCTCAATTGAGCCCGATACCATGTGAGGAAATGGAGATTTTTCCGAGCTTTTCTTCTTGCTCGAGTTCGCCGGAGGAGCCAATTCCGGCGGCCTCATTGCCAGGAATCGCTAGCCACCACCTCAGTGAAGATGGTGGCGACATCTGCCGGCGGTGGTGGTGGCTCAGCTTGCCGGAAATAGCCGGGCAAGTCGACCCAGTAGAAACCAATCTGGGCCATTGGCTGATTGGGGACGATGACCAGATTCCATCCATTATACTTTAAGATTCGTGCTCATCGATTTAAATTAAATCAAATAAAAACTATAGAATTTATTATATCTGTCATACTTATACATTGATATTACAAGCTATTGTTAAGCCTATTAGATGCATTTCCAGGATATGAACCTTAAATGAAATTTGTAGCTTAATGTCTTAACGTTAATTTGGCACCTTAAACATCAAATTTGGTAGAGTATATTGGGCTGTAGGTCAGTTTTCCTAGGACTGGTCTTAGGCAAGGGCATAATTTCAAATTGATGCCCAAGCCAAGCCATTAATCAAAATGACCCCAAATTTTGGGTGCATGCATGATTTGGGCATATTTAGCCCCTGCCAAAAATTGAGAATTTGTGGGAATATAGTTTCTATAGGTTTTGCTTAAATATCAAAAAGTAAATAAATTAAATAATTGGAGTGTTATGGCTCCAAATGGCCCCGAATTTTGGTGGCATGTCCTTGGGGACCATACATGTGCATGGTAAAAATTTCAGTACATTTGGACCAATGCATGTTGGGTAAACTCACCTTCATGTGTTGGTTATGTATAGGCTTGGGGTGCAAATAACCAAATTTGAAATGTTGTGTATTAGACCTATTTGGAACATTCAAAAATCATGGTATTGATTTCAGAGGCTCATTAGGGTGAATTATACCCCACATTGTAATAATGGGATTTTTGGAAGCAAAAATCCCATTATTTGGAATTTTTGAAATAATAGGACTTTTGAAAAATAAATGTAAAAATAGGCTCATCATTGAGATAAAATCCCCAATTTTTGTCAAGGTTAATATAATGTTAAGTTTAACTCTTGAAAATTTGTATGTCTCTGTTTAAAAAAATTTGATAGGAGTTATATGGAACTTACCTTTTTACCCTCATTATACTTAATTAGAAAATTGATGAAAATACTCAGTAGAAAATTTTGGAAAATTTCTTGGTGATATATCTGAGTATGCATGACCTTGTATAATTATCTCAGCAGTTTTGGATGATTCAATAATTTTTAAAATCTCATTGTGGACTGTGTACTCTTTCATTCATATATATATGAGTTGAACTGTGACTGTGGACTAGCTGTGTTGTACTCTGATATGTATTACTTCTATTTCTAATTTTGGCCGAACAGGTTATGATCGTACTAGCCGGCAGAATCGGCGTGTTGCAGTGTCGAATAACCCGTGCATTAGTGCCACCATAAGACGGCGGTTCTGGGCATAATACCGGGAGCCTCCTTGGTAAGGGGAGGGGTATTACACATTATATATTGCATTTCGTTTCTCCCGTGCATGTGTATATGTGTATGTCTGGTTATGGTCTAACCCATCCCCTTTCGATAATATCAAAGGGGGAGAATAGATGGTTCATGAGTCATTGGTAAGTGTAGATCATATGTAGGGGGAGCTTTGTTCACTGTGTACGTAGATAGGGGGAGTATATAGAACACATATATAGGGGGAGCACATGTGTAGGGGAGCTATATAGAACCTGAAACATGAGTTTTCAAGACTATATCTCATATATATTTGCTATTAACTTGCACTTCATTATTATATCTCATGAACGAGACTTGACATTATCAAAATAGGGAGATTGTTGGAGCTGATGGTTCATATTCACTTAGTTTGATAATATCAACTCCCAGGTTGTATTTGATTACAACTTGTGTTTGGTAGAGTGTGCAAGTTTACAAGTCCAAGAAATTCAAGGAGCCCTCCTCAGGATCCTACCGCCTAGCAGTAGTAGTTAATGTCGTGTGGTAGCTTGGATTAAATGGTCAAAGAGCTCGGGAACCTACCACGCTGCTCTAGTCCTACCGCCCACGCTAGCTCTATGAATTAATTTGCCAGGCTCTTTGGAACCTCCCGCGCAGGCGCTAGCTTTATACCGTGCCGCGTTAACTCAGGCATTGAGAGCGTCGAGACAGAACTAATGTCAGATGCTAGCTTGGTACCGTTCCGCGGTAACACACTCAATGCTCGTTGAGATAGAGACATTGAGACAGAGTCGTCAAGAGCATCAAGACAACTGGCCTACCATGAAGCGCAACCTACCTATCGCGCTGTGCTAGCACTGGAAAAAGGAAAATATTCATTTTGAATATTTTTCCAAATTTGGAGGACAGCTGTCAACATCAAGCGCGTGAACCTACCACCGGATGCTAGCCTTGCCGCCGACGATAGCATATTTTCACAAAGACATATATAAAGGAGCCTCGTTTTCTGTGTTCATACCTAAGCCAAAAAGAGACAGAGATCTACAACTCTTAGGGTTCGGCTGCCTCTCCTGTGGTCCATTCTGCCATCTCCGTCGAAGGAAGAGAAGAGTTCCTCCCTACTGTTCGCGCACGAAGAACTTTGGCGAGCTTAGAATTAGAAAGCCTACAAAGAGTTGATCGGTTGCAAGCCCACAAACATCTCTAACACCGATCACGGATTATTCAACGGAGGAGTCGTATTGAGGGAGATTTGAACTTTAATCTTTTTATATTCTTGTGTACTTTTTCTAATCATTGTGGCGAAGGAAATCGACCGGGGAAGGTCGTCGGAATCCGGGGTAGGATTCCGTGAGAAATCATCCCGGGGAAGGGACGTCAAGATCGGGTGATTTAGAGGGGCACTAAGACCCTTCCTTACGTGGAGGTGAAGAGATGACTCAAAAACCTTTCTTGGAGTGAAAGGGAGAGAGCCAACTGGTCCGTGGAGCGGGTC
Organism: Platanthera guangdongensis; assembly: GCA_039583875.1. Taxonomy (NCBI): domain Eukaryota; kingdom Viridiplantae; phylum Streptophyta; class Magnoliopsida; order Asparagales; family Orchidaceae; genus Platanthera; species Platanthera guangdongensis. Next base: position 61,007,683 of record CM077150.1, on the reverse strand, counting down.
GGTATAGAAAACAAAAAATCTTTCTTCATTCAACGCCTCCGATCTTTGGCATCACAGAAATCAAGTTTTTGTAATTGTAAAAAAACCAATTATTGATTCATTCTTAATAAAGTTCATTTTCTGTTTTTATTTACTGCGTGTGGCTTTCTGATTGTTAACATGTTATTCACTAAAGGGTGTGTAGATTTCCAAGGCGAAATTTGCCTAAGAAAATGGGGTATATGACCTACCGTCGCGCGTTAGTTACCCAACGCCCTGCGGTAGCTTCCTGAGATAGTTCTTTTGGTTAAAAATAATTCGAACTTCTAGTAATCGTCATTAAACCTTATTCACCCCCTCTACGGTTGGCCATAAGATCCAATAGACTCGACGCATGTTGAGAGAGATAGTGCCCTACGGTAAGTCTAGCGCTGCACAGTAGTCCACAGACCGCTTGTCTAGAATTAAATCGAGGCTAGAGGGGGCGGTAGGGCTAGCGTTCGGCGATAGGTGCCAGAACTTGATTTTCTTGTTCTTTTGTATCTGTGAACCTGCACACTATACCGAAACCACGTATTATCAAATATAACACGGGATTTGATATTGTCAAACTAAAGAGATACAAATCATAGACTCCAACAAACTCCCCCTTTTGATAATATCAAATTCCGTTCATGAGATATAGAATATTAACAACATAGTATAGTGAATTCAATTAGTAAACATAAAATTTAGCAGGTTGAAATAGTTAGCTAGTTGAAATAATCAATACGACTCCCCTGCAGATGTGCTCACGCTACAAGTGTGCTCCCCCTTATATGTGTGCTCCCCCTACACGAGATCTTCCCATAGGTGACTAAGTAACACTCAACACTCAACTAACATAAGATACACTCATGAACACTCGATTCTCCCCCTTTTGATATTATTGAAAGGGCCATGATTAACGAACATATCTCGTAAATACTCAACTCTCTCCTTATGCGTGTGAGATACTAAAAAGATGAGAAAATGTGCACACATAAAACAAATCACAAGCAGTAGTGGCAAAAATTGGAGCAGAACACCATGAATATGGACCTACCCAATACATACATAAAAAACAATAGATTTGACAAGTTTTTCAGAGTAAAAAAAATTTGGACAACACAAGCAAAACAAAATACACACAATTTGGAGTACAATGCTAAGAGAATCATAGAGTTAATACAGTGTAAAATTGTAAGAATCAGGAATAGAAATTGTGTACTAGTACATATATGCTATAGACATATGATGCAGTGAAAGTCCAATTCTTATGTATGCAAGCGTTAGATAGAATAATGACATGTGTACATGTAGCATCAAAAGAAAATCATCAAGTAGAAATAATCTTTAGTACATGTTTTATCTCAATAATTCAATATGCTATCACAAGAGAAATAGAGTGAAAAATCATGTCACATTGCTATCGAATTTATATCAAGATTTAAATAAGGGGCACCAACTTAAGTTTTATTCTTTGCACAAGATCGAAATGATTATTTTGACCAAGGTGCTCATAATCACAATGCTCATGAATACTTATTAGGAGGACTGAGTAGTTCTTGGGGGATATCCTTGACACATGATTTGATATCATATGATTTACTCATTTTTTAATTCATTTTTTCACTATCATTTTTATACCATTTTTTAGTTCAAGGACACCGAATCAATCAAAATCTACCCACATAGATAGATACACTTTAACTTGTATACAAAGTACTTATTCACTAGAATTTTGGTCCAAAGTTCTAAGCTTTATATAAAAATAGGAACAACATGACATTGATTGTTCAAGTTATTTCTAGCATGTTAGACACAATTGAAAGACTTTGTTTCAAGAGTAGCTATACCCTATAGGGGGTGAATAGGTTTCTTAGTCTTTTTGACTACCTTTTACTTTTGGTGAGTGAGTGTTCAGTTATTAAGTTAGATTTTAAGAATAAGACACAACACACCAGAATTTATAGTGGTTTCCTAAGGTATGGGTACATCCACTATCCCTGTCACCTTTCTAACAGTGTGTTAGACAAGACAATATCCTCTAAATCACAGCTCAAAGAGCTTATAATATAGATCCCGTAGGATCTTTCAGAATTCCTCCAAGTCCTACCTCAGGCCAAAGCTCTACAATTCAGAGTAAATAATACTCTTATAGCTCAGTGATCTTCAGATCACCTACCTCAGACATAATCAAAAGTCCTATACCTCAAGCTAGGAGGATTGCCCTACACTCAGAGTGAAAAACTCACCTATAGCTCAGATCAAGAATGACCTTACCTCAGGCACACATGCCTTACCTCTAATTCACCCCAGGATCCTATAACTCAACCTTTATAATTTAGACTTACAACTCAGATCAAGAATGATCCTATAGAATGAGTAAGTTAGTTATTATTGATTGACTCTAGAGAAAGTGTTCTCTGAGTCTGCCTTCTGAACTGAGTAAACTCAGTCATATCCTCTTCATAGCATTAAGAATAGATCTTCAAGGGTGTTATTCTTGTGCTGAGAAGTAACTGCAGAGCACTGCTTCTTCAAGCCTAGAATATAATAAAGGTTGGAGATGAGGTCTTGAAGATGAGCAACAGCTTTAAGCTTGCTCTGCTTCTCCTTCTTCAGAAAAGAATTTATAATCTGCTGTTGAAGATAAGTTGATTGTTCAGTGAGTTATTTCTTCAACAACTCACCTTCTTTCAACTTTTTTCACCCAGGAAGAAGATGATCAAAAGACTTTCTCAAAAAGTCCTCTTTCTTCTTTCTCGGGACTCTACTTTTGTATCTCGTCATCCAACGACTCTTTGTGCAGTATGGGCCAGCCAGAGTTGGTAACTGGACCACTTCTTTTGCATTAAAAGCAATACTAAAGACAAGCGATGCCTTTTGTCATCTAGCGTGCAAAGCCCATGACATTTGAATTTTTGATGGCGTCAGCATGACTCATTGCTTCTAGACTTAGAAAATTTCAAACAATTTGCATAGGCGTTGAGTGAAGCCTTATCACTCAACGCAAAAGTACTTAGCAGAATTCTGCATCTTCAGGTGTTGAGTGAGCCTTCATCACTCAACACTTCCTTACTTTTACAGTATAACTGATAAGGCATTGAGTGACCCTTCATGACTCAAAGCTTATATACTTGGTTGAAGTTTTTATGCATGAAGGCATCGAGTTAAGCTTCAACACTCAATGTTTTCTGACTTAGCCAGACTTCTTGAAGAGGCATTGAGTGGCCCATATTCACTCAATGCTTTCTGACTTAGACAGATTTCTTGGTGAGTAGGTGTTGAGTGAACTGTCTTCACTCAACGCTTATGTCCTTAGGCAAATTTCTTGTCAGCAATACCGCGGATTTGACTGTCTTCATAATGAGGCATTGAGAGAACTGTCTTCACTCAACGCTTTTGTACTTAACTGAAATCTAGATGAGAAGATGTTGAGTGAACTGCCTTCAGTCAATGCTTCTATACTTAGACAGATTTCTGGTCAGCAACTCTGAGTCTTTGACTGTATGTAGTTCTATCAATGCTTTTGCTCTTCTGGCATTGATTGAAGTTAGTCCACTAAATGCTTCTAGACTTAGCCAGATTTCTTTATGTTCAGCAACCTGCCTTGGGTATAACAGTCATTATGACCATGACAACCTACCAAATCAATGTAACAGAATGCAACTTGAATACAATGAACTTTGAGGATATATTAGATGCATCCATGTGACATGATTCTTGACCTCTAATATGTGATTATCAAGAATTTGAGTACATGCATCCATTCTCTTTCTATTGTGGTATTGTGGGCTTTCATTAGTTGCTTTTGAGCATTGCGAACCATTTCCATATTACTAGAAGTAATGTTCTGGTTCTAGAGAATATCATTTTATGTTAGTATGATTTCTTGAAGCTTGCTTTTAGTAAAGGTTACAACAGGAGCAACTATTGGGTATTGTATCCACAATAACCCTGATTTGAAGAAGAGTCCAATCAAGCTAAGATGAATTGAGTTTGTATTTGATATTGTACTTTAGTTATGTACTTGCAGGTTTACAATGCTAAGTACACACCAATGTCAGGTTACAGCGGGTCAGTAAACACAGGACTACACAATGTAATCCCTCATTGTGTAGGCCATCGTGTTGACTCATGTGTAATCTCTCTATTGGGGGTGTACTTTTATCCCAAGTACAGGAGAAGGATCAAGGAAGGCTAAAGACCAGGATTCAGAAATGAAGAATTTTACCAAGTAAAATTTGGCGAGTATGGTGAATCATACACGTCGAATTAATCGAATATCCCCTTTATACTCACCGAATTCGTCGTGTATGCTTCCCGATACACGTCGAATTTGTAGTATATACTTAGGAAAAATCCGCAGAAAAGCAAAAAATCCGCCAAGGCAAATTCGCCGAGTATCACTGGTGATACTCGCCGAATTTGTCGAGTATCACTAGCGATACTCACCGAATTCGATGAGTATCCCATGCGATACCCGGCGAATTCGACGAGTATCCCAGACGATAATCGCTGGGTATGTTGGGTCATATGTCGACTTTTTTGAAATTCTGTCTAAGGCATTTTCGGTGAATATCGTCTTCATATTCGACGAGTATCAAACTGGAAACTCGACGAAACTTGCCAAAATAGACTTGTCGATTTTCCGATTTTTTCTCGTTCGGAATCCGTCGGCCATGCACAGTGTTTTTCTATAGTTCATTGTAGGAAACCTTTTATAGTAGTTTGATTTCGAATCTCTCTATATATACCTAGGGTGATTTCGAAATCAATACCAATCCAAAAAACCTAATTGCAATTTCGAGTTTCTAAATCTTCCTGAAATAGAACCCGTCGGCCGCATGTTGCCTGGTTTCACGATATTCTTCCTTTCGACCGCAACTTCTTCGATCGTCTTCTTCACCGACTGTTTTGATTGGACTGTTTCACCATTCAAGATTAATTCTACTCCAGTCCAAGTTGGTTGAAGATCCAAGATCCAAGGCTCAAGATCCAAAGATTCCAAGTTTTCAAGTTCTCCTAGATTTAAAGATCAACCCTTTAAAGTACGTCGGATCAAGACTTGTAATCGTGTGTTATTGTTGTAATATCATATTAAATTTTGTAGGAGAGTTTCTCCGAGTTTTGTAGATCCAGTTGTAGGAGCATCGTCTCTGAGGTGTAGGAGTTGCGACTCCGAGGTGTAAGATTTGACGAAATCTGAGTTTGGTGAAGTAGCTGAATCTGCCCTTTGTGGGAAATAGGCAAGGCGGGATAGTGGACATACCCAACTCCGGGAACCACTATAAAATCTTTGTGTTTGTGTGGTCGTTATTTAAGATTATTTTTATTCCGCAAAAAGATGCAAACATCACCTATTCACCCCCTCTATGTGATTTAGGTAGACGCTAGATACTTTCAACTGGTATGAGAGTGGCATTTTGGTCGATAAGGTTAACAGCTTGATCAAGATCCCTGATCTAGCTTTCAGATATTCAGCACATTCAACATGGAAAGAAGCAAAAACATGTCATCCATGAAGCTACAGGTGTGCACAAAGGAAAACTTTCCCATGTGGAAAGAACGAGTACGATTCTACATGGAAGCTGCTGATCCGAGGATTTTCCATATAGTGTAAGAAGGACCTCACATCCCTACGCATGCATCAACGATAAATCCTGCGATCATGATTCCCAAAAAGATGATGGATCTCACCAAGGATGAAATTGCCTTAGTCTCCCTTGACAAGAAGGCTAAGAACATCATAGCAAGTGCAGTAGACGATTCTATGCTCCAGAACTTATTTCACTGCAAGTCTACCAAAGAGAAGTGGGACTGTCTTGCTGTCCTGATGGAAGGTACTGAAAAAGTGGGAGATGATCGTAGATCATTGCTGAACCAGGAGTACGAAGCCTTCAAGCAAGGGGCCAATGACTCCATAACTGACAGTTTTAAAAAGTTCTTTAAGATAGTGAACGGTCTCAGTAACTACGACCACATCTTCACCTATGGCAAACTGAATGACAAATTCCTTAGATCCTTGACAAAGGACTGGGACACAAAAGTTGTTGCGATAAGAGAATTCGGGAAGCTGCCAGAGATAGACCCTCAAAATCTATTTGGAAAGTTTCTCTCCTATGAACTTCAAATGAATACGTAAAAGAAGGAGGAGCAGAATAACAAAACTTCTAGCATAGAAAAGTCTGTGGCTCTAAAGGCAGAAGGGTCAAGAAAATCTAAAGTTATGTCACATGTAAGGACACGAGCTCCTGACACTCCTGAAGACTCTGAGCCTAGCACGTCTTGCTCTGAGCTATCAGATGGAGAATTTTCCCACCTCTCTAAGTAGTTCAAGAAGCTGTTCAGCAAGAGGAGACAAATTGAAATAATTAGTGTCTAACCACCTAGAGGGGGGGTGAATAAGTGTACTTTTTCTTTTGCTTTTAAGGCAGAAAATCTGTTTTGTTATTTAACCAAAAATTGCAAATTTTACAACTACACATCACAGCAATCACAGAAACATTCAATCACAGAGTGCACACAGATTTATAGTGGTTCCCCAAGGTCTGGGTATATCCACTTTCCCCCTTCGCCTATCTATCAGTGTGCTAGATTCGGCCTAACTTCTCCACTTCACCTCAGATCCTCAGATCTTACAACTCAGAACCCCAAACAAGGCTCCTACAACTCAGACAATCTGCCCTACCTCAGCCTACACAAGGCCGACAACTCAGAGATATCAATCTCCTATAACTCAGGCTCACAGCCCTACCTCAGCCTACACAAGGCCTACCACTCAGAGAAAATGTTCTCCTACTCTCAGCCTTTATAAACACAGGCTTACAATCTCAGATCTATAAAGATCCTACGAAAATTTGATTTAACAAAGTAAATTACCCCCACCCTGACAAAGAGATAATGGATGGATGGCTTCTTGATCAGTTCTTGGAAGAACTTGATGGCAGAGATCAACCTCTCTTAGCTTTCTTCAAAGCTTCTTGAATATGAACTCAGTAGGGTTGAATCTCCTGAGAAGTTGATCTTTAATCAGCTTCTGACTTGAGATTCAGATCTCAATCTGAATCTTTCTTGGCAGCCTAGTTCAGCAACTGCACTTCTTAGATGGAGCTCTCTCTCTCCAACTTCTTAGATCTTCTGTTGAAGGTCTTCTTCTTTTGTGTTGTTAGATATCTGTGTAGATCTTCAATCTTAATTGTAATGATCACCACCTCTGTTGAAGGAGAAGACCCTTTATATAGTCTTCCTTCATGGTAACCGGCTGATCCGGTTTCTAACAAACTTCTGACAGCTTTGTCAGTTGCAGTAGACCGGTTAGAAATGGCAGCTGTCAAGTCATCCAGTCACTTCTTGAAATACTGTCTCTGTCTGAAAGTGTCAAGACTGAACTTCATCATGTGTCGACACAAATAGACTAAGTGTCAACACAAGTGGACTAAGTGTCGACACATGCCTTGGTGTGTCGACACAACTCCTTTTGTTGTTGTAACAGTTTCTCGACACTGCTTCTTTAGAATGTGTCGACATTGATTCTATGTGTCGACACAAGCCTTCTTTTCTTTAACTTTGTTGAAACTTGTTGTGTGTCGACACATCTCCTTTGTGTCGACACAAGTACTTCTTTACTTTAAATTTGTTGAAGCTTTGCTGTGTGTCGACACAAGTCCTGTGTGTCAACACAGTTGATGTTGACAAATACTTCTATGTGTCGACACTGCCTCTATGTGTCGACTCATTTGATGTCGACTAAGTATTCCTGTGTGTCGACACAGTTGTTGTCGACTTTGCTTCTCTGTGTGTCGACACTGTCTCTGCATGTCGACATAATTTCTTCTGGCGTCGACACAGCCTTTCCAAGTGTCGACACAATCTACTCCAAATGTCGACACAACTTTTCTGCAGTGTCGACGCAAGCCTTCATAAGTGTCGACACTGCTTCTCTAGGTATCGACACATGGACTTAGAAATTTTTCTGCATTTCCTGCAATTACTTAACCTGCATATATAAACTCAAAACACATCAAATACACCTTGATGCATATCATTGAGTAGGGTGAGGCTTTTTCAAATCTGGTACACATTTTCCAATGTTCCCAACAATCTCCCCCTATTTGGAGAAGTCATAACCCTTAGTCAATGATATACACCATTCATAACAAATACACATTATGATGTATAAAAATATTATATGACAGGGTAACTTCTTAAAACAAAACATATATGAGATATCATCATAGAATAATAATGCTAACAGATTAAACATAAAACATTATTTTGTTCCAACTTCCAATAGTTTCTTTAACAAAAGTTTACATAGATTTTAACACAAGATTACAATGTTATAAAATCTAGTAAAACTAATCTAAGGCTGCTCTGGCTCCTTGATGACAATGCCCTTGCCTGATTGAATCTTGGCTTGAACTGGAACATCAGTATCATCAATTGGCTTCTTGCCCTTTTGATCTTTCTTCTTTATCTCTTCAGCCCTTATCTTTTGTCTTTCAAAAAAATGAAAAGGCTTTGGGAAATATTTGCTAGGCTCCTGTGCATTAGGAGGTAGCTTCCCAAGTTTTGCCTTCCTTCTATACTGTACAATAGCTTCTTGCCTGGCTTCTTGTTTTCTCCATTCTTGTTCAGAGTACCCTTTTCCCCTCTCTAGGGTATTGTCCTTCACAGCTTTCCAAGTAGTCAGGATGATATTTCTAGATGTTGGGCTCCACTACTCAAAATCTGGCTTTAACTCTGCATGTTATCTGAATCTCTTCTTGGACAAAAGAGTTTCTTGCTCTTTGGTCAAAACTTCCTCAGGAACTGGCTTATCTACTTTCTCAAAGATAATATTTTGAGCACCTTCTGGAGGTCTGTACATGGACTGTATCTCTTGATGAATCATCTCAAAATCTACTGGAGGATAGATTACTTGAGCAACTTCAGCTTGCTCACCTCCAAAATAAGCAGGATTTATACCAGATTCATCCACATTGTCATCATCACAAAGGGGTGGATATCCAAGTGTGGCTATGATGCTATTAGATATCCATTTGGCATGATCAGAGCCTGCTTTGACTAATACTCTCTCCCCCTTTATGACTTCTCTGGCCACATGATCCCTAAGGTCATCTTTCTGAAATCTGACTTGTTCATCCATAAAATTGACACCATCTTTATAAAATGCTTTTAATTTCAGTAGCTGTCCAAAAATTGTCTTTTGTAAATCTGTAATAGCAGTTTTGACAACAGCTATTCCTTCTTGTAATTGCTTATCAAATTCTGCCTTGGCTTTTGTCATTGCTTCAGGTTGGGTAGTAGCAAGATTCTTCATTTCAGTGACAATTGCATTATGTGAGGCTGTCAGATTATCATTCATTCTAATCTGATTTTCCAAGACATAGCCTTGCTTCACAGCTATATAATCCACTTGAGTCTTGATTTTCTCTTGATGTGTGGCAAGGGAAACCACTGCATTACCTCCTTTGTGGAAACAATCAGTCATTTCCTTCTTATTTTGATTCATCACAAATCTTATTGATTTTATATCTATTGCCAAGTAGAGTTGTAGATCTTTATGTGTCTCATCCATATATTTCTCCATGGCAATCCTTTACTCATCTAACTTGACTTGCAAGGCCACCAACAATGAGCTGTAATCAGCTGTTGGGGTAGATTGTGGAGCAACAGTTTGTAATGCCTTCTTGTAGCTATGACTTCTCCTTTTGAAGACCATTAGCTTTCTCTTCTTAGCTCTTGAAGCTTCTTCATCCTCAGATGCTGAGGTACTGGCTATATTTATCCTATCCTTTGGACTAGGAGGCAATTCCTGTGCAGTTTTTGGTTGCTCCCCCTGAGTCCTTTGCTCCTCCTCAGTCATTGTATTCTATCCCTGAGTTCTTACTTGCTCTCCCTCAAAAGCAGTTTTCTCCCCCTCAAAACCAGCATGCTCCCCCTTAATATTAGCTTGCACTATATCAGGAAACAACTCTTCTAAGGTAAACTCTTGTTGAGTAGGCATTGGAGATTCTCTTATCTCTAGAGCATCAGCAATTGCTGGTATCCTCCATTACAACATCTTGAGCTTGACTGTTTAATTGAGTTGGCTGGTCAACATCAATCAAATATTCAGTTAGCATTTCATCTTCATTATTGAAATTTGTTTGATTTACTTCATGTATTACCTCAAGTATAGTTTGTGTTGCAATTTCACTGTCCAAGTGAGTTGACACTTCCTCATGTTGAGGCTCCCCCTGGAGTGGATCCAGGTGAATGGGGCTAGCAGATGGTTTCTCCCCCTGTCTCTGTGCATCTACATTTCTTACTGGTGACCTTCCAGCATTATCAGCTTCTTCCTCATTAGAACTGGAAGTTGCTTGCTCCTCTGAACTACTGGAAGGTTCAGGAGCCCTTTTGGCTTTCTTCTGCTTCCTCTGTGGAGGTGTTTCCTTCTCTGGAGTAGGCATGTCCTTAGTTAACACCCTCTCCCACCTTGAGATAATCCTAATGTCCATCCTTCTCATATGATTAATCTTAGAACCAACACTTTGTTCCATTACTTCAGGAATGGTTCCAGCCAAGCAAAGACTCATTATCCTTCCTAGATTGGGATTCTTAATACTTTCCTTAACCTTTTCAAAAATCACTGCTGACCAACTAGTTTTGAGGCTGTAGATGATCTTTGTCATCAGGCTGAACATGTAGGCAGAAATCCTATTATGTCCCCATGGCTTGAAGAGGATGACTTTGCCAACTATTTCTGAAAGAAATTTGCCTTGCTGATTCATTCATTTTTTGTTGATGGCAGATCCAATCTTTAAGATGGGATCCAATCCACACCATTGAAGTGCTTCCTTTGTCTTAGATGCAGGTACATCGTCTTCTTCTTGAGTTCTTGGTAGTCGAAGAGTTTTTCTCAAGCTCTTCAAAGTAAGTTTGACTTTAACTCCCTGAACTATTGATTTGATCTTTAATCCAGTTGAATCTAAAGTTGCAGCGCCATAGAATTCTAGGATTTCCTTCTTCAAAATCTTGGTTGGTTCAGAAACTAGAAACTCCAACTCATTCTCAGCAACTAGGGTTACTATAGCTTGAATTTCAGAATCCGCATGGTCAAAGGCGTTGCGTACCAGCTCATAGCCTTCATTGACATTCTCTTCAAGCTTAGGCGCCATTAGGGTTGAGTGAAATCTTGAATTTAGATGAGAGAGATGTCGACACACAGCTTTGGTCTCGAAACTATGGAGAGCGTGTCGACAGACAATGGTGTTGACCTATTTATACCTTTCTAAAAACGAAGGTGAAAAGGCGCGTCAACAAGCACTGAATGTGTCGACTCTATTGAAAAGTGTCGACACAGACTACTTAAGTCTCGACAACGGTGTTGACTACTATGTGTCGACACCAATTATGATATGTCGACACAAGTATCCTTAACTGACGAATCAGAGTTTGAGTGTCGACATAGACAATTGCATGTGTCGACATCAATATAGTCGACAGAACTTATGTGTTGACACTTATTCCCAGTGTCGACACAACTATCTTGGATGTGTCGACACAACTATCCTGAAGTGTCGACACTACTTTCCTGAAGTGTCGACAATACTTCTCTGTGTCGACACCTATTTGCTGGATATGTTGACCCAGTTTTACTTAGCCAATTTGTTAAACTAATCTATGTTTAACATTCCTAATTCAATTTTAAACTTATTGAATTTAGTTTCATCCAGAGGCTTAGTAAACATATCTGCAATTTGATTATTTGTTTTGACAAATTCTAGTGAGATGTCCTCTTTCTCTACATGTTCTCTAAGAAAATGGTATCTAATTTCTATATGCTTAGTCCTACTATGTGAAACAGGATTATTAGCAATAGAAATAGCACTTGTAGAATCACAAAGCAAAGGTGTTCTACTTACTTGAATACCATAGTCTTATAGCTGGTGCTGAATCCATAAAAGTTATGCACAGCAGCTTCCTGCAGCAACATATTCTGACTCAGTTGTGGATATTGCCACACTAGTCTGCTTCTTACTGCTCCAAGACACTAGTCTTCCACCTAGAAATTGACAGGTGCCTGTAGTACTTTTTCTATCTTCCTTGCAACCTACAAAATCTGCATCTGAATAGCCTGTCAGTAGAAAATCTCCATTCCTAGGGTACCAAAAGCCTAGATAAGGTGTGCCCTTAAGATATCTCAAAATCCTTTTGACTACAGTCAGATGAGATTCTTTAGGTCAGGATTGGTACCTAGCACAGACACATGTATCATACATGATATCTGGTCTACTAGGAGTCAGATATAGGAGGGAGCCAACTATCCCTCTATACAAAGTTTCATCTACAGGTTTCCCTGCATCATCTTTGCTAAGAGACACACTTGACCCCATAGGAGTTCTCATGGTAGTGGATGATTCCATACCATACTTCTTTATTAACTCCAGGGTGAATGTAGACTGGCATATGGACAAGCAATCATCAGTCTGTCTTACTTGGAGACCTAAGAAGAACTTAAGTTCCCCCATACTGCTCATTTCAAATTTTCCTTGCATAAGTTTTGCAAAATTTCTGCAAAGATTACTTTCAGTAGACCCAAATATTATGTCATCAACATATATTTGGACTAGGATTATCTTTCCTTTGGATTCCCTAAGGAATAGAGTCTTGTCTATTTTCCCCCTTGAGAATTTGTTCTCAATGAGGAAACTAGACAGGGTTTCATACCAAGCCCTTGGGGCTTGTTTCAACCCATACAAAGCTTTCCTAAGTCTATAAACATAATCAGGTTTGAGAGGATCAACAAAACCTGAGGGCTACTCTACATAGACTTCTTCCTTTAGATTTCCATTTAGGAATGCTGATTTTACATCCATTTGGAATACCTTAAAGCCTTGATATGTTGCATAAGTAGGAACATCCTAATTGCTTCCAGTCTTGCTACTGGGGCAAAGGTTTGATCAAAATCAATACCCTCTTCCTGCCTGTATCCTTTTGCAATAAGTCTTGCTTTGTTCTTCATAATGATCTCATTCTCATCCAGTTTGTTCCTAAAGATCCACTTTGTTACAATGATGTTGTGGTCTTTTGGTTTAGGAACTAATTTCCAGACCTTACACCTTCTGAACTGATTTAGCTCCTCTTTCATGTCATCAATCCAATGTGGGTCTACAACAACTTCTTCAAATTTCTTGGGTTCTACTTGTGATAAGAAACTAGAGCAAAGAACTGTGTTCAGATTCATGCTCCTTGTTTGTACTCCTTGTCTTGGATCATCAATTATTTGATTTGCTGGATGATCCTTTAAGTGTCTATTAGCTGGAGGTAGTCTATCTTTAGGTTGAACACCTCCAGTCTCTTCATTATGCTGCACCTCTTGGTTTTCATCAGCATCAGGAGGGTCTTGTACTCCCCCTGGACATCAGCCACCTTTTTCCACTTCCTGATTTGCAGTTGAATCTTCTGTAATAGTAAGCTTGTCCATTCTCTCATTTATACCTGTAGAACTGCAAGAACTACTTGGTAATTCACTGTTAATGAGTCTTGTTTCATCAAAGACAACATGTATTGACTCTTCTACAACTTGAGTAATCAAGTTATAGACCCTATAAGTCTTACTATTATTAATGTACCCAACAAATATCCCCTCTTGGTATTTGGCAGCAAACTTGGTTAGATAATACTTGTCATTGTTAAGTATATAGCACTTGCAACCAAAGATCCTAAAATAGGATAAGTTTGGTTTTCTGCCCTTCATAATCTCATAGGGTGTCTTTTTGCGGTTCTTGGTGATAGTAGCCCTATTGATCACATGACATGCAGTGTTTACTGCCTCAGCCCAGAAATATTCTGGGAGAGAATTGTCACTCAATAGAGTTCTACCAGCCTCAATTAGTGTTCTATTATTCCTTTTAGCAATACTATTTTGCTGTGGTGTTCTAGGTGAGGAAAATTCTTTAAAAATCTCAAATTCTTCACACAGTCTTGTCATACTTTCAGACTGAAATTCAGTGCCATGGTCACTTCTGATTTTGACCACTGTACTGTCCAACTCATTCTGAATTTGTTTAACAAAACTATATAAGACACTTGGGGTTTCATATTTTTGTCTTAGAAAGAACACCCAGGAATATCTAGAATATCTACCACCACAAAAGTGCAGACCTTCCTACCTAGAATATGAACTGGCATAGGACCAAATAGATCCATATGCAAGAGGTATAGACACCTCACTGAATCCTTGTTTTCAAGGCTATGAAAGGTGGATTTGGTCTGTTTGCCTTTTTGACAAGCTGAGCATATCCCATCTTTTATACACATAACTTGAGGACCATTCCTCACTAAATCTTTGCTAAAGAGTTGGCCAATAGTCTTATAGTTAAGATGGGCCAGCCTCTTATGCCATTTAACACAGTGAGAGGCTCTCTCATCAGCTACAAGACAAATAGAAGAAACATTGTTCTCACACTCAAAGTTAAGACAGTACACATTTCTCTTTCTATATCCTATCAATATGACCTTTTGATCACTTGACCTTTTGATATGACATCCATTCTTAATAAATGAAATGTCATATCCTAAATCACTCAACTGACCTATGCTAATAAGGTTGTGTTTCAAACCCTTCACATAGGCCACTTAAGAGATAGTAATCTGGTTATTAGAAATGTTACCAAATCCTTTAATGATTTCTTTTTCAGAACCACCAAAGGTTACTTTAGGGTCATCCATGATAGGTGTGTAGTCCTTCAGCAACCCCCTTGTTCCAGTCATGTGCCTGGAACATCCACTGTCGAAGTACCATATAGGGGCATGGCCACTTGGACTCACCTGCAATAAAGACTACTTAACCTTAGAAACCAAATAAGTTTTGGGTCCTTGGTTCCTGTTAGTTTGAAATTTAACAAATCTGCCTGCAACTCTTCTAACAGGCTGATTGCTATTCTCCTTGACACTGGAATTGTGCCAACAATCTAAGGCAAAGTGGCCTATCTTGCCACAGCACCAGCACTCAAACTTGTTATACCTTTGTTTAGGTACAACCTTTGCTGAATTGTTTACAGCAGGTCTCTTATTTTGTGCTGGAGCTTTGCCTTTCTTATTGAACATAGCAGTCTATACTGTTCTCTTAAACCCTAATCCAGCCTTACCCTTTTGTGACACAAAGTCATCTATTAAGGTAATACAGATTTTGGCTTAGAAAAACTAGCCACAATCTCTTTCTCTTTCTGAAGTCTAACCTCCAGATTTCTAATCTGATCATTCTTGAATGTGATTGTACCCATTTGAATAACAGTTATATTTTTCAATCTGGCAATCTCATTCAGTTTTTGATCCAACAACTTCTTTGAATCTATTGCAGCCATCTAAAAATCAGCAATATCCTTAGCCTAAGATTTGGCCAGGATTTTGCTCTTCTTAAGTGCCTGCAATAAATCTCCATATTCATCTATCAGCTGATGAATATCACCTCTAGACTAAGACCCATCCACATCACTTGATGCAGATGTTGCTGACTTTGAATCAGTACTACAATCTGTATTTCTAGTAATACATTGTACCTTACTAGGACCAGGCTGATCCTGGCACTTGTCTTCTTCTGACATAGCCATCAGTCCCTTGCACTGATGGTCTTCTTGTTCATATATAGAGTTCAGCACCTGGAGAAACGCTTCTTCTTCATCTGCTGAATATAGACCAATGTAGGCCTCAGCTTCAGATTCTGACTCTGAAGTAGATTGGTCTGTCAATCTCTTCTCCTTCTTAGTAACAAAGGATTTCTCCTTCTTGCTCTGGTGTTAACTTTTCTTTTTATCTGCAGTCTCTTTTATTTTATCTGGACACTCAGCCACAACATGTCCAGGCCTATTACAGTAGTAGCAAACCATCTTTGATGTTGTATATTTGCTTGGCTTAGTCCTGCTCCTGTCCCTCCTGGATGACTTTCTCTTTTGATAATAATCATCCTTAGGCTGAGATGTGGAAGGCTTAGACTTCCACTGCTTCTGCTTCAGGAATCTCTGAAACTGTCTTGTAAATGCTGCAAAATCTTCATCTGAGTCACTGCTGTCTGAATTCTGGTTGTCTGAATTATCTGAAGCAGTTTCAACAACTATCTTAGGAGGTGTTGGAGACATCCTCCTATTTTTCTTAGTGGCTTTAACCTTGAAGGCCACAGACTTTTCTCTATGCTCCCCTTTTATACTTTTCTCTTCCTCCTTCCTAGCCATCAGTTACATCTTATATGACAACAACTTTTCAAATAAGGTTGGAGGAGAGATATCTGCAAGTTTGGCCACTTCCCTAATGACACAAATCTTAGTGTCCCAATCCTTTGTCAAGGATCTTAGGAATTTATCATTCAGTTCATAGGTACTGAAGATTCTTCCATAGGACATCAACTCATTTACTATTCTATAAAACTTTTTATAACACTCAGTTATATTGTCAGACTTTCCTTGTCTGAAACTTTCATATTCCTAGTTCAGCATAGATTTTCTATCTTGTCTAACTTCTTCAGAACCCTCCATGTACACTATTAAAGTATCCCACATTTCCTTGGAGGTCTTACAGTGAATCAAATTTTGAAAAGTTGCATCATCTATGGCACTAACTATGATATTCTGGGCTCTTTTATCCATAGTTGCCAAGATGATCTCATCCTTGGTCATCTTTGAATAATCCTTGGGAATTCTTTAGTTTGCATCCAGAATTGACACCTTCATTGGAATATAAGAACCTTCCTTTACTGTGATGTAGATCCTTGGATCAGAAGCCTCCATAAACATCCTGACCCTTTCTTTCCAGATGCCAAATATCTCCTTTCTGCATATGGGTAATTTCATAGAACCTTGCTCCTTATGATTTTCACCGAAACCCATTTTCTTGATTCTTGAATCTACCTTATGGATCTAACTCATACTGTAAAGTCCTTCTTTGAGTAACCTGGTTCTGATACCACTTGAAAGAATTATTGCCTAACCACCTAGAGGGGGGGGTGAGTAGGTGTACTTTTTCTTTTGCTTTTAAGGCAAAAAATTTGTTCTATTATTTAACCAGAAATTGCAAATTCTACAACTACACAGCACAACAATCATAGAAACATTCAATCACAGAGTGCACACAGATTTTATAGTGGTTCCCCAAGGTATGGGTACATCCACTTTCCCCCTTCGCCTATCTAGCAGTGTGAAAGATTCGGCCTAACTTCTCCACTTCACCTCAGATCCTCAGATCTTACAACTCAGAACCCCAAACAAGGCTCCTACAACTCAGGCAATCTGCCCTACATCAGCCTACACAAGGCCTACAACTTAGAGATATCAATCTCCTACAACTCAGGCTCACAGCCCTACCTCAGCCTACACAAGGCCTACCACTCAGAGAAAATGTTCTCCTACTCTCAGCCTTTATAAACACAGACTTACAATCTCAGATCTATAAAGATCCTACGAAAATTTGATTTAACAAAGTAAATTACCCCCACCCTGACAGAGAGAGAATGGATGGATGGCTGCTTGATCAGTTCTTGGAAGAACTTGATGGCAGAGATCAACCTCTCTTAGCTTTCTTCAAAGCTTCTTGAATATGAACTCAGTAGGGTTGAATCTCCTGAGAAGTTGATCTTCAATCAGCTTTTGACTTGAGATTCAGATCTCAATCTGAATCTTTCTTGGCAGCCTAGTTCAGCAACTGCACTTCTTAGATGGAGCTCCCTCTCTCCAACTTCTTAGATCTTCTGTTGAAGGTCTTCTTCTTTTGTTTTGTTAGATATCTGTGTAGATCTTCAATCTTAATTGTAATGATCACCTCTTCTATTGAAGGAGAAGGCCCTTTATATAGTCTTCCTTCATGGTAACCGGCTGATCCAGTTTCTAACAAACTTCTGACAGCTTTGACAGTTGCAGTAGACCGGTTAGAAATGGCAGCTGTCAAGTCATCCAGTCACTTATTGAAATACTGTCTCTGTCTGAAAGTGTCGAGACTGAACTTCATCATGTGTCGACACAAATAGACTAAGTGGCGACACAAGTGGACTAAGTGTCGACACATGCCTTGGTGGTGTCGACACAACTCCTTTTGTTGTTGTAACATCTTCTCGACACTGCTTCTTTAGAATTTGTCGACACTTATTCTGTGTGTCGACACAAGCCTTCTTTTCTTTAACTTTGTTGAAACTTGCCGTGTGTTGACACATCTCCTTTGTGTCAACACAAGTACTTCTTTACTTTAACTTTGTTGAAGCTTTGTTGTGTGTCGACACAAGTCCTGTGTGTCGACACAGTTGATGTTGACAAATACTTCTGTGTGTCGACACTACCTCTATGTGTCGACACATTTGATGTCAACTAAGTATTACTGTGTGTCGACACTGCCTTTTGGTGTCGACACAGTTGATGTCGACTTTGATTCTCTATGTGTCGACACTGCCTCTGCATGTCGACACAATTTCTTCTGGTGTCGACACAGCCTTTCCAAGTGTCGACACAATCTACTCCAAGTGTCGACACAGCTTTTCTCTAGTGTCGACACAAGCCTTCATAAGTGTCGACACTGCTTCTCTAGGTGTCGACACATGGACTTAGAAAGTTTTCTGCATTTCCTGCAATTACTTAACCTGCACATATAAACTCAAAACACATCAAATACACCTTGATGCATATCTTTGAGTAGGGCGAGGCTTCTTCAAATCTGGTACATATTTTCTAATGTTCCCAACACAAATGAAGAACAGGTCTTCCTCATCATACTCCAAAAAATCACGTCGTGACTGTGATCGAACAACGAAAAGCTACAACAAAGAGGATAGGTACAAATCCAAACCGAACAAATAGTTTTCCTCTAACGTTGTTTGCTACTGTTGTAACAAAACATGTCACATGATTGTGGAGTGTCCTTACAAGAAGAAGGATAGCTCCAGGAAGGACGAGAAGAGAACCTTCAAAGGAAAGAAGAAAGAAGAAAATAGCTTCGTCGGCAAAAAGTTGAAGACTCTCAGTGATAGTGACTCGAGTGAGACGAGTTCTGAAAACGAAGAAGCTTACTTTGGGATTATGGCTCAATCTGATGAGGAAGCGGGCGGCTCCGAATACCATGGGAAGATAAATTTGCACACCATCCTCTCAGAATCTGAAACGTCCTCTAATGGTCTTGAAGACTACTGTTCTGATGAGGATGAATTAGAGTTGATGGCTCAGCACGAGCACCTGCTAAAGGCTTTCGACAAATGACATAAGGTTGTCCAAAAGCAGGTAAAAGAGATTGCCTCCCTCAAGGCAGTGGAAGCAAATCTGAAGGAAGAAATTACACAATTACTTCCTCTCAGATATGAAGTTCACTACTTGAAAGAGGAACTCAAGGACTCTGCTAAGACATTAAAATCGAAAGAAAAATATCTTGATGAACTGGAAGAAAAGCTCGCGGTCGAGAGAAAACTCGTTGAGAGTTACTCCAAGCCGAAGAATGTTCTCCCTCTCATTGATGAGTTCTCAGCTCAGAAGAAGGGTAGTGGTCTTGGCCATGTCGGTAAAAAAGGTAAGGCTGCCAAGAAGGCTAACGCCAAAGAAAAGGGGAAAGCATCCATGAGTCAACCATCGTTCAGGAAAGTAATCTTCTCGACGAACAAGTTTGACTTTGAGTTGTCCTATGGTCATCATGCAAGGCCTACTCATGTAGAGCCCAAGATCAGATAACAGGGATGGGCCCATCCCCGTTACTTTGGTGTCAGCGTATTCAAATCACCGTTTGAGGAGATTCAGATGAAGAGTTATGGTTCATATGTTCATGGCCATAACAATAAGAAGGCACCTAAAGCCAAGCCCGTTGTACAGAAGGAAAAGGAGATGCAGAAACCTTTTGTATGTTGCAATCATGAGGCCTCCACCTCAAAGTACCGTGCCTATGCTAGACCTAAATTTCAAAAGGTAAAGCAGGAGTACCCGAGAAGGTACAACAAGTTTGACTGTTGGTGTTGCAGCAAAGTTGGTCACTTTAGCGCAGATTGCTGGTACAACCCCTATAACATTGTAACCCCACAGGTTACCTATGCGAGACAGACAACTCATAAAGTTAATGTTCCTAGTGGTGGTAAGCTGAACAAGAACCAAGGACCCAAATACGTTTGGGTTTCTAAGGTAAAATGATCTATTTTTGCAGGTATGTCCAAAGGCCAATAGAACGCCAATCTGGTATTTGGACAGTGGATGCTCTCGGCACATGACCAAGACAAGAAGACTTTTGCGTTACTATACCCCAGTCAAGACGGACCAAAAGTTATCTTTTGAGGGTCAGACAGGGAAACAACAAAAGGTTACAGTATGATATCCAACGGCATAGTCTCTTTCACAGACATTGCTTATGTTGAAGGATTACATCATAATCTCATAAGCATAAGTCAACTATGTGACAAATGCTACATCGTTGAGTTCCGTAAGGACAAGTGTTTGATAAAATCGTCTGCAAATCTGGAGAGGGTCTTAACAGGCACTCGGAGCAGAAATATTTTCTGTTTAAATTTCCTTTGCTTAGACAACTCTACCCCTGTGTGTTTTTTTACAAAAGATAATGCATCTCTCTGTGATCAATGTCACAAGAGATTAGCACATATTAATTTTAAAACCTTAAATATGCTATTTTCTCACAACTTAGTGCGCGATGCCCCCAACATTAAGCGCCATAAAGAGAGTCCATGTCACTCCTGTCAAATGGGTAAGCAGACACGGACTACCTTCAAGGGTATTGCTGATAAAGAATCTTCTTGAAGCTTATACTTGCTTCATATGGACTTATTCAGTCTTATGCTTATTTACAGTTTAGGAGGTAAGGTCTATATGTTAGTAATTATCGATTTCTACTCGCGTTTCACTTGGATGTTCTTTCTGAAACACAAGTCAGACACCTTCGATTCTTTCACTAATTTTGTCTGGCAAATTCAAAGCGAATTGGACTGCTCGATGGTCAAAATCAGAAGTGACCACGAAACAGAGTTCGAGTCTGGTGCCATGACAAAGTTTTGTGTAAGTCATGGTATCTTTCATGAGTTTTCCTCGTGCACTCCACAACAAAATGTAGTTGCTGAGAGAAGAAACAGAACCCTAATTGAATCATATACAACCATGTTGAACGACGCTTCACTTCCGAAGTACTTCTGGGCTGAAGCAGTCAACATGGCCTGTCACGTGCAAAACAAAACACTCATAAAAAAAACTATCGTAAGACCCCCTATGAGCTATTGAAGGGCAGAAAACCGACTGTGTCCTACATAGAATCTTTGGAAGCAAATGCTTTGTACTTAATAATGTGATGTATTACCTCACAAAGTTTAGCGAAAAATATTTTGAAGGTATTTTTATAGGATATAGTAGCCATAATAATGTATATATGATTTTCAATAAGAAAACTCTGGTGGTAGAAGAGTCGATAAATGTTGTGTTTGATGAGACTAGTTTGCTTCATAGCAGCTCTTATAGTGTTATTGGTGCAGATGCAGGTACCAGGTTGAAGGAAATAATCTTAGATGAAGCTGTCAAGGAAGAAGCTCCAAACTCAGTTAAGCTCGTCGATCCATGCTTAGTGGATGAGGAACCCATAGAGGAAGAATTGCCTCAACCTATGGTGGTGGAACCGGAAGTTGTAGAGCCTGCTGGAGGGACTGCAAGGAACCTAGGGCTCAGACACCTAAGAGATCACCCACCTGATCAGATCATTAGAGAGCCAGGCAACAGTGTTAGAACCATACGAGGTACAACTAATAAAATTATGCATCTGAGTTTTTTGTCTCAGGTTGAACCGAAGAAGTTTGAGGAAGCGAACAAAGATGTCTCTTGGATCATGGCAATACAAGAGGAGCTCAACCAGTTTGAACGATGCAAAGTCTGCGAGCTGGTACCCAGACCAAAGGGACAGAACGTGATCGACACCAAGTTGATATTCAGAAACAAGTTGGACGAACATGTAGTAATTATCAAGAACAAAGCCATGCTTGTAGCACAAGGATACAAATAAGAAGAGGGGATCGATTTCGACCAGACATTTGCTCCAGTGGCTCGGCTCGAGGCGATCAGGTTATTTCTTGCGTATGCTGCCCTCAAAGGCTTCACCGTCTTCCAAATGGACATGAAGTCAGCATTCCTCAACGGGAATATGAAAGAGGAAGTATACGTAGAGCAACCCCTAGGTTTTGTCAATTCTCAATTCCCTGATTATGTTTGCTTTTTAAATAAAGCTTTATACGGGTTAAAGCAAGCTCCCCGAGCTTGGTATGAGACGTTGTCTAGATTTCTTCTTGAGAACAAGTTCACAAGGAAAAATATAGACAAAACATTATTTCTTAGGGAAGTTAAAGGCAAGATTCTTCTAGTGCAAATCGATGTCGACGACATCATATTTGGCTCTACAGAAGACAATCTTTGCAAGAAGTTTTCCAAACTTATGCAAGAGAAGTTTGAAATGAGCAGTATGGACGAGCTGAAGTATTTCTTAGGACTTCAGGTGAAGCAATCTGAAGATGAAATTTTCATCTCTCAGACGAAGTTCACCAAGGAGCTTCTTAAGAAATTTGGATTGAAGAGTGCATCCTCCATAAGGACTCCAATGAGTTCAATTGTGACTCTGCACAAGGATGAGAAAGGGAAACCTTTTGATGAAACTAAGCATAGAAGCATAATTGGATCCTTGCTCTACCTGACTGCCAGTAGACCAGATATAATGTTCTCAATGTTGAAGTATTAGACCGGGCGGCCTTGCGGTCTTGTCCAGCGGTTTGTTGACCGAGCGGTCTGGCGGTCTCACTCAGAAGCCTGGAGACCGGGAGGTCTATCGGTCTCCCATTACGGCCTGTTCTTATCCTGCTAGAGTTGCCGAGCAGTTAACTCATGTGTCTAACCACGCGGCCTGTGCGGTCTCCTTTATTTCTAGCCGCTCAGCACTGTACATGTTTAGTCCCACATTGTTTGTTTGTACTCTCTCATATCTCCTCCATTCTATAAAAGGGAGGTCATACCCTTGTAAATGATATCTTTTTTGGATAATAAAATTTCAATTATTCAAAATTCTATCCGTTTGTTCTTGCATGTTCGCTACTTTTTACATGGTATCAGAGGACACGGTCTTTTCCTCCTGATTGTGTGCGCTCTCTGATTCTCGTGGCTTGTTTTCCGCTTCTCGCGACCTGTCTTCGCGGCTTGTCTTCTCTTCTGTCCGCTGCCCTGTTCGCGCGGCTTGGTCCTCCTTGCTTCTCTTCTCCAGCTGCTATTCGTCGCCGCGACTTGTTTCGTTGTCGCCGCACCCTGGTTCCTTCTTACCTCTCCGGCTTCCTAGTCGTTGCGTCCTGCTTCTTTTTGCCCGACTTGCGACTTGTTGTTGTCGCTGCTTCTTGCTTCCTCTTCTCTTCTGTTCGCTCGGATTTTTCAGTCTGCGCGACCTCTTCCCCGCTGTGCCTTTGTCTGCTTCCTGGCCGCTTGTGTTCCCGCGGCTTCTTCCTTTTAAACCGCTGCGGTTTCGCACGGGTTGCTCTCCTTTTTCCTCTCCCCGCGGCTTCTCTTCTTCTCGCGCGGTTTCTTGCTGGTTTCTATGACTACTTCCGGTCTCACCACCCCCGTTATCTCCACCACTCCTGCAGCTCCTTCTCCACCTCCTTCGGGCAACCTTGGCACTCTTTCTAAGCTTGTTGGCTCCAACTATCCCGATTGGAGCATTTCTTTCACCTTTCTTCTTCGCTCTCAGCGCAAGCGTCATCACCTCACCGATGACCCTCCTCCTCGTAACTCTCCTGAGTTTGATGACTGGGATGCGAGTGATGCACTTGTCCGCACTTGGCTGGCCAACAGCCTCTATGATGAGTGTCTTCCCGTCATTCGCCATGATGAGACGGTCAAGGCCGCCTGGCTTCACCTCGCTGCTCTCTATTCGAAGGGGGGATAGACGTCCTGCATTTATACTTTCTATGCGGACCTCTTCGCCCGCCCTTCCATGTCTCCTGCTGCGGCTTATCAGCAGGTTCAGACTCTTGGTGCTGAAATCCTCCAGAATCGCCCCTTCTCCGCGGACTTGGCCGAACAGCACAAACACTTCCAGGAACTCCTGGTTGTTTGTTATCTTCTCCGTCTTCCCGATTCCTATGATATGATCCGCCAGCAGATCCTGGGTGAGGCGGAATCTCCTACTTTGGATGCCACCGCGGCTCGCATTGCCGTTGTTACTTCACTACTCCAGCAGCCTCTGTTGTCTTCTCCCCCTTCCCAGGACTCCTTTGCTCACCAAGCTCAGAAGGGGGGACCTAGTGGCCGCGGCCACTCCAGCGGACGGGGTTCTTCCCGGTTCCTCTGCTCTCACTGTGGTCATACTGGCCATTCTGTTAACCGCTGCTGGCAGAAACATCCTCATCTTCGCCCTTCCAGTGATGCTCCTTCTTCGGCCTCCGCCTCCTCTCGGCTGTCTGCCTCTGTGGCCACGACATCAGGTAGTGCCCATGTCGTTACCCAAGGTAAATGGCTGATTGACTCCGATGCTACAAATCATATGACTGGCAACCCTCATTGCTTCTCCTGTCTTGAGACACATGACCGCTTGCCCCCGGTTCGTGTGGCAGATGGTTCACCGTCCCCGGTTCATGGGACGGGCATGGTTCAACTCACCCCATCGCTTTGCTTGGAGGACACTCTCTATGTCCCGAAGTTCCCGTGCAATTTATTATCTGTTACTACTTTATGCCAGCAACTTCAGTGCTCCGTCTTATTCACTCCAACTGCTTGTTCTTTTCAGGACCCGAGGACCCAGCGGACGATTGCTACTGGGACTGAGAGCGGCGGCCTCTACTTCCTCGACAATGTTTCCGCTCTATCCGCCTACTCCTCCTCTACAGATCTCCTTCAATGGCATCTTCGCCTTGGACATCCTCCTCCTCGGATTCTTCGACAGCTTCTGCCCCACTTACCTCCTACCAGTTCTCCGCTCAACTGTGATGCGTGTTAGCTTGGCAAACATCATCGCTCCTCCTTCCCACCGAAGCAAGGCCGTGGCTCCTCTCGCCAGTTTGATCTTATTCATTCTGATGTATGGGGTCCTGCTCCTACCCTCACTGTTGGTCGGGGTAGTTCCTATTTTGTCACTTTTATAGATGATTTTTCACGATGTACCTGGGTGTATCTATTAAAAGATCGCTCTTAACTCTTTTCTGTTTGACAATCATTTTATTTTATGATTCAGAATCAGTTTGACATTTCTATTAAAGTTTTACATTCTGATAATGCCAAGGAATATCTTAATCATGAGTTCTCCTCTTTCTTTCACCAACATGGTCTTCTTCATCAAACTACTTGTGCTTACACCTCCCAGTAGAATGGGGTAGCGGAGCGTAAAAACCGTCACCTCCTTGATGTTGCTCGTACTCTCATGACGCAGATGCACGTACCTCGCTCCTACTGGGGATACACTGTGCTTCTTGTCTGCTATCTCATCAATCGCCTTCCCTCCACAGTTCTCCACGGCCAGACCCCCTTCTCCATTCTCTACCTCCATAAGGAACCTTTTCCTCTCCCTCTCCGTGTCTTTGGCTGTACGGCCTTTGTTCACGCTCCCTCCGCTACCCGCGACAAGCTTTCCCCCCGTTCCACCAAGTGTGTCTTTTTGGGGTACTCTACCACTCAAAAAGGCTATTGCTGTTTTGACCCCCTTCTACGCAAGCAATTTGTCTCCGCGGATGTGACATTTTTCGAGAATGCTTCCTACTTCTCTCCTACCTACTCTCTTCCTCCTGATGTCTCTGCTTCTCCACCGCCTCTCTCCGTTCCCTCCATGCCTCTCGACGTCTCCCCACCTCCGTCTCCTCCTCCACCATCTCCTTCCCTGTTCGTATCCCCACCCACCCCTCCTCCCTCTTCTCTGCCGCCGTCTCTCTCTAGTCCCGAGCCAGCCTTCTCCGCCACGGACGCTCCGGTCGCTGACGCACCCGTCGACCTGGATCTTCCCATTTCTCTTCGCAAAGAGGTGCGGGCGTGTACTCAACACCCGCTTGCGACAGTTGTTTCCTATGACCGGCTTTCTCCTTCTCGCAGGTGTTTTGCCTTGGCTATCTCTGCTACTTCTACTCCCCGCACCTACCAGGAGGCTCTTGCTCTCCCTCATTGAAAGTCTGCCATGGATGAAGAGATGTCTACTCTTACTGAAAGGGGTACCTGGACCCTTGTTCCTCCTCCCGTGGGAACTGATGTGGTTGGCTGTCGCTGGGTCTTCGTTGTGAAATTTCGCCCTGACGGCACTGTGGATCGCTACAAGGCCCGGCTGGTGGCCAACGGCTTCACTCAGACTTACGACATTGATTATTTTGACACTTTTTCTCCGATTGCTTGTCTCAGCACCATCCGGGTTCTTCTCTCTGTGGTTGTTAACCGGGATTGGGCTATTTCCCAGCTTGATGTGAAGAATGCCTTTCTCTATGGCGATCTTCAGGAGGACGTCTACATGGAGCAACCTCCTGGGTATGTTGCTCAGGGGGAGACACGCGTATGCCATTTGAAGAAGGCCATTTATGGCCTAAAGCAGAGCCCTCGGGCGTGGTTCGACAAATTTAGTGGCATTGTGGCTACCATTGGCTTTACAAGGAGTTCGGCCGATCACTCCTTATTCATTCGCAAAACGGCCTCGGGACTGGTGGTTTTGGCAGTATATGTGGATGATATTCTTCTTACTGGCGATGACCGAGATGGGGTGGACTTGACGAAGAAGCACCTCCGTCAACACTTGGTCACGAAGGATATGGGCTCCCCGAAATACGTTTTGGGGATAGAAATCTCTCGAAAACTTGACTCGTTGGTTCTCTCCCAACGAAAGTATGCCCTTGATCTTCTACAAGAAGCAGGATTGACAGGTGCCAAACCGGCTCGGTTTCCCATGGCTATTGGAGAAGACAAAACGTGGACGGATGACTTGCCTCTTCTATCTGATGTCATAAGGTACAGACGTTTGGTAGGCAAACTCATCTATCTCACGGTGACTAGACCCGACATCGCTTATGCTGTAGGCAAGGTCAGTCAGTTTATGCAAGCTCCCAGGGAGTGCCATCTTCAGTCTGCCCTGAAGATTTTAGAGTATATCAAAGCAGCACCAGGCAAAGGGATAATCTTTCAGAAGAATGGTCATCTGAGGGTTGAGGCCTACTCAGATTCAAGTTACGCGGATGACAAAGGCGATCGTAAGTCCACATCAGGTTTTTGTAACTTTGTTGGAGGCAATCTTGTGAGTTGGAAGAGCAAGAAACAGTCTGTTGTCTCCAGATCCAGTGCAGAAGCCGAATACTGGAGTATGGCGTCAACCACGTGTGAGTTAAAATGGTTGCGGGCTCTCATGCTTGACCTAGGGGATGTCTATGACTATCCCCTTCCTATGTTCTGTGACAACAAGGCCGCTATATACATATCCAGAAATCCAGTCTTCCATGAGAGAACAAAGCATATAGAGGTTGACTGCCACTTCATTCGGGAAGAGATTTTGAAGAAACAGATTTGTACACCGTTTGTCACCTCTGATAAAGGATTGGCAGATATCTTCACAAAGCCGGTCTCTACTTCCTTCTTCCACATTTGTGACAAGCTGGGCATGATTGATATCTATGCTCCAGCTTGAGGGGGAGTGTTGAAGTATTAGACCGGGCGGCCTTGCGGTCTTGTCCAGCGGTTTGTTGACCGAGCGGTCTGGCGGTCTCACTCAGAAGCCTGGAGACCGGGCGGTCTATCGGTCTCCCATTGCGGCCTGTTCTTATCCTGCTGGAGTTGCCGAGCAGTTAACTCATGTGTATAACTGCGCGGCCTGTGCGGTCTCCTTTATTTCTAGCCGCTGAGCACTGTACATGTTTAGTCTCACATTGTTTGTTTGTACTCTCTCATATCTCCTCCATTCTATAAAAGGGAGGTCATACCCTTGTAAATGATATCTTTTTTGGAAAATAAAATTTCAATTATTCAAAATTTTATCAGTTTGTTCTTGCATGTTCGCTACTTTTTACACTCAACATGTGTCTGCACTAGATATCAGGTGAACACTAAGGAATCTCATTACATCGCTGCGGAGCGAATTTTAAGATACCTTAAAGGTACACCTAATCTTGGCTTATGATACCCAAGAAGTAATGACGTCGAGCTAATTGTCTTTTCAGATGCTGATTTTGCAAGTAGTATGGACGACAGAAAAAGCACTTCCGGGACGTGCCAATTCCTCGGAAGACGGCTCATTTCATGGAGCAGTAAGAAGAAGAATTGTGTGACAACATCTAATGCTGAATCAGGGTATAACTCTGCGGGTAGTTATTGCACACAACTTCGATGTATAAGGAATCAACTCGAAGATTATAACTTAAAGTTCAGAGAAATTCTGAAGTTTTGCAACTCCTCCAGCGCCATTGCAATCACAAATAATCCAGTTTCCCATAGCCGGACCAAGCACATCGAGGTGCGCTACCACTTTATCCGGGAGCACGTGGAGAACAAGGGCATAGTGTAAGACCCCCTTTTTTGCTATGATACCGGTTCTTACGCCCAGAATTGCCATTTCGCGGTGACACCTTCTCTCGGAAGGTCGACACTACGAAACGCCAACCCTACCGAAACACAAAATCACCAAAGATGCTGAAGCTTATAAAAGAAGACAGTAAATGTCAAGTCCACAAAACACATCACATATAAATATATAGCATGAATCACAGCATGTCCCAGAATGAAAGAGTATCAAAAAGACGAACATAAAGGTAAGTGGGCTTATGCCCAGTACATCAGAATTCACACTACAAAGTCTCTCGCGGAAGCTAACAAAACTAATCACTCACAGAGTCAGAAGCAGGTGCTCTCGAGCTAGATTGACCCACCTCCATGTGCAATGTGCCCTGCTGGCGCTACCTCTCCGGCTGCTTCCTGTCTCCCATCCGAAGCCCATGAAAAGTAATGGTGCACCGACCATTAATCAAATGACTAAGCCAACTATCATACCCGCCTCCCCCGCGACTCCTAGGCACCGTGCGGGAATGAGGATAGGGAAGATATTGAGGTGGAGAAGTGTCAAAGCAGGTAGAGGCAGACCTAAACTAGCAGTGATATTACAGAACTATAAAGGTGTACAACAGTAATATGATAATACTAAAGTAAGGCAGTAAAGAAAGAAAGTAAGAGAGCAAAGTATAATGAAAAATAACATTAACTTATATAAATGCTCATACAAACTTATAAGTTAAGGGGACTTTTGCAAGACACCCATCATATAATCTATCCCATACTAGGTTATATGATGGGGTGTCAGGTTTTATGCAAATATGAGTGTGGTGAAATGTTATGCAAATGAAATGCTATGTTCACGCAAGTGCAACTCACGCACACAACTCTATGCGCACAGACCTTTAGTTCCCCCATTTTGGAGTTAGCTAAACTCTTAGGTACCTCGTGCTGTAGTAAACAGAGGCAGTGGGTCGGGCCACCCCACTACTAGGCCAGCATTCACAACACCCAACCTAGACCCTCATACGACTCAACGTGAAGAACACACCACGGAGCCTCTGCGTACCATGCTGGCAAATCCACCAGTCTTTCTTTGGCTATGTGTGAACCACACTCGCCCAGTCATCGTACCTACATCGGCGTGAATGACCGTCAAGTAACAAAGACCCACCACCTTATGTTATGCACATGCAAACCAGACCTTCCAAGCCATAGGCTCCCCGGACTAACCCGTCCGTCAAACCACCTACCGAGCCATCGGCTCGCCGGGCTAAACTGCCCACAACTAAAACCACCCAGCATACCGCTCAATTAACCAAATTGAATTATCAACCCTATAACTAGAGGTGATTGTAAGTGGAGTTTCAGTAAAGACTAATTACTCTTGTAATCAATTTTACTCTTATAGTTTATGTTAACCTTGGACTGCCCATGACATTTCCTGTGAGGGGCTTTTGAGTCCACTAGGAACTACGATGGCTGAAGCCCAAAGCTCTCTTTCGCAAGGTACTTATTACTATTGGTATCTAGCCAAATTAAACCCCATCGTAAGTTTACTTAATCTAACCCTAGTGCCTTTGACTCTTGAACTATTCCTAGGTGTAGTTGAACTCTCACTAGGGAAAGGCGATCACTCGTCGCTCCCAGGTGCGACCTTAACCTAGCCCACCAGGCTCTCACAACCTGACCGACATTGATGACCTCAGTCATACTCTACAGGTTAAGTATACTACATACCCCTTTACCCCATACCCAAGGTTCTCAAGATTCCTCGATATTGCTGTTTCGCTATGTGTAGACCTAGTGAGCTAAATGACATGCAGGAATGTTGACCCCCATAAATATTCATTTGAATGCCCTAAGATAATTATTGGGGGTCTATAGTGACAATATTAAACTTAGTCCAGAAACTTGTAATTTTCCTAATTTAATTGACATTTATTTAATTTTTCCCAAATTAAGGTCATAAGTGATTTTGAACATGAAGTACTAGATTTATATAAGTTATGACCACCCAAAAATTATGAACTTCATATGATGCCGATAAATCAGAGAATATAAAGTTTCATAATTATTTATAAAAGATTTGGCGTCTAATTAATCAAATCCATAATAAATCTAATAATTATCGGTAAAGAAGGAAGTACTATAATACATCATCAGAAAATTATGGAAAAATGTATGAATCTTAAGGGTGACCAGAAAGGACCTCTGGCCAAAGATCATAATTTACCAAGCTCATTAGGTACCAAAATAAAATCAATTAATTTTACTTAGAAATAAGCATCTTGTGAAGCAACCCCTGTAAACAGACTTCCAAAAATTCCACAAAAATTTACAGAGCTTTACAATGTCATAAAAGGTCTTCAGACTAAATTTCATGAGTTTCCAATAAGAGGTTAATTCATAAGAAATTTCTAAATAGATAGAGCAACTTGATGTGTTGTGAATGAAGTACTCCAATTATTGATCTAAAAATTCATACTAAAATTTCTAGTGCTTGGTTATGGTCTTACATCATAATTGACTAAATCTCATGTAATTTCAAGGTTAGAAAGTCATATATAAAAAACTTTCAAGAAAATCCGTGATAGTGCACTTTACGAAGGAACCTACTTGTAAACTCATCCCAACATCATGTAAAATTTTCCAGAGATTAATATGACTATAAAAATGACTCATACCATCGTCCCATGGAAATCCAAGGTCATAGGACCCCTAAATTATTCTTTAAGGTGCAAGGGCCTAATTAGGAATAAAGTTATTTAAATGGGGTGCAAGGGTCTAACTACCACCTACAACAACCCTAGGGCATTACTCTACCCTAAAAACCCTAGGGGTAAACCCAAAGCCCAAACAAAGACTAAACACCCTAAGTCCTTCACAAACCCTAACAAGCTCAAACCAAGGCTTGCACTAGGGCACTAGGGCTCATCAACCCTAACCCATCCAAAACTCTAAGAGAGGGTGACCCTACTAACCTTGGGACTCTGGACAGAGCCCCAACACATTTGGGTGAGGTTTGGCCACTCCATGCCCCAAGAATCCTAAACCCTAAACTCACCCTTTAGGGCCCAAACTTTAGTCACTTCAAAAACCCAATCAAAACATGTCCAAATAGGTTAAGATTTTAACCAGTGACACATGATGACCCCTAAGACCATCCACCAAAGTTTTGGGGGTTGGTGAGATCATTAGACCCCTTAATTAAGCTACATATGATTATAAAATTTTTACCAAAACTATTGAAAATTTTTCTCCAAAAATTCTCATTTTTGGTTATCTCCTAGACATGCATAAGAATGACCCCTGTCCAAATTTCAGATCATTTGGACATGTGGTTAGGTGGGGGCACTCATTTTAATCTCTGACTAGCCCTAGGTAAGACTGCACCAATTTGGATGTTGAGGTCAGACCACTAACCCAAATCAATTGAAACAAATTTTAAATTAAAGTAGACCTCAAGGGATACAACTGTGATATTTACCACTTTTTCATTAGGAGCATCTAGGTATTTTTAAAAAATACAAACATTAACTGTAAATTATGTGATAGAAAATCAAATGAAATGAAATAACTAATCCTAAGATTAAATCTATGTGACACAAACACATAGATTTACTAAGGATTATCATTTTTGGTTGTCTTCTCCAGTGCGCAAACGACCAAGATTTATCCTTCCTGGAGCCACTTCCTAACACTGTCGCCGGCCATACGGCTATCTCCCCGGCCGGCCACCGCCACCACCACCTCCGTTGAGGTGGTGGCTATCGCCAGGTGGCGGCACGGCCGCCGGAGAGGCCTTTTTCAATGAAACCTAGAGGTTCAAAAACCTCATAAAATCTAGAAAATTTCTCACTGGATCGGGCTCGATTGAGCCCGATGTCTCTCCTAATTGATCTAGGATCCTAGTACTAAGGGAGAGGGGGAGAAATCGACCTTTTGGGTGGAGCGCAGCCGTGCCGATTGTTGGGTCGCCATTTGCGGTGGAGGAGTCGCCGGAGTACTGCAACAACACTGTGGAAGGACTCGATTTCGTTGAGGGAAGAGTGTAAATGATTCCTCTGGGTCTGGGGAGTCTTTATAAAGAGTCAGAATGGGGAGGGGAGGGTCTTTCTTCATGGCACCATTAATGGCTAATTAAGAGGTTTCGACCATGGGTGGTATCACTGTTCCGTCCATTGAACAGCCACCAAAATGACCCCTAGCCTTCTCTACACTGAATGGGGAATAGGATCAAAGCTTTGGAAATGGAGAGAGAGACCCTTGGTCCCCCTAGGTCGTGAATGCTCTCCTCCCAATTTCTCTCTCCTCCATTAAAGGGCAAGAGGAGCTTTTCTCTCTCCTCCAAAATGCTAATACCAGAAGTTTAGTCCGATGAAGTTATCTCATTCGTCGAACTCCGCCCGACGAATATGCTTTATTCGTCGAACTCCGCTCAGCTCTGCTCGACGATTTCATCGAGCTCTGCTCGATGATTTCGTCGAGCTCTGCTCGACGATTTCCGTCCATCTCATGTCAACTCTTAGCCTGTACTTTTGGGGTTTTACATTGGGTGTCACTAGACCCTTTAGCACTTCCCAGGGTTTTTGCATGATTTAGTCATGACAAAACCATCCTAGGGGTCTAGAAGTCTGAGGGATGTTACAAATCCCAATATATAAAAATAAAAATTTTGTCCTCGAAATTCAAGTTAGGCCTACGGGGTTTCAAGTATATATAAGAACAAGAATGTGACATCCCAAGAGGTTAAAGGGATTACCTGACGTGAAAAACTCCGGGTAGCTTTGCTGCATCAAGTCTTGAGGCTCACATATGTGCTCTTCTTGTCCATGATTCCACCACAAGACCTTGACCAGCGGAACCTTCTTGTGCCACAGGGTCCATACCGCTGTATCATCAATCCTGACTGGATCCATGCTGACTGACTGATCCGACGCCACAGGGCCATCCATAGTAGAAATTAGCTGTTCAGGCCGTATCAAATCTCTCTGAAGGGAAGAGATGTGGAAGACGTCATGCGGTACTGCTAACTCTGGCGGAAGATCCAACATGTAGGCCAAGTGGCCGATCCGCTCTAGGATCCTGTAGTGCCCCATGTATATGGGACTGAGCTTCTTCCGCCTTCGAACCTGAGAAACTCCATTCCATCGGCCGAATATTCAAGAACACCCGGTCTCCTACCTGGAACTCCACCTGCAAATGTCACGCATCATAGTACTTGGCATGCCTGCTACGAGCCTCCAACATCCTATCCTGAATCAGCCTCACCTGAGCATCAGTGTCCTCCACAAACTCTGAGCCAAGAGCCTTGGGGTCCTCGTCCTGGACACAAGATAGAGGGGTCTGACACCTCCATCCATATAGAGACTCATAAGGGGCCATGCGTATACTGGCTTGATGACTGTTGTTGTACGAGAACTCGATCAGTGGCAACAGTCTCTTCCAAGGCTCCCCACGATCCAGAATGCATAAGCGCAGAAGATCCTCCAAAGTCCGGTTGGTGCTCTCTGTCTGTCCATCTGTCTGAGGGTGGAAGGCTATGCTAAACGTCAACCGAGAGCCCAAGTAAGCCTGAACTGACCTCCACTCCTTGTACGTGAAACACCTGTCCTGATCTGGCACGATTGTCTTGGGCACTCCATAATAGCGCACAAACTGCTCCACAAACTTCCGCTCCAGATCAACTATTGGAGCGCCCTTCCTGACTGGGATAAACCTGGCCACCTTTGTCAGTCTGTCGATGATGACCCAAATCAAATCGTTCCTTGCATGTGACCGAGGTAGCCCATGTATTAAGTCCATGACTATATCCTCAAACTTCCACTCCGGCACTGGAAGTGGCTACAGTAGCCTGGCCGGACTCCTGCACTCCGCCTTCACTAGTTGGCAAGCCTCGCAATGCGTCATAAAATATGTGATGTCCTTCTTCATGCCCGACCAAAACATGGTCTTATTCATATCTGCTTCCATCTTCGTGATACTCGGGTGCACGGAGTATCTGCTGTAGTGAGCCTCTGCCATGATGTCCTCCCGAATCCGGCCTCCTGCCGGAATATAAACTCTGCCCCTAAAGCAAAGCAGTCTATCTCTCAGTGAATAATCCCCAGCCGTGCCTTCCTCCAAGGCTCTGAAAATGGGCTTCATCCTCGCATCCAGCCTTTGCCCATCCTTGATGCAATCCCTGATGTCGTATGTGGTACTTATCAACACGAGGTACTCCTTGTACAACTCTGGATCATCCTCAGATACCAGGTATATTTGCATCTCCTCCAACATACGCACCGACTCCAAACCCATCAACTGGGGCTCTGCCCCTGATGTGGCGGCTCTCCGGCTCAGGGCATCTGCCACCACGTTCGCCTTACCGGGATGGTAATGCATGGTATACTAATAGTCCGATAGGAGCTCTACCCAGCGCCTCTGTTGGATATTTAGCTCCTTCTGAGTGTCCACATACTTCATGTTCTTGTGACCTGAAAAGATATCACAATGAACCCCGTAGAGGTAGTGTCTCCAGATTTTTAGAGCAAAAATCACTGCCCCCATCTCCAAGTCATGCACTGGATAGTTTAGCTCGTGCTTCTTCAACTGTCTGGAAGCATAAGCGATCACGTTCTTCAACTGTCTGGAAGCATAAGCGATCACGTGCCCATTAAACATCAGGACGGCACCCATCCCCTGGTATGATGCGTCGGTGTATACCTGAAATCCCTCCATCCCGGATGGAAGGGCAAGAATAGGAGTCGAGATGAGGCGGCCCTTCAGTTCCTGGAAAGCAGCATTGCACTGTGCCGTCCAAACGAATGGGGTCTCCTTTGTCAGAGATGTGAGCGGGAGTGCAATCAGGGAGAACCCCTCTACGAACTTTCGGTAATAGCCGGCAAGTCGTAGAAAACTCCTCACATCGGTGACTGTTTTCAGAGGTGGGCAATCTCGAAGTGCTTGAACCTTCGCCGGATCCACTGCCAAACCTGCTCCACAGATAATATGGCGCAAAAAGGCCACCACCTTCAGCCAGAACTGGTACTTGCTGAACTTCGCACAACACCTGTGCTCCCGGAGCTTCTCCATGGTCAGTGCCAGGTGGCGAGCATTCTCCTCCTCAAACCTCAAATAGATGAGGATGTCATCTATAAAAACTATGACAAAAATGTCGAGGTAAGCCTTGAATACCCGGTTCATCATACTCATGAACCCAGACGGGGCATTCGTGAGGCTGAAGGGCATCACTGTGAACACAAACAACCCATTTCTGCTACTAAAGGCTGTCTTTGGAATGTCCTCCTCCAAAATACGTAGCTGGTAATATCTTGATAGCAGATCCAACTTCAAAAACCAATGAGCTCCCTCCAATTGGTCAAACAGCTCGTCAATCTTGGGCAGGGGATATATGTTTCGAACCGTGAGCCTGTTCAGGGCTCGGTAATGAATGCATAAGCGGAGCGTGTCGTCCTTCTTCATGAATCTAACTGGAGATCCCCAAGGAGAGGAGCTCGGCCTGACAAATTCTGCTTCTACCAGCTCGTGTAACTGGCTTCGAAACTCTACCAGCTCCTTCGGGGCCATACGGTAGGGTGCTCTTGATACCGGCTTAGCCCCCGACACGAGCTAAATCTGGAAATCCTGCTTCCGATGCGGTGGTAACCCTGACAGCTTCTCTAGGAATATGTCAACAAAGTGTCGAACCACCGGAATACCAGCAACGGAGCCCTTGACCTCAGCCATCTCGAACAACACCTGGTAAACCTCGTCTCCCTGCAGATGGGCCTTGACGGCCTGAATAGAAGAGAGAAAGAGGCGGGAAACAGGAGCCGTACCTTCAAACGTCACATAGAGATCGCCACATCTTAGTACAACACTCCTCTCCGGGCAGTTAATCTGAGCGTGGTTCTAGGCGAGCCACGTCATACCCAGAACGAGATCGAAGTCCGGCAAGCTCAGGGTCATTGTCGGGGCTTCGAGGGTCAACCCATCGATGGTAACCCTCAGGATGCAAATCGCAGTAGATCGAACCACCATCCCATTGGGGAGACGTACCCTCCTGGTAACTCCCTCGTAAAATCTAACGCCCTCCAATTTCTCAACGAAGTCCTCTGAGACGAAATTGTGTGATGCCCCCGTGTCGAAGAGAGTGAGGGTGGGCTTGCCACACACCAACACTACTCCTGAGTTTATTAGAGTATTCTTAGTTATCTAGTTTAAGATACTACCTTAATATTTAAATTGTTTCAAATCTACATAATCTCATCCTAGAACGAAATGTTTTTTTTAAAAAAGTTGATGTATCTGCTATTACCCTCTCAGGGTCCCGGGGCTGTGCCAGATCCAAGGCATAAACCTGCCCCCTGCCCTCCCTGCGCTCTCTCCCCTGAAATCCACGGCCCCGGCCACGTCCCCGCCCACCAAACTGCCGAGCAGATGGGGCCACCTAGAGTGCTGGTAATGGCGCTCCTCTCATAGGGCAGTTCCTCTGAATGTGCCCCGGCTGGTTGCACCGATAACATGTTGGTGGCTTATCCACTGATCACAACATCACCCTCAACTGTAGTTGTTGAGGAGCCAACTCCATCGGGGTCCTCTTGTAACATCCCCTATCCGTCACATAGCATATAACAGTAGGTCCGGCCGGGGCCCGACGCCATATACCACAGACAGACCGGGTGGTTACTCATGGAAACCATCCAACCAATCAAAACGTCCTACACAGAGCATTCTAGCGGAAGCAATTTAATAAGTTGCAATAAAGAACCCAGCACACGAGCATGAATGTCCACTAATACCAAATAGGAATGTCGTACATACACACGTACAAGCCTTAAGGCCTTACAAAATTATTTACTTCAATATTACATGTTTTACAAACCACGGCACGCATGCCGGTCATACATGAGTAAAAACAGTAAACACTCCAATTAGTCCTTCAAGGGTCGGCTTCGCAATTTGGGCTTTAGCCCGCTATTGACCGTTTGTTCCAGCAGCACCTGCAAGCAACAAACTACCGCACGGTGGCAAAACAAGGCAACGGTCAGCAATGCTGACCAAATTATAACGATTCCACCCCATTTCGGGGCGGCGATGCTCCTTCCCTGCACTTATTAGCAACCAAGCAGTATAGCAATATACATTTCATCACAGGCATTGGCTCGCACGGCCACACGCCCCGTGCTCTCAGGGCACATTCTCGGTGAACCGGCCAATGTCACGTCAATTAAAGCTATAGATATTCCGGAATCACCACCGCCACTTTGACGACCAAACCTATGAGCATTTTGTCTTCTTGGCCTGGGTCACGACAATTTAAGCCATAGACTGCCGAAGACCCTAATCTATGCCAACGGCAAGTGCCACGTACCCTTAGGTCTCTTTAACCGAACGACATAGAATGGGTACGGTTCCATCTAACCAGTGCTCACATCGCAACGAAAGTTTAAGCCATATGCGCGGGTCAAACTTCTCCCGAGTCCCATTTCCATCACAATTCACATAACCCGGTTATGTTCAAGTTGGCTCTCAAGCCACCAAGTTGGCAATATCACGCATCCGCCCAGTTTTCCGGGTGCACCTTAGGGTTAATCTCCAAGGCTCCCTGTTGCAATCTACCACGTAGAAAACCCGAAAAACACTCAACCGCACGGAGTCTTCTCCGGCATTTATGCAATGCAACATCACCGATCCAGACCAACATGTACGTGTAGGCTTCACACATCATGCCTATGTCCGTTCTCGCTTACGGACTCTACACAACGGGGACTTTACATATCTACCCGAAGGAACGCCTCCAACTCACCGCAAACTCGCGAGAGCGGGCTTCCTATGCAAAGAAGGAGAGCTTCACATGCTCAAGAAGAGAATCGTTACCCTAGCGTTCTTCTTCAGCGACTTGGAAAAGTAAGTGGATGAAAAGCACCACACTCTCTTCGCCTCCGTGGATCTGAAGTCGGCTCGCGATTTGGAGCTTCGAAGCTCCTCCAATGGCCGAATCTAGCTTCTTCTTCCTCCCTTGGCTCTCCTCTCTCTCTATACTTTAGAAAGATAACCACAAGTAAAAGTGAGGGTTTCAAAGGTCCAATCCCAGGTATATCCCTTCAGGAACAACCCCCAGCCGTTGGATCCCAAATTAAAGAAACGAACGGCTTTGATTCGGGCCTGAAATGTACAATCTGGACCGAACACGGCCTGGCACACGCCCGTGTCCAGGGCCGTGTCCCCCATTCGCCGTCAAAATCGACGCGCCTGGAACAACACACAGGCATCGAACACGACCGTGTTCGACCTGATACGCCCGTGTTCCAACTGACACGGCCGTGTGGTCGGTCGTGTGCCCCAACGATTTATCTCGAAAACAACCCGAGAATAACATGGGTTCCTGGACACGCCCGTGTCCTCACCCGTGTCCACTCGAACACGCCTGGGCTCCAGGCCGTGTTCACGGTCTCGACACTTCGTCGAGCGAAGTTCATCGACTGCCTGACACGGCCTTGGACACGCCCGTGTCCTAGGCCTTGTGCCTTGTCTCGACACTTTGTCGAGCGAAAATGTCGACACCCCGGGCCGGTTGTCGACACGGGCTCGACACGCCCTGAGACACGCCCGAGTATCAGGCCGTGTGCCTCGTCTCGACACTTCATCGAGCGAAAATCGTCGACACCCAAGGTCGATCGTCGACACGGGCTCGACACGCCCTGAGACACGCCCGTGTCTTAGGTCGTGTGCCATGTCTCGACACAGTGTCGACCGAAATTCGTCGACTTCGCGGCCAAGTCGTCGACTCCAGTCTGACACTCTCTGGGACACGCCTGTGTCCCAGGCTATGTGTCTACTGCCAGATTCCAAATCTGGCCCAAAACTTCCCCCATCGCTCTTTTGAGTTTCGGGGCGTTATACCTCTGCTCCTGCCTGCCCTCCTGACGGGGATGATCCCCGTTCCTCTTCTCCCCAATAACTCGACCTCTTGGCTGATCTCTCCTACCGCCGATCACAGCGTCGTTTTCCGATCTCTTCCGACCCCGAACAGCAAGCTGGTATGCCTCCAGCTTCTTGGCCATCTCCACGGCCAAACTCCCATCAGAGATGAAGAGGAGGGCCTGCCTCGTATCGTCGTGAAGGCCTAGGTAGAACCTCTTCGCGTAGCCCGCATCTATCCTGCCTCAACTACAAAGCGGGCTAAATGAGTAAACACCTGATAGTAGGGCGGCCCTGAACTCCTCCCAGGAAATGTCTGCACTATCCACTCCAGCAAAGGTGGTGTCCAGTAGCGACTTCCACCACCTCTTCGTATGCGTCTTCAGACATGACACTGTCAAAGTCACAGCCTCCTCTATCGGGCATCTAATACTATCCAGCATCTCATAAATGATGTCCAGCCACTCCTCCGTACGAACTGTAGTCTTCGTCCCAAGATAGGATGAGGGAGAAAGCACCCGGAAGATGCTCAGCCAGATTGCCCTGGGATTTGGCTGAGGAGCTGGATCATGCTGAGCCCTGAAGGCCTCCAGAATAACAGTCAACGTTTGGCCTATCTCTGTCTGCTAGAACAGAGTCGGAGCTGGCAGGGGTGGAATCACGTTCTGAGCCTGAAATGCCCCTGCTGGGGAGTAGGGTTCATCACATGCAACAAAGGAGAATACCAATTGTTAGACGATAAGGGAAAGGAAGAAAGGAGACGGGACTTTTGCATGTGGCTTCCCTTTATGGGCACACCATTGCTTCCACTGCTAGTTTGTCCCCAAACTAAGCTCGTGCGGGGTGGCACAGGGTTTGTGTACTTATTTTTCTTCAGATCGAGGTTCGGCTCTGATACTAGTTTGTAAGACCCCCTTTTTTGCTACAATATCGGGTCTTACGCCCAGAATTATCGTTTCGCAGTGACACCTTCGCTCGGAAGGTCGACACTATGAAACACCAACCCTGCCGGCACACGGAATCACCAAAGATGTGGAAGCTTATAAAAGAAGACAGTAAATGTCAAGTCCACAAAACACATCACATATAAATATATAGCATGAATCACAACATGTCCCAGAATGTAAGAGTGTCGAAAAGATGAACAGAAAGGTAAATGGGCTTATGCCCAGTACATTAGAATTCTCACTACACGGTCTCTCGAGGAAGCTAACAAAACTAATCACTCATGGAGTTAGAAGAGGGTGCTCCCGAGCTAGACTAGCCCACCTCGATGTGCACCGTGCCTTGCCAGTGCTGCCTCTCCGGCTGCTGCCTGTCTCCCATCCGGAGCCCTGAAAAATAATGGTCCACGAACCGT
The DNA here is from genome assembly GCA_039583875.1 of Platanthera guangdongensis. NCBI lineage: Eukaryota > Viridiplantae > Streptophyta > Magnoliopsida > Asparagales > Orchidaceae > Platanthera > Platanthera guangdongensis. Next base: position 60,966,949 of record CM077150.1, on the reverse strand, counting down.
TAGTCAAAAGACTAAGGGTCTGTTTGGGACAGCTCTGGTGGCTGGAAAAGTTCTTTTCCAGCCGCCAGAGCTGGTTTTAACATGTTTGGTTACGCTGCTCCTTGAAAATTGCGGTTGTAAAGAAGTTGTTTTATCTGCTCTTTGGTAAGTCGGTGACGCCCCGCGATCCAGAAATCCCAAAATCACGTGGAAAGGAGGATAGGGAAGATATTGAAGTGGAGAAGTGTCAAAGAAGATAGTGGCGGACCTAAACTAGCAGTGATATAACAGAACTATAAAGGTGTACATCAGTAATATGATAATACTAAAGTAAGACAGTAAAGAAAGAAAGTAAGAGAGCAAAGTATAATGAAAAATAATCTTAACTTAAATGAATACTCATACAAACTTATAAGTTAAGGGGTCTTTTGCAAGACTCCCATCACATAAGCTAAACAATACTAGGTTATACGATGAGGTGTCAGGTTTTATGCAAATATGAATGTGGTGAAATGTTATGCGGATGAAATGCTATGTCAACGCAAGTGCAACTCACGCAAGTGCACTTTTAGTTCCTCCATTTTAGAGTTACCTAAACTCTCAGATACCTCGCGTTGTGGAAAACGGATGCAGCGGGTCGGGCCACCCCACTACTAGGCTGACATTCACGCCACCCAACCTAGACCCTTGTACGCCTCAACATGAAGAACACATCACGGAGCCTCTACGTACCATGCTGACAAATCCACCAGTATTTCCTTGGCTATGTGTGAACTACACTCGCCGAGTCATCGTACCGACATCAGCATGAATGACCGTCAAGTAACAAAGGCCCACCACCTTATGTTATGCACATGTAAACCAGAACTTCTGAGCCATAGGCTCCCCGGACTAACCCGTCCGTCAAACCACCTACCGAGCCATCGTCTCACCGGGCTAACCTAACCACAACTAAAACCACCGAGCATACGACTTGATTGACCAAATTGAATTATCAACCCTGTAACTAGAGGTGAGTGTAAGTGGAGTTTCAGTAAAGACTAATTACTCTTGTAATCAATTTTACTCTTACAGTTTATGTCCCATGGCATTCCCTGTGAGGGGCTCTCGAGGACACTAGCAACTACGATGTCTGAAGCCCAAAACTCCCTTTCGCAATGTACTTATTACTATTGGTATCTACCCAAATTAAACCCCATCGTAAGTTTACTTAATCTAACCCTAGTACCTTTGACTCTCGAACTATTCCTAAGTGTAGTTGGACTCTCTCACTAGGGAAAGGCGATCACTCGCCACTCCCAGGTACGACCTTAACCTAGCCCACCAGGCTCTCACAACCTGACCCGCGTTGATGACCTCAGTCATACTCTACAAGTTAAGTATACCACATATCCCTTTACCCCATACCCAAGGTTCTCAAGATTCCCTGATATTGATGTTTTGATATGTGCAGACCTAGTGAGCTAAATGACATGTAAGAATGGTGACCCCCATAAATATTTATCTGAATGCCCTAAGATAGTTATTGGAGATATATAGTGACAATATTGGAGATCTATAGTTCATGGAGCAGTAAGAAGCAGAATTGTGTGACAACATCTAATGCTGAATCAGGGTATAACTTTTGCGGGTAGTTATTGCACACAACTTTGATGTATAAGGAATCAACTCGAAGATTATAACTTAAAGTTCAGAGAAATTCTGAAGTTTTGCAACTCCTCCAGCATCATTGCAATCACAAATAATCCAGTTTCCCACAGCCGGACCAAGCACATCGAGGTGCGCTACCACTTCATCCGAGAGCACGTGGAGAATAAGGACATAGTGTAAGACCCCCTTTTTTGCTACGATACCGGTTCTTACGCCCAGAATTGCCATTTTGCGGTGACACCTTCGCTCGGAAGGTCTACACTACGAAACACCAACCCTACCGACACACAAAATCACCAAAGATGCGGAAGCTTATAAAAGATGACAGTAAATGTCAAGTCCACAAAACACATCACATATAAATATATAGCATGAATCACAGCATGTCACAGAATGAAAGAGTATCAAAAAGATGAACAAAAAGGTAAATGGGCTTATGCCCAGTACATTAGAATTCACACTACAAGGTCTCTCGCGGAAGATAATAAAATTAATCACTCACAAAGTCAGAAGCGGGTGCTCTCGAGCTAGATTGGCCCACCTCCATGTGCACCGTGCCCTGCTGGTGCTACCTCTCCGGTTGCTGCCTGTCTCCCATCCGAAGCCCCTGAAAAGTAATGGTGCACCGACCATTAATCAAAAGACTAAGCCAACTATCATACCCGCCTCCCCCGCGACTCCTAGGCACCGTGCGGGAAGGAGGATAAGGAATATATTGAGGTGGAGAAGTGTCAAAGAAGATAGCGGCAGACCTAAACTAGCAGTGATATTACAGAACTATAAAGGTGTACATCAGTAATATGATAATACTAAAGTAAGGCAGTAAAGAAAGAAAGTAAGAGAGCAAAGTATAATGAAAAATAACCTTAACTTATATAAATGCTCATACAAACTTATAAGTTACGGGAACTTTTGCAAGACACCCATCATATAATCTATCTCATACTAGGTTATATGACGGGGTGTCAGGTTTTATGCAAATATAAGTGTGGTGAAATGTTATGCGGATGAAATGCTATGTTCACGCAAGTGCAACTCACGCACACGACTCTATGCGCACAGACCTTTAGTTCGCCCATTTTGGAGTTAGCTAAACTCTCAGGTACCTCGCGCTGTGGCAAACTGAGGCAGTGGGTCGGGCCACCCCACTGCTAGGCCAACATTCACACCACCCAACCTAGACCCTTATACGCCTCAACGTGAATAAAACACCACGGAGCGTCTGCATACCATGCTGGCAAATCCACCAGTCTTTTTTTGGCTATGTGTGAACCACACTCGCCTAGTCATCGTATCGACGTCGGCGTGAATGACCGTCAAGTAACAAAGACCCACCACCTTATGTTATGCACATGCAAACCAGAACTTCCGAGCCATAGGCTCCCCGGACTAACCCGTTCGTCAAACCACCTACCGAGCCATCGGCTCGCCGGGCTAACCTGCCCATAACTAAAACCACCCAGCATACCGCTCGATTAACCAAATTGAATTATCAACCCTGTAACTAGAGGTGATTGTAAGTGGAGTTTCAGTAAAGACTAATTACTCTTGTAATCAATTTTACTCTTACAGTTTATGTTAACCTTGGACTGCCCATGACATTTCCTGTGAGGGGCTTTCGAGGACACTAGGAACTACGATGGCTGAATCCCAAAGCTCTCTTTCGCAAGGTACTTATTACTATTGGTATCTACCCAAATTAAACCCCTTCGTAAGTTTACTTAATCTAACCCTAGTGCCTTTGACTCTTGAACTATTCCTAGGTGTAGTTGAACTCTCACTAGGGAAAGGCGATCACTCGTCGCTCCCAGGTACGACCTTAACCTAGCCCACCAGGCTCTCACAACCTGACCCATGTTGATGACCTCAGTCATACTCTACAGGTTAAGTATACCACATACCCCTTTACCCCATACCCAAGGTTCTCAGGATTCCGCGATATTGCTGTTTCGCTATGTGTAGACCTAGTGAGCTAAATGACATGCAGGAATGGTGACCCCCATAAATATTCATTCGAATGCCCTAAGATAATTATTGGGGGTCTATAGTAACAATATTAAACTTAGTCCAGAAACTTGTAATTTTCCTAATTTAATTGACATTTATTTAATTTTTCCCAAATTAAGGTCATAGGTGATTTTGAACATGAAGTACTATATTTACATAAGTTATGACAACCCAACAATTATGAACTTCATATGATGCCAATAAATCAGAGAATACCAAGTTTCATCATTATTCATAAAATATTTGGCCTCTAATTAATTAATCCACAATAAATCTAATAATTATGGGTAAAGAAGGAAGTACTATAATACATCATCAGAAAATTATGGAAAAATTACTGAATCTTAAGGGTGACTAGAAAGGACCTCTAACCAAATATCATAATTTAACAAGCTCATTAGATACCAAAATAAAATCAATTAATTTTACTTAGAAACAAGCACCTTGTGAAGCAACTCCTGTAAACATACTTCCAAAACTTCCACAAAAAATTATAGAGCTTTACAATGTCATAAAAGATCGTCAGACTAAATTTCATGAGTTTCTAGTAAGAGGTTAATTCATAAGAAATTTTTAAATAGATAGAGCAACTTGATGGGTTGTGAATGAAGTACTCCAATTATTGATCTAAAAATTCATACTGAAATTTCTAGTGCGTGGTTATGGTCTTACATCATAACTGACTAAATCTTATGCAATTTCAAGGTTAGAAAGTCATATATAAAAATTCTTTAAGAAAACTCATGATAGTGCACTTTACGAAAGAACCTACTTGTAAACTCATCCCAACATCATGTAAAATATTCCAGAGATTAATATGACTATAAAAATGACTCATACCATCGTCTCATGGAAATCCAAGGTCATAGGACCCCTAAATTATTCTTTAAGGTGCAAGGGCCTAATTAGGCATAAAGTTATTTAAGTTGGGTGCAAGGGTCCAACTACCACCTACAACAACCCTAGGGCATTATTCCACCCTAGAAACCCATGGGGTAAACCCCAAGCCCAAACAAATACTGAACACCCTAAGTCCTTCACAAACCCTAACAAGCTCAAACAAAGGCTTGAACTAGGGCACTAGGGCTCAACCACCCTATCCCATCCCAAACTCTAAGAGAGGGTGACCCTACTGACCTTGGGACTCTGGTCAGAGCCCCAACCCATATGGGTGAGATTTGGCCCTCCATGCCCCAAGAATCCTAAACCCTAAACTCACCCTTTATAGCCCAACCTTTAGTCACTTCAAAAACCCAATTAAAACATGTCCGAATAGGTTGAGATTTTAACCAGCGACTCATGATGAATCCTAAGACCATCCACCAAAGTTTTGGGAGTTGGTGAGGTCATTAGACCCCTTTATTAAGCTACAATAGGATTATAAAATTTTTACCAAAATTATAGAAAAGTTTTCTCCAAAAATTCTCATTTTTGGTTATCTCCTAGACAGACGATTTCCGTCCAGCTCAGGTTAACTCTTAGCCTGTACTTTTGGGGTGTTACATTGGCTGTCACTAGACCCTTTAGCACTTCTCAGGGTTTTGTCATGACCAAGTCATGACAAAACCATCGTAGGGGTCTAGAAGTCTGAGGGATGTAACACATAGCCCTCAGCTATGTCCCGACGGACAAGCAGGTTGCTGATATTTTTATGAAGCCGCTGGACCAGACCAAGTTCTTGTTTTTCAAAATGGAGCTGGGTATACTGAACAAGGACCCATGATGATGGTCAAATCGGCAAAAATTGTCTCGGGATCGATTTCAAAAAGCAGGAATTTTTGCAAGTCAAATTTGGTGAATTTCGGCCAACTCGTCACACAATCATGCAATGGTCGCCAAATAGGACTCCTCCAACAACAAATTTCGCCAAAATCTGTTTAGGGCAAAATTTCAATTGACTTTATTGGTTCCGAAAACTCAACGACCAAATTTGAGGTACGCGCATTCTTCATGCAATTTCAAAATCAAGTTTGGTCGTTGAGTTTTCGGAACCAATAAAGTCAATTGAAATTTCGCCAAAATCTGTTTAGGGCAAAATATCAATTGACTTTATTGGTTCCGAAAACTCAACGACCAAATTTGAGGTACGCGCATTCTTCATGCAATTTCAAAATCCGCCCCCACACACATATATAAATAGAAAAGGGATGGCTCATTCACGGAATACGCCGAAACACGCCGACTTGCCGAACTGCAGCTATTCCGCCCCTTTGGCTTTTGGATCTCGCCGAATTCCTTTCTTCGTTCCCGTAGAAGAATTCCTGCAGAGCGTGCGACTAGGATTTTGCGTCTTCCCCAAGCCCTAGCCAACATTCACGCCTACACTCCCGCCAATCCCGCACAGTGAAATTTCCCGATCGCCGACTGTCGACATTTCCTCAGTCCAGTACAGTGTGTTGCCGTTCCAGACATTCTGCAATGCAGTTGTTAACAGTTACAGGAGTTTCAGTGTTTAGAAAAAAATGTTCTACAATAATTCAACCCATTTACAGATTTTTGATTACTAGAAGTTCGGTGTTCCTTGATTTTCAATGGCTCCTAGAGGCACCAGTGGATTGCTAGGGGGAGGTGAGTTGGTTCGCACCGGGTTTGCTCATGCCTCTAACAAATTTCAGAATGTCATTCTCATGCTGGAGATAGCTGGACTCTCCTTCATCCTCGAACACCCCTGCAAGGTGCTGGACAAGGAAGTTCTTGAATTTTTCCAGAATGCAAAGCTCGGACGTGAAGATTCAGTGATAAAGAGCAAAGTTTAGAGGTACAAGGTCAAAGTGAAAGCTTCTCTTATGTCCAGGTATCTGCGGCTTCCAGTCTATGAAGATGCCGATTACCTAGACGAAGACGATTTCACGAGGGCCCTGCTATTTTGTGGATTGCCCCAAGGCACCAAGGCCATCGAGCGCAAAGGGATGAATGAGGAAGGCAAGATCCTCTCCGACATCATTGGCAAGGTGATGATCTGCAAGACAAGCTCGCATGATTACCTTTCTACAGACATGTTCAAAGTGCTCGTTGCTATAATCTGCAGGAAGAGGTTAGATTGGAGTGCATTGCCGTTTGACAAGATAAATGATAGCCTACGCACTCCCAACTTTGGAAGTATTATCAGCCTATACCTGAATCAACTGTATGGTGATAGGTTCGATATGACCAAAGGTGTTCCTATTCATCATTTGAAGAAAATCGGCTCCACAATCTTCACTCGATGGGATAGGAGGATCATCCAGAGAGGGAGTGCCCCAGTACCCCCAGTGGACGAGGAAGAACATATTCCTGATGACATGATTCCTTCTCCATATGCCAGTGAGATTCCTGATAGCATGAGTGTAGGAATTGAGGTAGAGTCAGTGATCCCAGATTCAGTTACAGCTACAGTGATTTCAATTCCAGATACCATTTTAGTTTCAGTCGCCCCTGATACAGTGCTTCCAGTTCCAAAGCCAAAGAATCTGATGCCAGAGGTTGCTCAGATTGCTCAGACTGCTGTTGAAGAGTTGGTGCCTGTGGTGGTCGGTGTTGATACAGTTCAAGAGGATGTTGTTACAGATGATCAAGCTCCTTCTGATCATGAGGAGGATGCTGCTACTGAAGTAAATCAAGATGTTGCTGACAATGATGATGATATAACTGCTGATGAGGATATAATAGTGGAGGATTATGAGATTGAGGATGTTGCAAATGGAAATGTGATTGTTGTTGATACCGCCATAGTTGTTTCAGAGCCGATGTTAGTGGACAATCAGATAGTTCCTCTCCCAGAGATGATCACCTCTGCAGTGTCTGAGGGGGAGCCAACTCCGTCCCGAATATCTGTCTCCACTGAGGTTGCCAGACTCATACGCAACCTGGACAAGAGACTTCGCAGGATACAGTTGGTGCCCGAACGAGTAGTAGATCTTTCTGATGAAGAAGGAGCTGCAGATGTGCATTCACCTGTCATAGGTTCTGAGGAACCAAGTTTGATTTCTGCGAATATTTCTTTTCCAGTGCTGCAAGATGTTCTTTAACAACCCCACTACAATAATAATAATAATAATAATAATAATAAACAAAAACTTAAATAAAGACTTTAAAAAAAGAAAAAAAACACAATACCTAAACCTCCCCCCCCCCTTTAAAAAAGAAAATCTCGAGCCGGTGTTTTTCCCTGCAAGCAGCAAAGCCCTTCCTGATCCTGTCTCCGCCTCCTGCGCACCCGACGGCCACGGATCCGCCGCCAGCACCTCCTACCACCCTCGAGACTCCTCTCCATGGCCGAAGATCCCTTCCTTTAGGCTCGACGCCTCATCCTCTTGTTTCCCCATCATCTCCGACGCTCCCCTTGGCCGGCAACTCCCGCAACAACTCCTCCTCTCTTGGCCGGCTGCATCTAAGGGAGGGGCCGACAACTTTCTCCCTTCCTCTTCTCCTTCTCCGGCTAGTGAGGGTAAGGACATCATTTCTTCTCCGGCAACCCTAGCTCCACCTAGTTCCGGCCGGTGGTTTTCGTGAGGGACTCGTAGGTTTTCGCTCGAAACCCCTCTTCGTGGATTTCAGAGGCCCGATCTGGTCTCCTTGGGTAAGGAATTCCACCAACCTCTTGTATTTTTTTATTTTCCTAAATTTTTCTTACAAATTTTCGCTCTCCGACCTAGGGTTTCTGTCGAACCAACTTATGTCCATCGTTTAACCCGCTAATCCCGATTTTGTTGGTGTTTTCCGGTGCATCTCCTCGGATCTAGGTGGTGAAATCGCTCCAAAACCTCTCCGAATTAGGTCTTTTCGCATCCAAACGCCGCTAAAATCCCTGATCCCTCACGGTAGCCTCTTCTCCCCTCACTTTCGAGGGAGGTATATTCCTAAACCCCTCTCCCTTTGTGTGGAGCGATTATCAAACGCATGTGCTGGTATAAGAAACATGTTAATTCAATTTGGAATGCATTTTTGATCTCGAACAGGTATAGCTAGAGCTTTTAACCTCGCTTGCGCCACTTAGCTGTCGCGAGCATTTTTCGACGTCACTTTAAGGCAAGTAGAGAACTCCCTCTCACTTGCAAAACTTTAGATTTAATCTGGTTACCTGTTCTTTTACAAATGCTTTTTCTACAAAATTCTGAACTCTCATAATGTTGACATAACATAACATGATAAGTAACCACCTAAGTATAAAACATAAAGACAAATCCGTAGTTGTAAGCAAATACTTGAATTATAGGGTCTAACTGGGCATCTGTCTGCTGGCATGGTCACGACAAGCAGGATTACTTTTCCGATATGACTTGCGCATAGATCTGATAGTGAGCCATATGCGCCTGCTATAGCACCTACACACTTCATCGATCACGACTTACAACATTTTACATGAAAGAATTGTACCTAACAACCTAGAGGGGGGGGTGAATAAGTGTAATTTCTTTTTCTTTTTAAGGCAGCAAATCTATTTAGTTATTTAATAAGGAACTGTAAATTCTACAGCTAACACAGCACAGATTCATAGAATTATCACAACACAGATTGCACACAGATTTTTATAGTGGTTCCCCAAGGTCTGGCTACATCCACTTTCCCCCTTCGCCTATCTAGTAGTGTGCTAGATTCGGCCAAACTTCTGCTCTTCACCTTAGATCCTCAGATCTTACAACTCAGAACCCAACAAGGCTCCTACAACTCAGGCAATCTGCCCTACCTCAGCCTACACAATGCCTACAACTCAGAGATATCAATCTCCTACAACTCAGGCTCACATCCCTACCTCAGCCTACACAAGGCCTACCACTCAGAGAAAATGTTCTCCTACACTCAGCCTTTATAAACACAGGCTTACAACTCAGATCTATAAAGATCCTACAGAAATTTGATTTAATAAAGTAAATAACCACCACCCAGATAGAGAGAGAAGGGATGGATGGATTCTTGATCAGTTCTTGGAAGAATCTGATAGCAGAGATCAACCTCTCTTAGCTTTCTTCAAAGCTTCTTGAATCTGAACTCATTAGGGTTGAATCTCCTGTGAAGTTGATCTTCAATCAGCTTCTAACTTGAAATTCAGATCTCAATCTGAATCTTTCTTTGCAGCCTGGTTCAACAATTGCACTTTAGTAGATGGAGCTCTCTCTCTCCAACTTCTTCTTTTTCTCTTTCTTTAGAATTTTGTATTAGTTTCTCTAATCTGTGATTGTCTGTTCTGTTGAAGGAGAAAGCCTTTATATAGTCTTCCTCCATGGTAACCGGCTGATCTGGTTTCTAACAAACTTCTGACAGCTTAGACAGTTGTAGTAGACCGGTTGGAAATGGCAGCTGTCAAGTCATCCAGTCACTTCTTGAAATACTGTCTCTGTCTGAAAGTGTCGAGACTGATCTTCATCATGTATCGACATAATTAGACTAAGTGTCGACACAAGTGGACTAAGTGTCGACACAAGCCTTGGTGGTGTCGACACAGCTCCTCTGTTGTTATAACAGCTTCTCGACACAGCTTCTTTTAGAATGTGTCGATACTGATTCTGTGTGTCGACACAAGCCTTCTTTTCTTTAACTTTATTGAAACTTTGCTATGTGTCGACACAAGTCCTGTGTGTTGACACAGTTGATGTCGACAATGTCTTCAGTGTGTAGACACTGCCTCTTGGTGTCGACACAATTGATGTCGACTAAGTATTCCTGTGTGTCGAGACTGCCTCTTGGTGTCGACACAGTTGATGTCGACAATGCTTCATTGTGTGTCGACACTGCCTCTGCATGTCAATACTGCTGATGTCGACTAAACTTCTCTGTGAGTCGACACTGCCTCTGTATGTCGACTTAGTTTCTTCAGGTGTCGACACAGCCTTTCCAAGTGTCGACACACTTAGCTCCAAGTGTCGACACAGCTTTTCTCCAGTGTCGACACAAGCCTTCATAAGTGTCGACACAACTTCTCCTGGTGTCAACACATGGACTTAGAAATTTTTCTGCATTCCTACATTTACTTAACCTGTACATATAAACTCAAAACAACATCAAATACACCTTGATGCATATTATTGAGTAAGGTGAGGCTTCTTCAAATCTGGTACACATTTTCCAATGTACCCAACAATCTCCCCCTATTTGGAGAAGTCATAACCCTTAGTCAATGATATACACCATTCATAACAAATACACATTTTGATGTATAACAACATTATATGACAGGGTAACTATTAAACAAAACATATATAAACAATCATCACAGAATAATAATGCTAACAGAATAAGCATTAATCATGTTTTGTTCAACTTCAAAAGTTTCTTTAATAAAAGTTTACATAGATTTTAAACATTAAGGTTTACAATGTTATAAAATCAAGTAAATCTATTCTAAGGCTGCTCTGGCTTCTTGATGACAATTCCTTTGCCTGATTGGACCTTGGCTTGTACAGGAACATTAGTGTCGTCAGCTGGCTTCTTGCCCTTTAGATCTTTCTTCTTTAGTTCTTCAGCCCTTATTCTTTGTCTTTCAAAGTAATGAAAAGGCTTTGAGAAATATTTGCTAGGCTCCTGAGCATTAGGAGGTAGCTTCCCAAGTTTTGCCTTTCTTCTATACTGAACAATTGCTTCTTGCCTGGCTGCATGCTTTCTCCATTCTTGCTCAGAGTACCATTTTCCCCTCTCTTGGGTCTTGTCCTTTACAACTTTCCAAGCAGTCAGTATAATGTTCCTAGAGGTTGGACTCCACTGCTCAAAATTAGGCTTTAATTCAGCCTATTCTCTGAATCGTTTCTTAGACAACAGAGCTTCTTGCTCTTTGTTCAAGACTTCCTCTAGCACTGGCTTATCTACCTTCTCAAAGATAATATTCTGAGCACCTTCTGGAGGGCTGTACATAGACTGTACTTCTTGATGTATCATCTCAAAATCTGCTGGAGGATAAATTACTTGAGCAACTTCAGCTTGTTCACCTCCAAAATAAGCAGGATGCACTCCAAATTCAGCTACATTGTCATCATCACACAGGGGGGGATATACAAGTGTGGCTCTAATGCTATTTGAAATCCATTTAGCATGATCAGATCCAGCTTTGACTAATACTCTCTCCCCCTTTATGACTTCTCTGGCAACATGATCCCTGATGTCATCCTTTTGAAATCTGATTTGTTCATCCAGAAAATTGACATCATCTTTATAGAACGTCTATAACTTCAGCAGCTGTCCTGAAATGGTCTTTTGAGAATGTCAATAGTAGTTTTTACAGCAGTTATGCCTTCTTGTATTTGCTTATCAAACTCTGGCTTGGCTGTAGTCCTGGCTGTAGTTTGGGTAGTAGCAATATTCTTCATTTCTGTAATAATTGCATTATGGGATGCAGTCAGATTATCATTCATTCTGAGTTGATTCTCTAGAACATATCCTTGTTTAACAGCCATATCATCAACTTGAGTCTTGATTTTCTCTTGATGTTTGGCTAGGAAAACCACAACATTTCCACCCTTGTGAAAACAATCAGTTATTGCTGTCTTATTCTGATTAACTTCAAATCTTATAGATTTGATATCCTGAGCCAAAGAGAATTGGAGATCTTTGTGGGTCTCATCCATATACTTCTCCATTGCAATCCTTTGCTCATCTAGCTTTACTTGCAGTGAGATTAGTAAGGAGCTATAATCAGGTGTTGAGGTAGATTGTGCAGCAACAGTTTGTAATGCCTTCTTGTAGCTTTGGCTTCTCCTTTTGAAGACCATTAGCTTCCTCTTTTTAGCTCTTGTAGCTTCTTCATCCTTAGATGCTATGGAACTAGCTATATCAACTCTATCTTTAGGACTAGGAGGCAATTCTTTTTTAGTCCTTGGTAGCACCCCCTGAGTTTCTTGCTCCTCCTCAGCCCTGGGTTTCTCCCCCTGAGTTCCTACTTGCTCCCCCTCAAGATTGGCATGCTCCCCCTCAAAATCAGTTTTCTCCCCCTCAATGTTAGCTTGCTCTATTTCATTGAACAACTCTTCAAGAGTGATTTCTTGTTGAGTAGGGACTTGAGGTACCACATGTAACACCCCCTATCCGTCGCATAGCATATAGCAGTAGGTCCGGCCGGGGCCCGACGCCATATACCACAGACAGACCGGGTGGTTACTTATGGAAACCATCCAACCAATCTCAACGTCCTACACAGAGCATTCTAGCGGAAGCAGTTTATAAGTTGCAAAACAAGAACCCAGCACAAGCATGAATGTCCACTAACATGATAATAGGAATGTATACAAAAATACCCAAATATTCGGCCTTAAGGCCTTACAAAATGTTTCACTTGTCTGTTACATGATTTCCAAACCTCGGCTCGCAGGCCGGTCATACATGAAGAAAACATAAAACATTTCCACTTGGGCCTTCGAGGGCCAGCTTTGCAAAAAGGGCTTTAGCCCGCTATTGACCGCTTGGTCCAGCTGCACCTGCAAGCAAACAAACCACCGCACGGTGGCAAACAAAGCAACGGTCAGCAATGCTGACCAAATTATAACGATCCCGCCCCCAACCCGGGGCGGCGATGCTCCTTCCCTGCATTTCATTAGCACAAGCGAGCAATGCATATAATCATAGCCATTTCATCACAGACGTTGGCTCGTACGGCCACACGTCCCGTGCACTCAGGGCACATTCTCGGTGAACCGGTCGATGCTACGTCAATTTAAGCCATTAACATTCCGGACTCACCACCGCCACTTGGACGGCCATTCTTATGAGCAATTCGTCTTCATGGTATTGGTCACGTCAATTTAAGCCATCGACCACCGAAGACTCACATCTATGCCAACGGCGAGTGCCATGTACTTTAGGTCTCTCTAACCAGAACGACATAGAGCGGGTACGGCTCCATCTAACCCGTGCTCACATCGCAACGGCAATTTAAGCCATATGCGCGGGTCAAACTTTCACCGAGTCCCATTCTAACACAAGTCACATAACCCCGTTATGTTCAAGTTGGCTCTCAGGCCACCAAGTTGGCAAGACCTCGTGTCCGCCCAGTTTTCCGGGTGCACCTTTGGGTTAGTCCCCAAGGCTCCCTGCTGCAATCTACCGCGTAGAAAACCCGAAAAACACCAAATAGCACGGAGTCTTCTCCGGCCTTATGCAATGCAACATCACCGATCCGAACTACATGTCCGGGTAGGCTTCAACCAAAATGCCTATGTCCGTTCTCGCATACGGACGCTAAACAACGGGGACTTCACATATCTACCCGAAGGAACGCCTCCAACTCTCCGCAAACTCGCGAGAGCGGGCTTCCTATGCAAAGAAAAGAGCGACTCATGCTCAAGATGAGGATCGTTACCCTTGCGGTCCTCTTTGGCGCCATCGAAAAGTAATCGGATGGAAATCACCGCACTTGCGTTGCCTCCGTGGATCCGGAGTCGGCTTGCGATTCGGAGCTCCGAAGCTCCTCCAATGGCGGATCTAGCTCCTCTTCTTCTTGCCTTAGCTTTTCTTTCTCCAAGGGTTTGGAGAGATAACAAGTGGAAAAAGTGAGGGTTTTCTAAGTCAAAACCCGGGTATATCCCTTCAGGAACAACCCCCAGCCATTGGATCCTCAGTCAAAGAAATGAACGGCTTCGATTCGGGACTGAAATGCCCAATCTGGGCCGAACACGGCCTGGCACACGCCCGTGTCCAGGGCCGTGTGCCTCATTCGCCGTCAAAATCAAATCACCTGGAACCTCACACGGGCATCGAACACGCCCGTGTTCGATCTGACACGCCCGTGTTCTAACTGACACGGCCGTGTATCTGGCCGTGTACCCCCATGATTTTCTCCCGTTTCCAACCCGAGCGCTGACACGGGTTCGGACATGCCCGTGTACTTGCCCGTGTCACCTTGACACGCCTGGGCTCCAGGCCGTGTACAAGGTCTCGGCACTTCGCGGCTAAGTGTCGACACGGGTCGACACGCCCTGCGACACGCCCGTGTCGCAGGCCGTGTGCCAGGTCTCGACACACTGTCGACACCAAAGTGTCGACTTCGCGGGACGAGTGTCGACACGGGTTGACACGCCCTGCGACACGCCCGTGTCGCAGGCCGTGTGCCGTGTCTCGACACAACGTCGAAGCACTGTGTCGACTTCACGGCTAAGTGTCGACACGGGTCGACACGCCCTGCGACACGCCCGTGTCGCAGGCCGTGTGCCCAGTCTCGACACAATGTCGAGACCAAAGTGTCGACTTCACGCCTTAGTGTCGACACAGGCTTGACACGCCCTGGGACACGCCCGTGTCCCAGGCCGTGTGCCTGCAGCCAGAACTCAAACTGGCCCAAATTATTCCCCTTTTGCTCCTTTGAGTTTCGGGGCGTTACAACTCTACCCCTCTTAAAAGAATTTCGCCCACGAAATTACATAAAGGGAAAAACATGTACAAAACTAAAATTTGTACCTGAGCGGAACAACTCCGGATATTCGTCAAGCATCGTCTGCTCTCGCTCCCAAGAGAGCTCCTCACGACCGCAATTGTCCCACCGGACTTTGACCATCCTGATCTCTTTATTGCGTAGCCGCTTGACCTCCGAGTCCTCAATCCGCACGGGCTTGACTTTTGTCGTTAGCCCACTATCCACCGGCACTTGATTGGCCGCGATCACTTGCGTAGGCTCTTGCACCGCCTTCCGAAGCACCGAAATATGGAATACATCATGTAAACCACTTAGCTCCACTGAAAGCTTCAGCCGATAGGCCGCTTCTCCTACTCGCTCCAGAACCTCGAACGGTCCAAGGTACCTCGGGCTTAGCTTTTTCAACCGCCGCACCCGCGAGACACCCTTGAACGGCTTGATCTTCAAGTATACATAATCGCCCACAGCGAACTCCACGTTCCTGTGCTTGGCATTATAGTACTTTGCTTGCCGGTCCTGAGCGATAAGCAACCTCTCCCGAATGGTTCTTACCAAGGAAGTAGCATCCTCCACTTCCGATCGCTTATACAACTTTGACTCGCCCGTTTCTAACCAAGACAACGGCGTGCGACATCTTCTACCGTATAGGGCCTCGAAAGGCGCCATCTGAATACTTGCTTGGTAGCTGTTGTTGTATGCGAACTCCACCAAATAAAGGTGGTCCTCCCACTGCTTTCCGAAGTCCAAGACACACATGCGAAGCATGTCTTCCATCGTTCTATTGACCCTCTCGGTCTGCCCATCCGTTTGCGGATGGAAGGCTGTGCTAAACTTCAGCTTTGTTCCCAACATTTGCTGCACCAGCCTCCAATCATTGGACGTGAACCGCCCATCTCGGTCACTCACGATGTTGCGGGGCACACCATGAAGCCGCACTATGTTATCCACATAAAGCTTCGCCAGCTTCTCCACCGGATCATCCTTCCTATGCGGAATAAAATGCGACACCTTTGTTAATCGATCGACCACCACCCAAATGGCGTCGTTCCCCTTTTGCGACCTTGGCAAACCATGCACAAAATCCATAGAGATGTCGTCGAATTTCCACTCCGGAATAGGCAAGGACTTAAGAAATCCTCCCGGCTTTTGGCACTCCGCCTTTACCAAGGCGCAGGTTTGGCACTTCGCTACATATAGCGCCACATCCTTTTTCAAACCCGGCCACCAAAACAGTTTCTTGACGTCGCGGTACATCTTCGTGCTCCCCGGGTGAATCGAGTACTTGGTATGATGCGCCTCGTACAACAACTCCACCCGTAAATTGCCCACACTTGGGACGCACAAACGACCGTCCTTCCACAGCAATCCGTCCTCCACAACGAATTGGGAATTTGACCCATCCAGAGCCTCTATCATGAACTGCTTCATATGAGCATCCATATCCAAAGCCTGCCGAATCCGATCAGCCAGGTCATATTGGACTTCAGTCCAATTCAGCACTGCTTCAGCACTAGATTGCCTATCCACACAAACAATCTCCAACGCCTCCAGCTCCTGCACCAACCGCTCATCATGCACTGATAGCCAATTCGCTTGAGCTGGGGCTCGGCGACTCAACGCGTCCGCAACCGCATTCCCTTTGCCAGGCACGTAGTGGATCTTGAAAGTATAGTCCCCCAGGAACTCCATCCACCTACGCTGCCGCATATTCAGATCTTTCTGATCAATCAAATACTTTAGGCTCTTGTGATCGGTGTAGATATCAATCTTCACACCGTACAAATAGTGTCTCCACAGCTTCAAGGCAAAAATCACGGCCGCCAACTCCAAGTCGTGGACCGGATAATTCCTCTCGTGCACTTTTAGCTGTCTCGAGCCATAAGCTATCACGCTGCCATGCTGCAGTAGCACGCAACCCAAACCGCTGCCTGAAGCATCGCTATATATCTCATAGCCTTCAGTCCCAACCGGCGAACTCAACACAGGCGCCGTGGTCAACCGACACTTCAATTCCTCAAAAGCTCGCGCGCACGCCGGCGTCCAAACGAACTTATGCTCCTTCCTCGTCAAAGTAGTGAGAGGTAGCGCTATCCGCGAGAAGTTCTCTACGAAGCGCCTATAATAACCGGCAAGCCCCAAAAAGCTCCGGACTTCTGCTACCGTAGCAAGCTCAGGCCACTCCCGTATCGCAACAATCTTCGCCGGATCCACCGCAATACCCTCTCCACTCACTATATGCCCAAGGAACGCTACTGAGGATAGCCAAAACTCGCACTTCGAGAACTTGGCATACAACTGGTTTCTCCTGAGTGTCTCCAACACCAAATGGAGATGCTTGAAGTGATCCTCCTCACTTTGCGAGTACACCAAAATATCGTCGATGAAGACGATCACAAAATGGTCTAGGTACTCCCTGAACGTCCTGTTCATCAAATCCATAAATACTGACGGCGCATTAGTCAGCCCAAACGGCATGACCGTAAACTCATAATGCCCGTATCTCGTACTAAACGCTGTCTTTGGGATATCACTCTCCCTTATCCGCAGCTGATAGTACCCAGACTTGAGATCTAACTTCGAGTACACCGTCGACCCGACTAACTGATCAAAGAGATCATCAATCCGGGGGATCGGGTACTTGTTCTTCTCAGTCAGCTTGTTTAGCTCCCGATAATCAATACACAACCTCAAGCTTCCGTCCTTCTTCTTAACAAAGAGGACCGGTGCGCTCCAAGGCGAAGAACTCGGGCGCACATAACCTTGCTCCAACAACTCTCGCAGTTGAACTTTCAGCTCCGCCATTTCCTTAGGCGCTAGCCGATACGGAGATCGTGACACAGGCTTTGCACCTGGCACTAGCTCGATCGTAAAATCTATCTCCCGTTGAGGCGGGGCTCCAGGAAGATCTGCGGGGAACACATCAGGGTATTCCGATACCACTGAAATACAATCCATCGCGGGCTTCGGCTTTGCAACCTCCACTAGTGTAAAGAACAGTTCTGCTCCAGCACGAACCGCCTTCACCACCTGAAGAGCAGACATCAACGTCTTGCTCGACCCCTTTAAGCCCGTAAACGTCGTCTCACGACTTGCTCCCAGCTTTACTTCCTTGCTACCGCAATCTATATGGGCCTGCTGCTCCGAGAGCCAGTCCATTCCAAATATGACGTCGAACTCCACCAACGGAAGTAAGGACGCCCGCAGGTCAAACTCCTGCTCCCCAATACGAACTTTAACGTCGCAGATCCTAACCGCTCGCATCGAACACCCATTGGGCAACAACACATCCAACTTATCCTTCGCCATCGAAGAAGGGACTCCGATGCGTGATATAAATCCTTCGGACAAGAAGGAGTGTGAAGCTCCCGTATCAAAGAGTGCTCGTGCCGGGTTTTCACAAATCAACACAAATCCTAACAAGCAGTGGTAAGGTAACATATACATAACAAGCATATAAAGGAATTGACTTGCTATAAATTAAACCGTACCTGTCACCACGTCAGCTTGTTTAATGGCCTCCTGTTGGCCAAGATTATAAACCCTTGGTTGGGCCGGAGCATAGTGGGATGCGGTCGACTCCACCGCCTTTCCCTTCTCTTCGTAGGTAGCTCCTGGCCTCCTCTCGGACTTAGGACGTCCGCTCCAACAATCACGGGCGAAATGCCCTGTCTTGCCACAAGTAAAGCACGCGCCCGGGGTCCGACTCGTAGTCGCCCCAGAAGCACCAGAAGGAGCTGGACCCGAAGTCCTATGCTTCTTGAAAGCCCTTCGATAGCCGGACTTTGAATTAGTCGGCACTCTGAACTCAGATTTCTTTTCACCCAAGCCTTTCTTCGCTTGTACATTCTTCATGTCCTTTTCCAAGGACCGGGCCGTATTGACCAAGGTTAAGAAACCCTGCGTCATTGGCCCCGACAGTAACAACCTCAGCTCATCCCTTAAGCCTTCATAAAAACGATTAGTCTTGCGCTCCTCATCCATGATGGTGGAGCTAGCATAACGACTCAACCGCGTAAACTCGTGGAGATATTCATCCACGTTCCTCTCACCCTGTACCAACCTCAGGAACTCATTCTCCATTGAAATCCTCTGAGTAGAAGGGAGGTATCTTGCTAAGAACAATTCCGAGAACTCTTCCATCGGAACGTCTATCAGTTGTCTACCTCGCAGATGATGCAGCTCCAAACCTTCCCACCACATCCTCGCTTCACCGTCCAGCAGGAACGTAGCAATGGTGGTCATCTGCCACTCCTCCGTCTCCGTCGCTGTCATGACTCTCTTCACCCTAGAGAGCCAGTCTTCAGCCTGAGATGGGGTTCCCAACCCCGAGAATAACGGAGGGTTAAAGCTCATTACATGCTTCAACTGCCTCTCAGTCGCCCTCCTTGGCACTATTGGTTCTACAACCACTTGCTCCATCCTCCTCGGCTCCGCCTCTTGAAGAGGTACTTGCTCCAACACAGGAGCTGGCTGCTGCGCTTGCCTCCCAGGCTGCGCATTTATCACGGCTAACACCGCTTCAGCCACCAATCTTATATTTTCAGCCGACAAAGGTGTTGCGGGAGCAACTTCTGGTGCACTACTAGCCTCAGAACCTCGGCGTTCTGACGGCCCAACACCACTTCGGGTCACCTATAGTGGTACAAAACACCGTTAAGCGACCAAATAACATTGCAAACAGCAATTATAGGAACACGCAGGTTCCTCAAACACGAGTATTTTCATTCCTAAGTGGACATTCATGGGTTCTTTTTACTGTTATAACGATGACGCACACAATGTGCTCACCACCCCTTAAAAAGAATTCGCCCACGAATTCACTTTAAGCCCGACCAAAACCAGTAGTCTGATACCAAATTGTAACACCCCCTATCCGTCGCATAGCATATAGCAGTAGGTCCGGCCGAGGCCCGACGCCATATACCACAGACAGACCGGGTGGTTACTTATGGAAACCATCCAACCAATCTCAACGTCCTACACAGAGCATTCTAGCGGAAGCAGTTTATAAGTTGCAAAACAAGAACCCAGCACAAGCATGAATGTCCACTAACATGATAATAGGAATGTATACAAAAATACCCAAATATTCGGCCTTAAGGCCTTACAAAATGTTTCACTTGTCTGTTACATGATTTCCAAACCTCGGCTCGCAGGCCGGCCATACATGAAGAAAACATAAAACATTTCCACTTGGGCCTTCGAGGGCCAGCTTTGCAAAAAGGGCTTTAGCCCGCTATTGACCGCTTGGTCCAGCTGCACCTGCAAGCAAACAAACCACCGCACGGTGGCAAACAAAGCAACGGTCAGCAATGCTGACCAAATTATAACGATCCCGCCCCCAACCCGGGGCGGCGATGCTCCTTCCCTGCATTTCATTAGCACAAGCGAGCAATGCATATAATCATAGCCATTTCATCACAGACGTTGGCTCGTACGGCCACACGTCCCGTGCACTCAGGGCACATTCTCGGTGAACCGGTCGATGCTACGTCAATTTAAGCCATTAACATTCCGGACTCACCACCGCCACTTGGACGGCCATTCTTATGAGCAATTCGTCTTCATGGTATTGGTCACGTCAATTTAAGCCATCGACCACCGAAGACTCACATCTATGCCAACGGCGAGTGCCATGTACTTTAGGTCTCTCTAACCCGAACGACATAGAGCGGGTACGGCTCCATCTAACCCGTGCTCACATCGCAACGGCAATTTAAGCCATATGCGCGGGTCAAACTTTCACCGAGTCCCATTCTAACACAAGTCACATAACCCCGTTATGTTCAAGTTGGCTCTCAGGCCACCAAGTTGGCAAGACCTCGTGTCCGCCCAGTTTTCCGGGTGCACCTTTGGGTTAGTCCCCAAGGCTCCCTGCTGCAATCTACCGCGTAGAAAACCCGAAAAACACCAAATAGCACGGAGTCTTCTCCGGCCTTATGCAATGCAACATCACCGATCCGAACTACATGTCCGGGTAGGCTTCAACCAAAATGCCTATGTCCGTTCTCGCATACGGACGCTAAACAACGGGGACTTCACATATCTACCCGAAGGAACGCCTCCAACTCTCCGCAAACTCGCGAGAGCGGGCTTCCTATGCAAAGAAAAGAGCGACTCATGCTCAAGATGAGGATCGTTACCCTTGCGGTCCTCTTTGGCGCCATCGAAAAGTAATCGGATGGAAATCACCGCACTTGCGTTGCCTCCGTGGATCCGGAGTCGGCTTGCGATTCGGAGCTCCGAAGCTCCTCCAATGGCGGATCTAGCTCCTCTTCTTCTTGCCTTAGCTTTTCTTTCTCCAAGGGTTTGGAGAGATAACAAGTGGAAAAAGTGAGGGTTTTCTAAGTCAAAACCCGGGTATATCCCTTCAGGAACAACCCCCAGCCATTGGATCCTCAGTCAAAGAAATGAACGGCTTCGATTCGGGACTGAAATGCCCAATCTGGGCCGAACACGGCCTGGCACACGCCCGTGTCCAGGGCCGTGTGCCTCATTCGCCGTCAAAATCAAATCACCTGGAACCTCACACGGGCATCGAACACGCCCGTGTTCGATCTGACACGCCCGTGTTCCAACTGACACGGCCGTGTATCTGGCCGTGTACCCCCATGATTTTCTCCCGTTTCCAACCCGAGCGCTGACACGGGTTCGGACACGCCCGTGTCCTTGCCCGTGTCACCTTGACACGCCTGGGCTCCAGGCCGTGTACAAGGTCTCGGCACTTCGCGGCTAAGTGTCGACACGGGTCGACACGCCCTGCGACACGCCCGTGTCGCAGGCCGTGTGCCAGGTCTCGACACACTGTCGACACCAAAGTGTCGACTTCGCGGGACGAGTGTCGACACGGGTTGACACGCCCTGCGACACGCCCGTGTCGCAGGCCGTGTGCCGTGTCTCGACACAACGTCGAAGCACTGTGTCGACTTCACGGCTAAGTGTCGACACGGGTCGACACGCCCTGCGACACGCCCGTGTCGCAGGCCGTGTGCCCAGTCTCGACACAATGTCGAGACCAAAGTGTCGACTTCACGCCTTAGTGTCGACACAGGCTTGACACGCCCTGGGACACGCCCGTGTCCCAGGCCGTGTGCCTGCAGCCAGAACTCAAACTGGCCCAAATTATTCCCCTTTTGCTCCTTTGAGTTTCGGGGCGTTACACCACAAACTCAGGAGCATGATCAGCAATAGATGTATCTTCTATGACAACATCTTATGGTTGACTGTTTAACTGAGTTGGCTAGTCAACATCAATCAAAAATTCAGTTAGAGTTTCATTCTTATCATTAAGAAATGATTGATTCACCTCTTGAATTACCTCAAGGATTGTTTGTGTAGCCATTTCACTGTCCAAGTGAGTTGGCACTTTCTCATGGTGAGGCTCCCCCTGGAGTGGATCCAGGTGGATGGGGCTAGCAGATGGTTGCTCCCCCTGCCTCTGTGCATCTTCATTTCTTACTAGTGACTGTCCAACATTTTCAGCCTCTTCCTCATTAGAACTGGAAGCTGCTTGCTCCTCTGAACTACTGGAAGGTTCAGGAACCATTTTGGCTTTCTTCTGCTTCCTTTGTGGTGGAGCTTCCTTCTTTGGAGTAGGCATGTCCTTAGTTAATACCCTCTCCCACCTGGAGATGATCCTGATGTCCATCCTTCTCATATGATTTATCTTAGTCCCAGCTGACTGTTCCATCACTTCAGGTATTGTTCCAGCTAAATACAAGCTCACAATTATCCCCAGATTTGGCTTCTTTATACTTTCCTTAATCTTGTCAAAAATGACTACTGACCAATCAGTGTTTAGTCTATAAATGATTCTGGTCATAAGGGTGAACATATATACAGAAATCCTATCATGCCCCCTGGCTTACATAGAATCACTTTTGCTACGACTTTTGACAAGAACTTCCCTTGCATATTCATGCCTTTCCTGTTTAAGGCTGAGCCAATCTTCATGGTGGAATCCAGTCCACACCATTGAAGTGCTTCCCTTAGCTTAGATGTGGGTACATCTTCTTCTTCTTCTTGTGTTCTTGGCAGGTGTAGAGCTTTCCTTAAACTCTTCTGGGTGATTTTCATCTTTACTTCATGGACCGTGGATCTAATTTTGAGTCCTGTTTGATTTAGGGTAGCAGCACTAAAGAATTCTAGAGTTTCTTTATTCCAAATCTTAGTTGGTTCAGAAAATAGAAATTCCAACCCATTCTCTGCAATTAGGGTTACTACTCCTGTAATTTCTGATTCCGCTCCATCAAATGCATTCCGAACCAGTTCGTATCCTTCATTGACATTATCCTCGATCTTTGGCGCCATTAGGGTTTAGAGAAATCTTGAATTTAGATGAGAGAGTTGCCGACACAAAGTTTTGGTCTCAAAACTATGGAGAGCGTGTCGACAGACAATGTTGTGGACCTATTTATACCTTTCTAAAAACAAAGGTGAAAAGGCACGTCATAATTCTCTTAGGGTCTGTTTGGTAAAGCTGTGGCGGTGCAGGAAGCAGTGGTGGGAAACAGTGGTGTATGAATCAGCTGTTTTGCAGTGGTGGAAAAATTTATGAAACTGTTTGGAAAACTGTATTTGCATTGCTGTGTGAAACAGTGGTGCAGAATTAAACAGTGGTGCAGAATTAAACAGTGATAGTAATAATTAAATAAAAAAAATTGCTCGGCATTTATTTTATTTCATTATAAAATTAAATATATTAATATTGATGGGGTTCCCCAAAATATGTTCGGACGAGCCAAAAATTTTTAAACGGACGTCGAAACACACGTATGCGCGCTCGACTCGCTCACGAGCTAGGACGTCAGAACACACGTATCCCCAAAATAATTAGAATGTTGAAATGTTTTAAATAAATTAAAAATGTTATATAAGATTCATTTTTGACTGATTTACGAACGCCTCGAGTAACCCACAACAAAAATTATAAAACGTAAAACATTAATTAATTACTGTATATAAGTTTTATTTATTAAATGATGAGGCTCTCCCTAGAGATTTTCAAAGCAAACATGCTCCGACTCGGGGTTACGACGATCCGATTTTCAAGTCGGGCGTCCATCAACATTAATAATAAAATATTAATATATATTAATTAAAACGTTAATACATAAAGCTTTTAATTATAGAATTTAATTATGATGATTACTTAAATGTTAATATTTAAATTAATTAGCGTTAATAATTGGGCGTTGATATCTGCACCGCAGTTTTGGCTAGTCGCAGTACACTTTCTCCTAATTTTTCGCCCTTTTTGGAAATACGCCTTGTACATGCAATGGGCACAATCTCACACAATTTCGATGCCGTTCGATCTTTCAAAGGACATCAGAACGCACAAATTCGTGCTCGAGTCGTAGCCGAGCTAGGATATATATTATTAACGTTAATAATATATTAATTTTGTCACTCTCATAATATATTATTAATTTATTAATTATATATATTAATTATATATATATATTAATTATAATATATTAATTATAATATATTAATTATATAATTTTAATATAATATATTAATTATATATATATTAAATTAAAATATTATTTTTTTAAAAAAAATTTGCAGCGCTGCAGCCTTTTCAATGGCTGCAGCGCTGCAGCAGCGGGCGGTGGCAAGAAATCTTGCCACCGCCCGTACACCCTTCCTGTTTGGCGGGGCGGCAGCAAAATTAGCGGCATGCCGCTGTGCTGCCGCTCCGCCAAACAGGCCCTTAATGTGTCGACACTGTTGAAAAGTGTCGACACAGACTTCTAATGTCTCGACATAAGTGTTGACTTCTATGTGTCGACACTTATTCCTTTGCGCTCGACGATCAGTCGATTCTCTACTCGACGAAATCTGAGTTAAACCTAAGTGTTGATACCATCTCTGGATGTGTCGACACCACTCCTGGATGTGTCGACACTATTTCTCTGAAGTGTCGACACCAATTTTCTATATGTGTCGACATCATTTCCCTGGGATGTCGACACCACTTCTATGTGTCGACACAGATAACTCCTTGTGTCGACACAATTTTACTTAGCCAATTTTGTTAAACTAATCTATGTTCAACATTCCTAATTTAATTTTAAACTTATTGAATTTAGTTTCATCCAGAGACTTAGTAAACATATCTGCAATTTGATAATCTATTTTGACAAATTCTAGTGAGATGTCATCTATCTCTACATGTTCTCTAAGAAAATGGTATCTAATTTCTATATGCTTAGTCCTACTATGTGAAACAGGATTATTAGCAATAGAAATTGCACTTGTAGAATCACAAAGCAAAGGTGTTCTACTTACTTGAATACCATAGTCTACTAGCTGGTGCTGAATCCACAAAAGTTGTGCACAGTATCTTCCTGCAGCAACATATTCTGACTTAGCTGTGGATATTGCCACACTAGTCTGCTTCTTACTGCTCCAAGACACCAATCTTCATCCTAGAAATTGACAGGTGCCTGTAGTACCTTTTCTATCTTCTTTGCAACCTGCAAAGTCTGCATCTGAATAGCCTGTCAGTAGAAAATCTCCATTCCTAGGGTACCAAAGGCCTAGATTAGGGGTGCCCTTAAGATATCTCAAAATCCTTTTGACTGCAGTCAGATGAGATTCTTTAGGGCATGATTGGTACCTAGCACAGACACATGTAGCATACATGATATCTGGTCTACTAGCAGTCAGATATAGGAGGGAGCCAACTATTCCTCTATACAAAGTTTCATCTACAGGTTTCCCTGCATCATCTTTGCTAAGAGATACACTTGACCCTATTGGAGTTCTCATAGTAGTGGAAGATTTCATACCATACTTCTTAATTAACTTCAGGGTGAACTTAGACTGTGATATGGACAAACCATCTTCAGTCTGTCTTACTTGGAGACCCAAGAAAAACTTAAGTTCTCTCATACTGCTCATTTCAAATTTCCCTTGCATAAGTTTTGCAAACTTCCTACAAAGTTTACTTTCAGTAGACCCAAATATTATGTCATCAACATATATTTGGACTAGGATTATCTTTCCTTTGGACTCCCTAAGGAATAGAGTCTTGTCTATTTTCCCCCTTGAGAATTTATTCTCAATGAGGAAATTAGACAGAGTTTCATACCAAGCCCTTGGGGCTTGTTTCAACCCATACAAAGCTTTCCTAAGTCTATAAACATAATCAGGTTTGAGAGGATCAACAAAACCTGAGGGCTGCTCTACATATACTTCTTCTTTTAGATTTCCATTTAGGAATGCTGATTTTACATCCATTTGGAATACCTTGAACCCTTGATATGTTGCATAATCAAGGAACATCCTAATTGCTTCCAGTCTTGCTACTAGGGCAAAGATTTAGTCAAAATCAATACCCTCTTCCTGCTTGTATCCTTTTGCAACAAGTCTTGCTTTGTTCTTCACAATGATCCCATTCTCATCCAGTTTATTCCTAAAGATCCACTTTGTTCCAATGATGTTGTGATATTTTGGTTTAGGAACTAACTTCCAGATCTTGTACTTTCTGAACTGATTCAGCTCCTCTTTCATGGCATCAATCTAATGTGGGTCTAGAATAGCTTCTTCAAATTTCTTGGGTTCTACTTGTGATAAAAAGCTAGAGCAAAGAACTGTGTTCAGATTCCTGCTCCTTGTTTGTACTCCTTATCTTGGATCACCAATTATCTGATTTGCTGGATGATCCTTTAAGTGTCTATTAGCTGTAGGTAGTCTATCTTCAGGTTGAACACCTCCAGCCTCTTCAATATGCTGCACCTCTTGGTTTTCATCAGCATTAGGAGAGTCTTGTACTCCCCCTGGACAGCAGCCACCATTTTCCAATTCCTGCTTTGCAGTTAAATCTTCTGTAATGGTAAGCTTGTCCATTCTCTCATTTATACCTGTAGATCTGCAAGCACTACTTGGCAACTCACAGTTAATCAGTCTTGTTTCATCAAAGACAACATGTACAGAATCTTCTACAACTTGAGTAATCAAGTTGTAGACCCTATAAGCTTTACTATTGTTGCTGTACCCAACAAATATCTCATCTTGGGATTTGGCAGCAAACTTAGTTAGATAAGACTTGCCATTGTTAAGGACATAACACTTGCAACCAAAGATCCTAAAATAGGATAAGTTTGGTTTTCTTCCTTTCATAATCTCATAGGGAGTCTTTTTGTGGCTCTTGGTGATAGTAGCCCTATTGATCACATGACATGTAGTGTTTACTGTCTCAGCCCAGAAATATTCTGGGAGAGAAGTGTCACTCAATAGAGTTCTACCAGCCTCAATCAGTGTTCTATTCTTCCTTTTAGCAATACCATTTTGCTGTGGTGTTCTAGGTGAGGAAAATTCTTGAAAAATCCCAAATTCTTCACACAGTCTTGTCATACTCTCAAATTGAAATTCAGTGTTATGGTCACTTCTGATTTTGACCACTGTACTGTCCAGCTCATTCTAAATTTGTTTGACAAAACTATATAAAACACTTGGGGTTTCAGATTTTTGTCTCAGAAAGAACACCCATGAATATCTAGAATAGTCATCAACCACCACAAATGTGTAGACCTTCCTACCTAGACTATGAACTGGAATATGACCAAATAGATCCATATGCAAGAGGTATAGACACCTCACTAAATCCTTGTTTTCAAGGCTATGAAAGGTGGATTTGGTCTGCTTGCCTTTTTGACAAGCTGAGCATATCCCATCCTTTATACACTTAACTTGAGGATCATTCCTCACTAACTCTTTGCTAAAGAGTTGGCCAATAGTCTTGTAGTTAAGATGGGCCAGACTCTTGTGCCATTTAACACAATGAGAGGCTCTCTCATCAGCTATAAGACAAATAGGAGAAACATTGTTCTCACACTCAAAGTTAAGACAGTACACATTTCTTTTTCTATATCTTGTCAATATGACCTTTTGATCACTTGACCTTTTGATATGACATCCATTCTTAATAAATGAAATGTCATATCCTAAATCACTCAGCTGACTTATGCTTATAAGGTTATGTTTCAAACCCTTCACATAGGCCACTTGAGAGATAGTAATCTGGTTATTAGAAATATTATCAAATCCTTTGATAATTCCTTTTTCAGAACCACCAAAGGTTACTGTAGGCCCATTCATGATAGGTGAGTAGTCCTTCAGCAACCCCCTTGTTCCAGTCATGTTCCTGGAACATCCACTGTCCAAGTACCATATTGGGGCATGACAACTTGGACTCACATGCAATAAAGAATTACTTAACCTTAGAACCCAAATGAATTTTGGGTCCTTGGTTCATGTTAGCCTGAAATTTAACAAATCTGCCTGCAGCTTTTCTAACAGGTAGACTGCTACTCTCCTTGACACTAGAATTGTGCAAATAGTCTAAGGTAAAGTGGCCTTCCTTGCCACAGCACTAGCACTCAAACTTGTTATACCTTTGTTTAGGTACAACCTTAGCTGAATTGTTTACAGCAGGTCTCTTGTTTTGTGCTGGGACTTTGCCTTTAGAATTGAACCTAGCAGTCCATGTAGTTTTCTTAAACCCTAACCCAGCCTTACCCTTTTGAGGCACAAACTCATCAATCAAGGGTAATACAGATTTTGGTTTAGAAAAACTAGCTACAATCTCCTTTTCTTTCTGAAGTCTAATCTCCAGATTTTTAATCTGATCATTCTTAAATGTGATAGTACCCATCTGAATAACAGTAAAGTTTTTCAGTCTGGCTATCTCATTCAACTTCTGATCCATCAACTTCTCTGAATCAGATGCAGCCATCTTAAGATCTGCAATTTCCTTAGCTTAAGTTTTGGCCAGGTTTTTGCTTTTCTTTAGTGCCTGCAACAAGTCTCCATATTCATCTATCAGCTGATGAATATCACCTTCAGACTCAGACTCATCCACATCACTTGATGCAGATGTTGTTGACTCTGACTCAGTACTGCAATCTGAATTTTTAGAAAGACATTGTACCATACTAGGACCAGGCTGATCCTGACACTTATCTTCTTCTAACACAGCCATCAGTCCCTTGCACTGATGGTCTTCTTGTTCATAGATAGAGTTCAGCACTTATAGAAACTCTTCTTCTTTATCTACTTCATATAGACCAATGTATGCCTCAGCTTCAGACTCTGACTCTGAAGATGATTGGTTTGACAAGCTCTTCTCCTTCTTAGTAATAAAGGATTTATCCTTCTTGCTCTGGTGTTGAATCTTCTTTTTATCAGCAGACTCTTTTCTTTTATCTGGACACTCAGCCACAACATGTCCAAGCCTATTACAGCAGTAGCAAACTATCTTTGATGTTGTATATTTGCTTGGCTTAGACCTGCTCCTGTCATTTGGAACACCATATTACTGATTTGGGCAAGGATCACTATGTCCTTTAGGAAATTTGTTTTGACCTCCTTGTATAGATCTAAAGGTCAATTAGTTTGTGTCTAAGGGTTAGTATTTAGGTTTGAAAGCTGCCCTCAAGACCTTCAAGACCAGATATTTCATTTCAGGAGACTAAGTCATTTCGTCGAGCTCAGGACGACGAATTGTCGAACTCCATTCGACGATCTCTGAGCTCACTTCGACGAATCGTCGAACTCCATTCGACGATCTCTGAGCTCAACTTCAACGAGTCGTCGAACTCCATTCGACGATCTTCGAGCTCAGATCGACGTTCTTGTCTCTTGTTTGTTTCTCTATCTCTGAGCTAAGTTCGACGATAGTTGAGCTCAGATCGACGTTTTCTGTTTCAGTCTAAGTCCAGTCTCTGAGCTCAGTTCAACGATAGTTGAGCTCAGGTCGACGTTTTTCTGGAGAGATCGACGTTTTTCAAGATTCAAATTCAGACAGTTATGGAATTATTTCCAGCATTTATTTCAAGGATCTTGTAGCCGTTTCCTTTTAATCTGGAGCAAGTTTCAAGGGAATTTTAAAGGAATGTTTTATTGGGCTTTCCTCCAGAAGACAAAATGCAGTTAAAGAAGTCATTTATGATAGGCTAATGGCTATCTTGGTCAGAGAATTCAGATTTAAGGAATAAAAGAATTATACATGTTCTGCTGAAAAATACACACAAAAAGAAAGCAACAAGAACAACAACAACAACAGAAAGAGAAAGAGTTGCAGATATTCACAGTCTTAGAATTCTTACAGGAACACATCACTGAAGGAGATCAATATTCTGAAATTTCTAGATCCCTCTTGCTTCCAGTGTTCAAAAGCCATTATCATTCAAGACTCCAGACAACACACATTTCAGCTACTGCTGTAATCATCTTTTGCTGGAGATCAAATCTTCTGAAGGCCTATCACCCTACTGCAAAGCTTCACTTCCTGAACAACTCAAGAACTCAGGGGGAGCTTTGACAACATCCACTATCTTCTCTCTGATTGTTGACAGAGAAGATCATCTCTCATCTCTCTCTCTCACTCTGCTGTAAAGGGTTTATCAAACTCCCTTCAAAAGTTTGTGTTGGTTTCTGAGACCATGTCAAAACTCAGTGGTGGCAAGACACCTGATCAAAAATCTGGTTTGGTTTTTGAGTTCCTTATCAAAAGCTTATTGGAGCCCAGGACACCTGATCAACTCATCTTGCAGTGGATTCTTACCTGGGGTGGTAGATGAGTGGATGTACCCAGATTGGTTGGGGAACCACTATAGCTCCTTGTGTCATCTGGTTGCTTATTTTCTTTTATTTTCTGGCTGTGGTTTGTGATTGTTCTGTGATTGCTTTGTAATTAGATAGTTGCTGTGTTTG
Source organism: Platanthera guangdongensis (assembly GCA_039583875.1). NCBI lineage: Eukaryota > Viridiplantae > Streptophyta > Magnoliopsida > Asparagales > Orchidaceae > Platanthera > Platanthera guangdongensis. Next base: position 60,936,276 of record CM077150.1, on the reverse strand, counting down.
CTGTCTTTCATTTGCTTCCCTGTTCACTTAGGAATACAACAAGAGTTGTAAAAAGTTTTTAGCAAGCACCATACTTTATTCACCCCCCTCTAGAGTATATCAGATCTAACCTGCACTTTCAATTGGTATCAGAGCGAGGTTGGTTAAAATACCACACCTTAGTGGTTGCACAGGCTAACACCTGAACCCAAAGATCCCTCTAGTTAGATCTGCTTATTTTAAGTTTGTTATTAGAATTATTTCTTCACAAAACATGACCCAAAACAAAGATTATACTAGCACCAGACCTCCAGTGTGCAACCTATCTAAGTTTGCACTTTGGAAGGCAAGGATTAGATTGTACATGAACTCTATTGATGAAGACATTTTCAATTCTGTTTTGACAGTTTGTCCAAGACCTCCAGAAAATACAAGTACAAGTGCTGTTCCACCTCCTTCAGGAACAGATGCAGAAATCAAGAAATGGAAAGTGGCAGATGCTAAGGCAATGAATATTCTAGCCCAGACTATGTCTGATGAAATATTCCAAAAATTAGGTGACTGCAACTCAGCAAAGGACATCTGGGACAAGTTATCTGAGATAGTCTCAGGATCTGCTGATGAGAGAAAAGATAGAAGATCTCACCTCATAACCCAATATGAGAATTTCAAGAAAGGAGAAGCTGAGTCAGTAGCAGACATGTATAATAGACTCAGTCTCATAGTCAATGAGCTGAAAACATTGGACAAAGAGATCTCATTGACTGAGCTCAATGATAAAATCCTAATGTGCTTCCCAAGCACTTGAGACTCAAGGATTTGGCCAATCAAGGATACCCGAAGCCTAAATGAGATCACAACTGAAGCTCTCTTGGGCAAGCTCAAGTCTTATGAGCTGCTCATCAAGAATAGAGAAGAAGAGCAGAAGGCTTCCTCACCGGCTACAAGAAAGGAAAAATCAATAGCTTTCAAAGCCATTGAAGATCAGAAAACCTCATTTCTCTCAGAAATCAGCTATCTGAACACAACACTTTAAAATTAGAAAACCTCAAACTCTCTGAGGAGTTGGAATGATGTAGGGAGCAGATAGCCTCACTGAAAGGTGAGCTATCAGAGGCCAAAAAGTTTGAAGAATCCCTCAATGGGAGAAGTATCAAGCCAATGGACACCACAAGCATAGTGAACTCAAGATTCAATAGTGCACTGGGCTTGGGTGCCTCATCTAGCCAACCTATAGTATTAACAACCCCAATCAAGTTTATCTCTGATAAAGGTAAGGGAGTTGTAGAAGTAGCTAGGAAGAATTCTGACTTACTTAAGAAAACAAGAGTTCAACAGAAATCGTCGAACGAAGCTAGACGATCGTCGAATGAAGATCAACGATCTCAGGAAAAATCGTCGAACTCAGGTCGACGATCTCTGAACCCTGAACTCTGCCACAGTTGATCTTTGAACGGAGCTCGGCGATCTGACCCAAGATTGTCGAACTCAGCTCAGCTATCGTCGAGCAGAGATCAGAGTTTTGAAAAATTTTTCAAAGGTAAATCAAATTTCAAACCTATGGGTCCTTCATCCCAAAGATTTAACCCTTATACTGAATGGATAATACCTCCTAGGAGATATCATCCTGAAGGCTATAAGAGTCAACCATGGATGTCTTTTATTTCTGAATTCAAAGGTTATCAACCTAGGCCCAAGGTAAACTGGGTCAAAAACAAATAAATTATTTTATGTGCAGGTGAAGACCTATCCAACATCAAACCAGCAATGATATCTGGATAGTGGGTGCTCAAAGCACGTGACAGGAAACAAGGACAATTTCACATCTTTCAAAGCCAAACCTGGACCTAAAGTAATATTTGGTAATTCAAACTTTGGACTAACAAAAGGATATGGTGCAGTCCAGATTGACACAGTCATCTTCAAGAAAGTAGCCTGTGTGGAAGTACTGAAGCACAACTTAATCAGTATCAGTCAACTGTGTGATGAAGGATATCAAGTGACTTTCAACAAATCCTCATGCAAGATCAAATTAGAGGACAACACAACTGTGTTGACAGGTAAAAGGAAAGGTAACATCTATCTTGTAGATTTTCTTTCAACCAAGGTAGATATATGTTTGTTCAATTCTATTTGTAGACCTAATGAATTATGGCATAAGAGACTAGGGTATATAAACCTTAGAACCATTGCTAGGCTATCCAAGGACAACCTTGTTAGAGGACTACCTTCTGGCCCCTACAAGAAGGAAGGACTTTGCAGGGCTTGTCAATTAGGGAAGCAAACCAAAAATAGTTTCAAGTCACTTAATAAGAGTGATTCACCTAGGATTTTGTATCTATTACACATGGATCTTTTTGGACCCATTACAGTACAAAGCTTAGGAGGGAAATCCTATACTTTAGTGGTCGTAGATGACTACTCTAGATTCACATGGGTGTTCTTTCTGAGGAAGAAGTCTGATAACTTTAAGTGTTTGACAGAGTTTCTCAAATGCATACAGAGTTAGTTCAATACTCACATTGCCCTGATCAGAAGTGATCATGGGATAGAGTTTGATTCTCTTCTTATGCAAGAGTTCTGTCAGAGTGAAGTGATCAGACACACTTTCTCAGCTCCTAGAACTCCTCAATAAAATGGGGTAGCTGAAAGGAAAAATAGAACCCTTATTGAATCGGCCACTACATTGTTGTCAGATGCTCATCTTCCTCTATCCTTTTGAGCAGAGGCAGTGAACACCTCCAACTATGTGTTGAATAGAAGTTTAATACATAAACTGAAGGGCAAGACTCCATATGAATTACTCAAAGGAAATAAACTTAAAGTAGATTACTTCAAAATCTTTGGTTGTATTTGCTACATTCATAATAATGACAAGAAATACTTAACAAATTTTCAAGCTAAAGCTGATGAAGGAGTGTTTCTGGGATACTCCATGATCAGTAAAGCTTATAGGGTATATAATAAATCTACTCTCAAAATTGAATAATCTGTTCATATATCTTTTGATGAATCTAACATGTCTTTCAAGGAGAAGAATACTTCTACCATAGAACCTTTGCAGGTATACTCTCTTGCAGAACACTTGGATAGGTTACAAATTATTCAAAAAGATGAAAGCAGTGAAGATGAAGAAGACATTCAACATCTTGAAGAGAATCTTCTTGAAGAGCCAGTTGTTGTACCACCAGAGGAAACAACAACATAGGTTGGTGAACAATCAACATCTCCTGTTGATTTAGTAACATCAAGAGACCATCCAATCTCCCAAGTGATTGGAGACATCTCAGCTGGTGTGCAAACTATAAATCAAGTCAACCAAAACCTGATGCACACTTGCTTCCTTTCTCAAATTGAACCTCAATAAATTCAAGATGCAGAGCAAGATCCACACTGGATCATTACAATGCAAGAGGAGTTGCATCAATTTGAAAGGAACAAAGTTTGGGAACTAGTACCACGACCAAAGGATCACTCCATTGTTGGAACAAAGTGGGTGTTCAGGAATAAATTGGATGATCAAGGAGTCATTGTAAGGAACAAGGCAAGGCTAGTTGCTCAAGGGTACTCTCAAGAAGAAGGGATAGATTATGACCAGACCTTCGCACCAGTTGCAAGGTTAGAGGCCATAAGAATCTTCTTAGCATATGCAACACACAAAGGATTCAAAGTATACCAGATGGATGTAAAGAGTGCTTTTCTCAATGGAGATATCAAAGAAGAAGTCTATGTCAGACAACCCCCAGGTTTTATCTCTTCAACTCATCCTGATTATGTTTTCAAATTGCATAAAACATTATATGGTCTAAAGCAAGCTCCTAGAGCATGGTATGAGACCCTGACATGCTTTCTTCTAAAAAATGATTTTATAAGGGGTAGAGTAGACCAAACTCTATTTATTAGAACCCATAAGTCCCATACTCCACTAGTACAAATCTATGTAGATGATATTATATTTAGCTCTACTGATTCAAATTTGTGCAGAAGGTTTTCCAACCTAATGCATTCTAAATTTGAAATGAGTAGCATGGGTGAGCTATCCTTCTCTCTAGGATTGCAAATCAAACAACATGCTGAAGGCATATTTATTTCTACATCCAAGTATGCAAAAGAATTGGTTAAAAAATTTGGTATGTCTGAAGCATCATGTATGAAAACACCTATGCCTACTAATGCTGTATTAGATGCTGATGAACGTGGGAAACCTGTTGATCAGACAACATATAGAGCAATGATTGGCTCTTTTTTGTACCTTACAGCTAGTAGACCTGACATAATGTTTGCTACACGCATATGTGCTAGATTCCAAGTGAGCCCTAGAGAGTCACACTTAACCTTAGTAAAAGGATTCTTAGGTATGTGAAAAGTTGTCCAAATCTAGGTCTCTGGTATCCAAAAGACTCAGCATTTGACTTAACTGGATTTTCAGATGCTGATTATGCTGGATGCAGTATATATAGGAAAAGCACCAGTGGAACTTGTCAGTTTCTTGATGACAGACTTGTCTCCAGGTTTTGCAAGAAACAAACATCTGTGTCAACTTCAACTGCTGAAGCTGAATATATGGCTGCAGGTAGTTGTTGTTCACAAATCTTGAGTATTCAAAACCAACTCCTAGACTAAGGCTACAACTTAGAAAAGTCTAAAATATTTTGTGATAATACCAGTGCTATTTCCATTTCACAAAATCCAGTCCTTCATAGTAGGACAAAACACATAAAAATTAGGCATCACTTTCTAAGGGATAATGTTGAGAAAAACAAAATTGAACTTCAATATATCCCAACTGATTTGCAAAGGGGAGATATTTTCAACAAACCCTTGGATGAAAAGAAACATACATTCTTCCTGAATCAGTTAGGAATGTTAGATGGAGGAAGTCTAAAATAATATACAAGATTTTTAAAAATTCTAAAAATGACCAAGACTAGGCAAAACAAAATATTTTTTTTTGTGTATAGAGTGTTTCTGGTCTCTGAACTGCGCTCGACGATTTTCCCCAAGATCGTCGAACGGAGATCGAAGATTTCAGAAATCGTCGACCAGAGTTCAGCGCTTCTTAGATAGTGATAGACTATCTTTCTTCATGTTAGCGATCGTCGAACGGAGCTCGACACTCTCCAAAATCGTCGAACGGAGATCGACGATATTGATGACCTTTCAAGTTCCTTTAGAAGCCCAGATCGTCGAACAGAGTTCCACGATCTTTCCTTTTCTGCGTCGAACCCTAATATAAAACTCATTTTTCGGTCGTCGTTATGCCTTTGCGCTTTCATACTCTCTGCAAATTTTCCCTTTCCCTCCAAACTTTTCTACACTTGGTCTTTTGTTTGTTCATTTTTGTAGGAATCAATGGCAGTTTCAGTCGCAATCTTGGCAGCAATGAAATTTGATGCTGGCTTTGATATAGACATGGACTCCTTCGATAACAGCGATCAAATCTTCAAGGACATTCTGGAACTTTTCAAGGACCAACAGTTAGTTAACATAATGACTACAAGGATCAAATTGGCCGCAGATGAGATAAAGGAATGGGTGTATACTGCCCATAATCTGGATCAGAACACAGTGGTTGGAACCCTCTCAGGAACTCAGGTACCCTTAACACCTGCTGTTTTGACAGAAGTTTTTCAATTGAATTCTGGAGAAGATTCTGTTGAGCTTTCTGGAGAAGAATTTTCACTTATGCTTGAAAGGATGGGACATTCAGAAGCTAACCCTAGTAAATTGTTTAAGAAAAATTTGTCAGTTGAGTACATATTTCTTGCTGATGTAGTTGGGAAAGTGCAGTTGGCAAAACACTCAGCTCATGATACCATCTCTAGGTATCAGCTCAGTTTGATGGGTGCCTTAGTGGACAAGAAGCAACTGAACTGGGGAGAAGTCTTCTTTGATTTAATCAAGAAGAAAATTAACAAGAATTTTGTTAATTTTGGGAGGATTTTAGGGCTGTTTCTTCATAATAGATGCCCTGCATTGATTGTTTCCAATGGAGTGCACATCAATGCCTCCAAGAGGCTGACCTGTGCCCTATTTGGGAAATGGAACAGGCAGATTGCAAAGCCCAGCAGACCCTCTACAATCTCTTCTTCAGGCACAAGGACTACTTCAGTCTCTTCCCCTCAGGTTTCTGCCCCTACAGAAGATTTGCCTGCTTCATCTCCTCCTTCTCCACCTATTGTTTCATATACAACAGTCACATCCACCATCACAATTTCATCCCCCATTTCCATCCCATCTCCAACTTCAATCCCTTCTCCAACTCCACCATTAACTGAAGAAATCTTCCATCCACTACATCATTATGATTCATCATCTCATATTCCATCATTCTCTCTTCTAGATGATTCCTATATGGATGATTCTCCTTCATCCCCTCTTGAGCCTCCATCATCATCCACTTCTTATCAACAACTACTTCAGGACATCATTGCTCAACCATCATTCACACCATCCATTTCCATTCCACTATCTTCCATCTCCACAATTCCAATATCTCAACCATCACTTCCACCCTGCACAGTTTCTCTAACAACATCTCCTGCTGTTCCAACCCTCATCTCTACCTCTGCTCAAGTCCCTCTTGAGCAAGTAGATCTTCCAGCTATTACAAAAAAGCTATATGAGCTGATAGCTCCAAGGCTATCACTACTGCTGGAGACCTCTTTGGCTCCACTTCTGAAAACAGTTCAGGAGATGTCTGACAGGCTATCCTCTTTTCTTCCTCCTCAGGCAATCCCTTTTACTGGGTGCCTTGATCCAGTTCTCACTGAATCTAGGCAGGGGGAGATGCCTTATGAAGCTGAGAGATTGCCTGCTGCACTACCTTCAGTTCAAGGTTAGGTTGTAGTCATTACAGTGGACCTCAGGTCACTGCTGTCAGTTTTTGATTCTGCATACTTCAGCTATCTTCCAGTCCAGAATACTGAAGATCTTACTAAGGCCATTGTGCCTATTTCCAGCTATGACCCCAACTTAATAAGTTCTTATGTAAATTCCTTCAATTCCTTCAATGCTGTTGACAGTGTTCCTTTTGTTTCTGTTGCTCCTACTGCTGCTGTTGATGTTTCAGCTAGTTCTGATATTGTTGTTTCAGATTCTGAAGATATGCATATGCCAGAGGCAATTATTTTTGAGCCTGCTGTATCTGAGCCTACTGTTTTTGAAATTTTTGTATCTGAACCTGCTGTTATAGTTTCTTCTGCCAGTGTTGCTTCTACTCTAATTCCTGCTGCTGCTGTTGTTATTTCTGCTGTCTCTTCTACTTAGTCTCAACAACAGAAAGCATATTTCAAAAGGCTTGATGCAGTGTATGATAATCCACAAAGCTCAGACAGCGATCAGTTTAGAACTGACTTTGATGATTCCTTTGCAACAATTGCAAGGAAAAGGAAAGCAAGAAGCAAGGCCATGAAGAGAGTTTCCCCAGAGAAGGTGAAAGATACAAATGATATTCCATATTATATATTGCATGATTGCCCTATTACAGAACCATGGATGCAGTACTCCAGGAATCAGCTAAAAGCAATGAAGAAGAAAAGGAAGTATGATAAAGGATCATCCCATTTCAATCCTCCTCCTCCTCCTCCTTCACCTAATGCAGGTACAGGTGTTAGTTCTGCCTTTCAATCTACTGCTAGAAGCCAAAGTTCATATCAACCTCAAGGAAGATCTCAGTACAGAAGAAATCAGTCTAGAGGTTACCAGTCCAGAAGAGGACAACACAGAGGAAATCAAAGAGAACTCAAAGTGTACTCTAAAGGATATTCCAGGCAACATCCTTATCAAAGGGAAGGACAAGGTCCCTCTGACAGTACTTCTGGTCCTTTCCCTTATAAGTTAAGAGATCTAGTTTCTTCCAGAGCTCCTGCTGATAAGTCAATTAACAAATATGAACCTCCTATTCCATTTGAAGACCCAGAGAACAATCCTAATTCTTGGACAACAAGGATGAAAGAGTTGGCCGCACTAGACCAAATCAAGAAAGCTAGAGAACAAGGAAGAGATACATCTAATATCACTACCCTATCAGATCAAAGAAAGAAAGAACTTGAGAGATACTCTTCCAGTAAATTCTTTGATTCAGAAAGATATATGAAACTGCACCCAGAAGCTGTAGTCCCCAGGCCAAAACATCAAACTTCTCTAGGTGCAGCTGATGACAGAAGATCCAAGAAAGAAGCTCTCAACCCCAACAGAGAAATAGTTCTCATAAAGAGCAAAGAAAAGGAATGATTCTGTAAGATGACAGTAAATTTGTTTTCTGACTATCTGTGATAATATCTATGTTTCTGCAATGTTTTGTTTGTTACATTTCTGCATTGTATGTTATTATTTTTCCAATGTCTGTAAATAGTAATCCTAACCCAAATAGAGGGAGATTGTTGGAACACCCTATTACTGATTTGGGAAAGGATCACTATGTCCTTTAGGAAATTTGTTTTGACCTCCTTGTATAGATCTAAAGGTCAATTAGTTTGTGTCTAAGGGTTAGTATTTAGGTTTAAAAGCTGCCCTCAAGACCCTCAAGACCAGATATTTCAGTTCAGGAGACTAAGTCATTTCGTCGAGCTCAGGATGACGAATCGTCGAACTCCATTCGACGATCTCTGAGCTCACTTTGACGAATCGTCGAACTCCATTCGACGATCTCTGAGCTCACTTTGACGAATTGTCGAACTCCATTCGACGATCTCTGAGCTCAACTTCAACGAGTCGTCGAACTCCATTCGACGATCTTAGAGCTCAGATCGATGTTCCTATCTCTTGTTTGTTTCCCTATCTCTGAGCTCAGTTCGACGATAGTTGAGCTCAGATCGACGTTTTCTGTTTCAATCTAACTCCAGTCTCTGAGCTTAGTTCAACGATAGTTGAGCTCAGGTCGACGTTTTTCTGGAGAGATCGACGTTTTTCAAGATTCAAATTCAGACAGTTATGGAATTATTCCCAGCATTTATTTCAAGGATCTTGTAGCCGTTTCATTTAATCTGGAGCAAGTATCAAGGGAATTTTAAAGGAATGTTTTATTGGACTTTCCTCCAGAAGACAAAATGCAGTTAAGGAAGTCATTTATGACAGGCTGACGGCTATCTTGGACAGAGAATTCAGATCTAAGGAATAAAAGAATTATTCATGTTCTGCTGAAAAATACACATAAAAAGAAAGCAACAAGAACAACAACCACAATAGAAAGAGAAAGAGTTGCAGATATTCACTGTCTTAGAATTCTTACAGGAACACATCACTGAAGGAGTTCAATATTCTAAAATTTCTAGATCCCTCTTGCTTCCAGTGTTCAAAGGCCATTATCATTCAAGACTCTAGACAACACACATTTCAGCTGCTGCTGGAATCATCTTTTGCTGGAGATCAAATCTTCTGAAGGCCTATCACCCTACTACAAAGCTTCACTTCCTAAACAACTCATGAACTCAGGGGGAGATTTGACAACATCCACTATCTTCTCTCTGATTGTTGACAGAGAAGATCATCTATCATCTCTCTCTCTCACTCTACTGTAAAGGGTTTATCAAACTCCCTTCAAAAGTTTGTGTTGGTTTCTGAGACCTTGTCAAAACTCAGTGGTGGCAAGACACCTGATCAAAAATATGGTTTGGTTTTTGAGTACCTTATCAAAAGCTCATTGGTTCCCAGGACACCTGATCAACTCATCCTGTAGTGGATTCCTACCTAGGGTGGTAGAAGAGTGGATGTACACAGATTGGTTGGGGAACTACTATAGCTCCTTGTATCATCTGGTTGCTTAATTTATTTTGTTTTCTGGTTGTGGTTTGTGATTGTTCAATGATTGCTTTGTAATTAAATAGTTGCTGTGTTTGCTGTCATTCATTTGCTTCCCTGTTCACTTAGGAATACAACAAGAGTTGTAAAAAAGTTTTTAGCAAACACCATACTCTATTCACCCCCCCCCCCTCTAGATTATATCAGATCTAACATGCACTTTCACTGTCCTTCTTGGATGACTTCCTCTTTTGATAATAATCATCCTCAGGCTGAGATGTGGAAGGATTAGACTTCCACTGCTTCTTCTTCAGTAATCTCTGAAACTGTCTTGTAAATGCTGCAAAGTCTTCATCTAAGTCACTGTTGTCTGAACTTTGGTTGTCTGAATTATCTGAAGTAATTTCAGCAACTATCTTAGGAGGTGATGTATACATCCTCCTATTCTTCCTAGTGGCTTCAACCTTGAAGGCCACAGACTTTTCTCTATGCTCCCCTTTTGCACTTTTCTCTTCCTCTTTCCTAGCCATCAACTGCATCTCATATGACAGTAATTTTCCAAACAAAGTTGGAGGAGAAATATCTGCAAGTTTAGCCACTTCCCTTATTTTCACAAATCTTAGTGTCCCAATCCTTTGTCAAGGATCTTAGGAATTTATCATTCAGTTCATAAGTACTGAAGATTCTTCCATAGGACATCAGATCATTTACTATTCTATAGAACTTTTTATAACACTCAGTTATACTGTCAGATTTTCCTTGTTTGAAACTCTCATATTCCTGGTTCAGCATAGATTTTCTATCTTGTCTGACTTCTTCAGAACCCTCCATGTAGACTATCGAAGTATCCCACATTTCTTTGGAGGTCTTGCAGTGAATCAAATTTTGAAAGGTTGAATCATCTATGACACTTACTATGATATTCTGGGCTCTTTTGTCCATAGTTGCCAGGATGATCTCATCCTTGGTCATCTCTGAAAACTCCTTGGGAATTCTTTGGTTTGCATCTAGAACTAAAATCTTCATAGGAATATAAGGACCTTCCTTTACTGTAATGTAGATCCTTGGATCAGAAGCCTCCATAAACAGCATGACCCTTTCTTTCCATATTCCAAATATCTCCTTCCTGCATATGGGTAATTTCATAGAACCTAGTTCCTTATAATTTTCCCCTGAACCCATTTTCTTGATCTTGAATCTGCCTTAAGGATCTAACTCAGACTGTTAAGTCCTTCTTTGAGGAACCTCCCTCTGATATCACTTGAAAGAATTGTGCCTAACCACCTAGAGGGGGGGGTGAATACGTGTAATTCCTTTTTATTTTTAAGGCAACAAATCTATTCAGTTATTTAATAAGAAACTACGAATTCTACAGCTAACACAGCACAAATTCACAGAATTACCAAAACACAGATTGCACACAAATTTTTATAGTGGTTCCCCAAGGTCTGGGTACATCCACTTTCCCCCTTCGCCTATCTAGCAGTGTGCTAGATTCAGCCTAACTTCTGCTCTTCACCTCAGATCCTCAGATCTTACAACTCAGAACCCAACAAAGCTCCTACAACTCAGGCAATCTACCCTACCTTAGCCTACACAAGGCCTACAACTCAGAGATATCAATCTCCTACAACTCAGGCTCACAGCCCTACCTCAGCCTACACAAGGCCTACCACTCAGAGAAAATGTTCTCCTACACTCAGCCTTTATAAACACAGGCTTACAACTCAGATCTATAAAGATCCTATAGAAATTTGATTTAATAAAGTAAATAACCACCACCCAGATAGAGAGAGAAGGGATGGATGGCTTCTTGATCAGTTCTTGGAAGAATCTGATAGCAGAGATCAAGCTCTTTTAGCTTTCTTCAAAGCTTCTTGAATCTGAACTCAGTAGGGTTGAATCTCCTGTGAAGTTGATCTTCAATCAGCTTCTGACTTGAGATTCAGATCTCAATCTGAATCTTTCTTTGCCGCCTGGTTCAGTAAATGCACTTCAGTAGATGGAGCTCTCTCTCTCTCTCTCCAACTTCTTCTTTTTCTCTTTCTTTAGAATTCTGTAATAGTTTCTCTAATCTGTGATTGTGTGTTCTGTTGAAGGAGAAAGCCTTTATATAGTCTTCCTCCATGGTAACCGGCTGATCCGGTTTCTAACAAACTTCTGACAGCTTAGACAGTTGCAGTAGACCGGTTGGAAATGGCAGCTGTCAAGTCATCCAGTCACTTCTTGAAATACTGTCTCTGTCTGAAAGTGTCGAGACTGATCTTCATCATGTGTCGACACAATTAGACTAAGTGTCGACACAAGTGGACTAAGTGTCGACACAAGCCTTGGTGGTGTCAACACAGCTCCTCTGTTATTGTAACAGCTTCTCGACACAGCTTCTTTTAGAATGTGTCGACACTGATTCTGTGTGTCTACACAAGCCTTCTTTTCTTTAACTTTGTTGAAACTTTGCTGTATGTCGACACAAGTCCTGTGTGTCGACACAGTTGATGTCGACAATATCTTCAGTGTGTCGACACTGTCTCTTGGTGTCGACACTATTGATGTCAACTAAGTATTCATGTGTGTCGACACTGCCTCTTGGTGTCGACATAGTTGATGTCGACAATGCTTCACTATGTTTCGACACTGCCTCTGCATGTCGACACTGCTGATGTCGGCTAAACTTCTCTGTGAGTCGACACTGCCTCTGTATGTCGACTTAGTTTCTTCAGGTGTCGACGCAGCCTTTCCAAGTGTCGACACACTTAGCTCCAAGTGTCGACACAGCTTTTCTCTAGTGTCGTCACAAGCCTTCATAAGTGTCGACACAGCTTCTCCTGGTGTCGACACATGAACTTAGAAATTTTTCTGCATTCCTGCATTTACTTAACCTGCACATATAAACTCAAAACAACATCAAATACACCTTGATGCATATCATTAAGTAAGGTGAAGCTGCTTCAAATCTGGTACACATTTTCCAATGTACCCAACATTACATAAATAAATTTTAGGCTATACTCCGGAGTATGCTAATATTTCAGAAATGTCTGTTTGACCTGGTTTTTGGTATGTTTGGTAGATTCGTACAAGATAGATCAGTACTCGAATAAGTCTGTTTGTTTTTGCTCACATTTTAATTAATTAACTTGCTCATGTTTAAATCATAAGTTCTAATACATTTTTTTTCTGTCTTGCATTTGCCTTAGGTTTCGTGACTGTGCTGCCTGCCCCCTGAGCTACTTACCGTTCAGCTGCAGCTTTGCTTGGAGGTTTTTCCTTTGTAGTTGCTTGCATCAGGTTTGTTGTATTTGAATCATTTACAGTCTGTTCGTTTATCATGTACTAGTTATGATAAGACATTTTCTTTTGTATTAAGGACAACTCTAGGATGTTTTTGATGTACTAGATCGTTTTATTTATGACATTTTCATTACTGTTGTTATTGCATTTACTTCTAATTCAGCACTGTGTGTAGCATTAAATTTTTCAAGAAAATACATGTGCATTAATTCTCTCTGTTTTAAGACTTTAAGCGCTTCCGTATATTTATACTCAATAAATTGTTCAAACTAAATAACTATTTTTCTAGAACTATTTTCAGTATCATTGCATCCACCTTAGCAGACATGGTTCCTTTCCGCCCAAGCTTGTGGCATCACGGCCCGCCCGAAGCGCACATTCATCATTGTCGAGATGGGTCGTGACAGTTGGTATCAAAGTCAGGTTAGCTCTAAAAAAACGAAGTATTTTGAAATTATCAAGTATTTTAAATTCTATTATGTAAATACAGGAACATGCATCATATCTCACTTACCCTGTCATTATTTGTTGTTCGTGGCTGAAACATTACACACACTCACTCATAATCATGAGTAGTATTCACACGAATGTTAAGGGGTTATGGGCAAACATAACATTTTTGTGCATATGAATTTCCACTAGTCTATACACCGCTTGTGAATATTAAATTGTATGGGCGGTTTAATATTTTCAAGTGCGTTGACATTAGAATCATAATATACATGACATGTTAAGTGATATGGGTGCTTAACATGACATGTGAATCCATTCATGAACATTCATAGGAATGCATTTTAGACATAATTGCATTGCATGCATAACATAACTCATTACACAAATGTTAAGCCAAGAACAACAAATGATGATTGTACACACATGGATTTATAAATTGTTTGACATTGCATGTGATTCCTTGACATTTTAACATGAGCATTACCTAGAGTTTCCAATGAAAATGTTATAACTATATATGATTTATGCATTCGACAGTATCAAAATGATAGAACTTGTTGTTCATTAATCTTCTATGATTAACGTAACTGTCTCTCTTACTCGTTTTCTTTGTGTTCCTCATTAGATGGCCCGTAAGCGATCGCAGTGTAAAAAGGATACCCCTCCTGCCGGAGCAACATCTGGAGACGCCACTGCCCAGCTACTGAGGCAGATTCTCGAGCGTCTAACTCGCTTAGAGGAAGATCGTCAAACTCCTGACACAGCTCCTGTTTCTGGCAGCGTAGGGACAGCTGGAGTCACTACTACTGCCGCTCTTGGAACCACCCCTCTTGCACCTGGTTCAGGAACTGGCTTGCTTACTGACACCTTGGTGGTCCCGCTCGTGCCAGGTCTAGTTTCTCCTCCTGTAGAGATGGCAGATACGCTGATGTTCAAGAGGCTGAATCCGCCGTCCTTTAATGGCAGTCGTGATTTCTTCGTCATTTCAGAGTGGGTGTCCCAGATGGAAAAGCACTTTGAGTATGCCGATGTCCCTGAGGCACAAAAGGTTCATCTTGCGGCCTACCAGCTGACCAAGGATGCATACACCTGGTGGCTTCAGCGTAGCGGTCTCCACAATTCTTCCGCTATGACCTGGGAGTAGTTCAAGAATGCGCTCATGGAAAAGTTTCTTTCATCTGTGGAGCAAAACAAGTTAGCTGAAAGATTCTTGTCCCTTCAGCAGCCCGGCAGGACCGTGACTGAATATGCGATAGAGTTCTCTCATCTATCTTTCCTTACCGCAGAGTTCGTGCCCGATGTGTCTAAGAAGATTAGTCGATTTGTGAAGGGCCTCCGACATGACTTCTGCCAGCATATGGTAGCCCACGACGCCACCACCTACGCCGAGACTGTTGGGGCCGCCTTGAAGGTTGAGGCTATTGAGCTGGACCGCACTGCCAAGAAAGTTCAACATGGTACAAGCAATGCTGCTGCACCTGACCACAAGCGTAAGAGTGCTCCACCTCAAGAGAAAGGTCCCAAGTCCCAGGAGGTGTGTGCCTACTTACATAAAGTTGGCCATACCATCCTAGTCTGCCACTCCCTCTTGAAGAAGCAGAAGATGGTTTTTCCCCCACAACAACCCCAGGTTACGCTTGCCTCTACCTCCACTGTCTGTACTTACTACAAGAAATCAGGTCACTTGGTGAGTGATTGTCACCGCAAGATGAATACTTGCTTCAGATGTGGTCAGTTTGGACATCAGATTAAAGATTGCCCCGTGAAGGAAAGCCCGATCCCCATTCAGCCTCTACAGGCTATTTTTGGTGCCCAACATAAGGGCAAGGCTGTGCTGAACATCACCACTAAGGGCGAGGCGCTCGCATCTACCTCTGTCATCTCTGATATATTTTATGTAAAGTTTTTTGTTAATTTCCTGCATCTTTTCATTTGTTGCCTTAGTGTCAAACAATCTTGAATGTGCCAGTAATGTTCATTTCTATGGAGTTTTAGGGTCAAGAACAAGTGCATGCAAATCAAATTCGATTCTGGGGACCTCACTTTTTTATAGCGCATCATATTGTGGATCTCCATAATTGGCCTACTTCGCCACTCGAAGTCCCTTTCGAGATTTCTGTGTCTGGTCATCTGTACTTATCAACTAGAGGCATTCTCAATTGTGTGATACTGCTTGGTGAATTGCAAGTTGTCGTCGATCTCATAGTCCTTGATATGACAGAATTCGACGTGATCTTGGGTATGAACTAGCTGGTCGCGTATCGAGCAAATCTGGACTATGTGTCAAAGAAGGTCAATCTCAGTATCGATGGAAAAGACTACAACATCCATGTTGAGACCACAAGCAGCCAACTTCAGGTAATTTCTTCTTTACGCGCCTCTCGACTTCTTAGTCAGGGATGTTTTGCTTGCTTTGTTTATGCTTCACATTCAGATGTTGTCATACCACAACTTGAGTCTATCCTGATTGCTTCCGAGTTGCCTGCAATGCCTCCTGATCGTGAAGTAGAGTTCTCCATCGATGTAGAGCCTGGAACACGCCCCATATCTAAAGCTCCATACTGCATGGCACCGCGAGAACTGAAGGAGCTTAGGTCATAATTGGATGAGTTGCTTGACCGTGGGTACATTCATCCCAGCTCTTCTCCTTGGGGAGCCCCCGTTCTCTTCATTAAAAAGAAAGACGGATCCATGAGATTGTGCATCGACTACCGGGACCTGAACAAGGTAACCAACAAGAATAAGTACCCCCTCCCATGCATGGATGACCTATTTGACCAGCTCAAAGGCAGTACCGTCTTCTCCAAAATAGATCTCAGGTCGGGTTACCATCAGTTGAAGATCAAGGAATCCGACATCCCCAGGACAGCCTTCCGGACTCGGTATGGACACTTTGAATTTTTTGTGATGTCTTTTGGGTTGATTAATGCCCATTCTGCTTTCATGGATATGATGAACTGTGTCTTCCACGACTACCTAGATAAGTTCATCATTGTTTTCATTGATGATATCTTGGTCTACTCAAAGTCTCGTGAGGAGCATGAAACTCATCTTAAACTCACTCTCTCCACTCTTCGTCAGCACCAGCTCTATGCCAAATTGGCAAAATGTGAGTTCTGGCTGGATCGTGTTACCTTTCTGGGGCATGCCATTTCAGGCGATGGACTTTCTGTTGATTCTGCCAAGGTCTTCGTTGTTATGGACTGGAAGCAACCTTCTACCCATACTGAGATTCACAGTTTCCTTGATTTGGCGGGCTATTACCGACGTTTCGTCAAAGACTTCTCCTCTCTTGCTGCTCCCCTGACACGACTAACCCAAAAACATATCAAATTCGAGTTGTAAGATCAATGTGAGCAGACCTTTTCTGAATTAAAACAACGTTTGTGTTCAGCGCCGGTTTTAGTTCTTCTTTCCGAGGGGTTGGACTTTTCAGTTTATACTGATGCTTCCGGAGTGGGATTGGGATGCGTCCTGATGCAAGAAGATCGTGTTATTGCTTATGGGTCGAGACAGTTGAAGACTAATGAACGCAACTACCCCACTCATGATCTGGAGTTCGCTGCGGTGGTGTTTGCTTTGAAACTTTGGCGTCACTACCTCTATGGCGTGAAGTGTCACTTCTTCACTGACCATCAAAATTTGAAGTATATTTTCGTTCAGAAAGATCTCAATCTTCGTCAGAGGTGATGGATAGAATTCATAGCAGATTATGACTTGCAACTCACTTATGTACCCGAGGAAGCCAATTCAGTAGCGGATGCTTTGAGTCGTCAGGCTTTAGTTGCCACCTGTGCACCCATGTCAGCTTCACTCGCGGCCCTGATTGATGACCTCGAGCAGATGGACATATCCTTCTCACCTGGAGGTCAAGGAGAAGTCTCTGGTCCATTATGGGTAGAATGGGTGAAGAATCTACAACCATCTGATCCCGCACTCCAGCGCATTTGCCGACAGGTTAAACTTGGTACTCTTCTAGATTTCTCTATCTCTGATGATGTTCTACGTTTCTGAGGTCTCCTATGTATTCCCGATGTCCCTGAGTTGCTGGATAATATTTGCAGAGAAGCTCACGAGTCCCGCACCTCTGGTCATCCTAGCAACAACAAGATGTATCATGACCTGAAGCAGATCGTGTGGTGGCCTTGTATGAAGAACTTTATTGCACGCTTCATCTCTCAATGTCTGACATGCCAAAAGGTGAAAGCTCAGCGTCAGCATCCTGGTGGACTTTTGCAGCTTTGCATATCCCTGAATGGAAGTGGGAATATATCTCTATGGACTTCATCACTAGACTGCCCCGCACTCCGAGGGGATATGAAACGATTTGGGTCATAGTAGATCGCCTGACTAAAGTGGCTCACTTCATCCCATATAAGGAGGGTCATTCCAACGAGAAGATGGCCCGAATTTATGTTTCTGAGATTGTTAGGCTCCATGGGATTCCTCTACGGATTATTTCTGATCGTGACTCGAGATTTGTATCACACTTCTGGAAGGGAATTCAGCAAGCTTTGGGCACTGATCTCAACCTGAGTACCGCGTATCATCCGACGACTGATGGCCAGACTGAGAGAGTTAATAAGATTCTCGAAGATATGCTACGATGTTATATTTTGGACTATAAGGGAGCTTGGGATGAACATCTACCCGTGATTGAATTCGCCTACAACAACAGCTATAGAGAGCCTCAAGATGGCTCCCTTCGAAGCACTGTACGAGCGTCGTTGTATGACCCCGCTCTACTGGTCGGAAGTCTGTGAAAAGGTGATTTTGGGCCCTGGGCTACTTCAGGAAATGGAGGAAGCCACCAAGAAGACTCATCTTTAGCTCAGTCGTGCCATTGAGAGGTATAGAAAGTATAAAATCAGCGTCACCGTCCGTTAGAATTTACTGTGGGCGATCAAGTGTTCCTGAAGGTTTCTCCTACTCCTGGGGTGAAATGGTTCGGTCGCCATCATAAGCTCAGCCCGAGGTTTGTGGGACCGTACTCCATCTCAGAACGTGTTGGAGGATCTGCCTATCATCTGGAGCTACCGGGTTCTTTGGTCGGTGTCCATGATGCCTTTCATGTTAGCTAGCTTCAGAAATATAGTCACGATCCAAATCATGTTCTTGAAGAAGTTCCAGTGATTCCTGAAGCCAATCTGTCTTATCCGATCGAGCTTTCGAAGATCGTCGAATTTCAAGAATGCAAGCTTTGCAAGAGAACCATTCCAATGGTGAAGGTACTTTGGGTGCATGGCAATTCTGAGGAGTACACTTGGGAACTTGAGTCTGATATGCGTAGCAAGTACACATAAGTTTTCTCTTGATCTTGGTACGTCTCTAAGTCTGACTTCCTTGTAATTTCAGTATCTTTTTAAGTTAGCTTTCATGTGTTAATCCACAATCTTCTGTTTGAAATATATGTCATCTGAAACTTCGTTGTTTAGCCTCATTCAGGGAATTCTCAGGAAAGTTTCGGGACGAAACTTCCTAAATATGGGAAAATGTAACAACCCCACTACAATAACAATAATAATAATAATAATAAACAAAGACTTAAAAAAAAGAAAAAAACACAATACCTAAACCTACCCCCCCCCCCCCCCCGCTTTAAAAAAGAAAATCCCGAGTCGGTGTTTTTCCCCACAAGCCGCAAAGCCCTTCCCGATCTCGTCTCCGCCTCCTGCGCACACGACGGCCCCGGATCCGCCGTCAGCACCTCCTACCACCCCCAAGAATCGTCCCCCTGGCAGGAGATCCCTTCCTCTAGGCCCGACACCTCATCCTCTTGTTTCCCCGTCGTCTCCAGCGCTCCCCTTGGCCGGCAACTCCCGCAACAACTCCTATCTTGGCCGGCTGCATCCAAGGAAGGGGCCGGCAACTTTGTCCCTTCCTCTTCTCCTTATACAACCAGTGAGGGCAAGGACATTATTTCTTCTCCGACAACCCTAGCTCCTCCTAGTTCCGGCCGGTGGTTTTCATGAGGGACTCCTAGGGTTTCGTTCGAAATCCCTCTTCGTGGATTTTGGAGCCCCGATCTGGTCTCCTTGGGTAAGGAATTCCACCAACCTTTTGTATTTTTTATTTCCCTAAATTTTTCTTGCAAATTTTTGCTCTCCGACCTAGGGTTTTTGTCGAACCAACTTATGTTCATCGTTTAACCTGCTAATCTCGGATTTGTTTGTGTTTTCCGGTGCATCTCCTCAGATCTAGGTGGTGGGATCTCTCCAAGACCTCTCTGAATTAGGGCTTTTCGCATACAAACGCCGCCAAAATCCCCGATCCCTCGTGGTAGACTCTTTTCCCCTCACTTTTGAGGGAGGTATATTCATAAACCCCTCTCCCTTTGTGTGGAGCGATTATCAAACGCATGTGCTGGCATAAGAAATGTGTTAATTCAATTTGGAATGCATTATTGATCTCGAGCAGGTATAGCTAGAGTTTTTAACCTTGCTTGCGTCACTTCGCTGTTGCGAGCATTTTTCGACGTCACTTTAAGGCAAGTAGAGAACCCCCTCTCACTTGCAAAACTTTAGATTTAATCTGGTTACCTGTTCATTTACAAATGCTTTTTCTACAAAATTCTGAACTCTCATAATGTTGACATAACATAACATAATAAGTAACCACCTAAGTACGAAACATAAAGACAAATCCGTAGTTGTAAGCAAATCCTTGAATTGTAGCGTTTAACTGGGCATCTGTCTTGAAAGATCAAGCGCATACCCAACTACACCAAAATCCCGGACTGTTGGAGAGGGCGCTACTTAATTTCTTAAATAAGTAGCAAAGCGCCACAGGTCAAGTGAAGGAACGCCGGACCCAACAATCCCCCCCCCCCGGCGTCCAACACAACCCGTTGGCTCAGAGGTGGAGTTACCACATGGCCCACATGGCTCAGAGGTTGGGTTACCACATGGCCCACACGGCTCAGAGGTGGGGTTACCACATGTCCATGGTTTAACGGCTCAGAGGTGGGGTTACCACATGTCCACGGTTGCCTGACCCGCCGGACCCACACAGGTAGAAGGGAAAAATCAGGATTTAATAGCGCCCCCCGGTCTTGAACCCGTAACCTCCTCTGATACCAATTGAAGGATCAAGCGCATACCCAACTACACCAAAAGCCCGGACTGTTGGAGAGGGCGCTACTTAATTTCTTAAATAAGTAGCAAAGCACCACAGGTCAAGTGAAGGAACGCCGGACCCAACATGTCTGCTGGCATGGTCACGACAAGCAAGATTACTTTTTTGATAAGACTTGCACATAGATCTGATCGTGAGCCATGTGCGCCCGCTATAGCACCTACACACTTCATCGATCACGACTTACAACATTTTACATAAATAAATTTTAGGCTATACTCCGGAGTAGGCTAATCTTTCAGAAATGTCCGTTTGACCTAGTTTTTGTTATGTTTGGTAGATTCGTACAAGATAGATCAGTACTCGAATATGTCTGTTTGTTTTTGCTCACATTTTAATTAATTAACTTGTTCATGTTTAAATCATAAGTTTTAAGACACTTTCCTTCTGTCTTGAATTTGCCTTAGGTTTCGTGACTGCGCCGCATGCCCCTGAGCTACTTACCGTTCAACTGCAGCTTTGCTTGGATATTTTTCCTTTGTAGTTGCTTGCATTAGGTTTTATGTATTTGAATCTTTTACTGTCTATTCGTTTATCATGTACTAGTTATGGTAAGACATTTCTTTTGTATCATGGACAACTCCTAAGATGTTTCTGATGTACTAGATCGTTTTATTTATGACATTTTCATTACTGTTGTTATTTCATTTACTTCTAATTCAGCATTGTGTGTAGCATTAAATTTTTCAAGAAAATACATGTGCATTAATTCTCTCTGTTTTAAAACTTTAAGTGCTTCTGTACATTTATAATCAACAAATTGTTCAAACCAAATAATTATTTTTCTAAAACTATTTTCAGTATCATTGCATCCGCCTTAGCAGACATGGTTCCTTTCCGCCCATGCTTGTGGCATCATGGCCCGCCCTAAGCACATGTTCACCTTTATCGAGACGGGTCATGACATGTTCCTAGCTCATGTTCTAGTGATCAGATCTTGAAAGCTGTTGAAGTCATGCTAGCAAAGAAACATGCATAGTTCGATGCCTCGTTGGCGAAAGTGGTTAAAAGAGTTACACAATCAGAGAGGTTTATGCTAAATGGTCTTGCCGAAGTTAAAGTAAAATTTGATAAGCTAGACACAAAGTATGAAGAGGCTGCAACTGCAATAACCCTTATGATGAGAGGACTTGAGCACAACAATGGAGTACTGAAAACTGTTGACACAAAAACTCTCTCTCATCGAGGCCCACAACATATCAATGACACATTATGACTCTTCCTTGAAATCTTATGCCAATGCAATTGTTGTAGAAGCCAAAAGGGGGAGGATGCCATTACAACTAAGGTTATCAGTGCTAAAAAGTCTATGCTCGATCAATTCAAACAAACCAATGATTATAGCTATGACAACACCGTGTGGTTACATGGACAGCTATTCCCTCCTCCAGTTCCTGCTGAGTCTGTTCATGTTGACATTCATCCGGCTGAGCCTGGTGATGATGATGTTTATGCGGCTCCGGATTACACTCAATACTGGACAGACTCACAGGACTTCTCTCAGGTTCATGGTGTTACTGCTGTGATTCCAGATTTTCAAGCTGCAACTGATGTTGCTATTATTGCGTTCTTGGAGGCACTGGTTCTCAAGAAAAGGAAATTTGGAGAAGGTACTTCCTAAGTGAGACCAGAACCGGCCAGGCCAGCTCAAGTCAAAGAAGGACCTAACCGTGAAATGGATGAAGTTTGGAGCCCAACTTCAAAAGGAATTGTCTTGGACAACTTTGCCTTGTATGAGCTCGGAGCAGAGAAGCATCAGGATCACTATAGTCCAGAAGAATGGAACAAATACAAAGAAGCCTGCACTAAGAGGAGGATTCATTTCCGGAAGTACAATAATGTTGATTATATGCCTCCTCCTCCTCCAAAGTACTATCCTAAGCCCAGGGAATATTTTGAGAGACGGCTGTTGAAGAGAAAGAACAAGAAGATCTAAATTATTATATATATCTCATTGTTGTGTGTTGTGGGCTGCCCTCCCTAATCTAAAACACTTTTGATATATATATATTTGATTTATTGAATTGTCTTGGAATGCACGTTGTCATTCTTTTTAATTTCATTTATCTTTTCAAGTCTTAATTTAAATTTATTTGGTATGTGCAATTCACCTTAGCTTGTAGGATTTTGGCTTCTTCAAATCGGGGGAGATTGTTGGGTATTGTATCCACAATAACCCTTATTTGAAGAATGGTCCAGTCAAGCTAAGATGAATTGAGTTTGTATTTGATATTGCACTTTAGTTATGTACTTGCAGGTTTACAATGCCAAGTACACACCAATGTCAGGTTACAGTGGGTCAGTAAACGCATGACTACACAATGTAATCCCTCATTGTGTAGGTCATCGTGTTGACTCATGTGTAATCTCTTTATTGAAGTGCACTTCTATCCCAAATATAGGAGAAGGATCAAGGAAGGCCAAAGACTAGGATTCTGAAATGAAGAATTTTACCCAAGTAAAATTCGGTGAGTATGGTGAGTCATACAAGTCGAATTCATCGAGTATCCCCTTAATACTTGCCGAATTCGTCGTGTATGCTTCCCGATACCCGTCGAATTCGTTGTATATACTTACGAAAAATTTGCAGAAAAGCAGAAAATTCGCCAAGGAAAATTCGTCGAGTATCACTGGTTATACTCGCTGAATTCGTCGAGTATCACTAGCGATACTCGCTGAATTCGACGAGTATCCCATGCGATACTCGCGGAATTCGATGAGTATCCCAGGCGATACTCGTTGGGTATGTTGGGCCATATGTCGACTTTTTGAAATTCTGTCTAAGGCATTTTTGGAGAATATCGACTTCATATTCAGCGAGTATCATACTGGATACTCGACGAAACTTACCGAAAAAGACTTGTCGATTTTTCGATTTTGTCTGGTTCGGAATCCGTCGACCATGCACAGTGTTTTTCTAGGGTTCATTTTAGGAAACTTTTTATAGACGTTTGATTTGGAATCTCTCTATATATACCTAGGGTGATTTCAAAATCAAT
Organism: Platanthera guangdongensis; assembly: GCA_039583875.1. NCBI lineage: Eukaryota > Viridiplantae > Streptophyta > Magnoliopsida > Asparagales > Orchidaceae > Platanthera > Platanthera guangdongensis. The sequence goes on along the minus strand of CM077150.1, from coordinate 60,912,679 downwards.
ACCAATCCAAAAAACCTAATTGCAATTTCGAATTTCTAAATCTTCCCGAAATAGAACCCGTCGGCCGCACGCTACCTGGTTTCGCGATATTCTTCTGTTCGACCACAACTTCTTCGATCTTCTTCTTCACCGACTGTTTCGATTAGATTGATTCATCATTCAAGATTAATTCTACTCCAGTCCAAGTTGGTTGAAGATCCAAGATCCAAGGCTCAAGATCCAATGATTCCAAGTTTTCGAGTTCTCCTAGATTCAGAGATCAACCCTTTCAAGAATGTCAGATCAAGACTTGTAATCATGTGTTATTGTTGTAATATCATTTTAAATATTGTAGGAGATTTTTCTCTGAGTTTTGTAGATCCGTTTGTGGATCGAGAGAGTAGATCCGGGTGTGGATCGAGGCTGTAGATCCGGTTTGTGGATCGAGTTGTAGGAGAGTTTTTATCCGAGTTGTAGGAGCGTCGTCTCCGAGGTATAGGAGTTGCGACTCTAAGGTACAAGATTTGACGAAATCTGAGTTTGGTGAAGTAGCTGAATCTACCCTTCGTGGGAGATAGGCGAGGTGGGACAGTGGACGTACCAAACTCAGGCAACCACTATAAAATCTCTGTGTTTGTGTGGTTGTTATTTAAGATTATTTTTATTCCCCAAAAAGACGTAAACATCACATATTCACCCTCCTCTAGGTGATTTAGGTAGACGCTAGATACTTTCAGCAGCCCTTGTGAAAAATGCTACTGTGTTAGCTTTCAGTAGGTTGAATTCAAACCTGATTGACGTGATCTCAGTGGACAAATCTTGTCTTACTTCCTTGATGAAATTATTAATACAGTGCTCCAACTATCTTCTTTGATCATCAAGCAGACCCTTCAGTTGAGCTAGGAATATAGATGGCATTGGTTCAGCTTGATGAGATGTACCTTGTTCACAGACATCTTCATCCCTTTCCCTGACCACTTTTCTCTCTCTTCTGAGTCAGCCATCATGTACTCAGAGGAATGAGAATCATCATTTGCATCTGCAGTAGCACCCTTTTCAGACTTAGAAGAGTCTTTGTTATACATTGTCTCTAGAGCAGGGTGTTCAGAGTGAATCTCCCCCTTAACCGTAGCATTATCCTTAGGGACATTCTGGTCTTCTGGAGTAATACCATGAACATTTTCTTCCACTATTGCAGGAGCTTGTTCATCTACAACAGGAGTATTGGAAACCTGCCACATAGGCTCATCAGGAATCTGATCTAATCTGTCCTGGAGATTCTCTACGAAAGAGTCCAGCTTGTCCTGCATTTCGGACTGATCTTGCTCCCCCTTAACAGGAGCATCTATTTTGTCAGTCTCCCCCTCAATATTGGCACAGATGTTTTCCACTACCTGCCAAGTTAGAACTTCTAGAGCTTCAGCAGGAATCTCTTTAGACTGAGATCCACCCAGTTGATCTCTTGATGCAAGTTCAGAGGAAATTGAAACCTGAGCACTCATTTCCCTTCTAGTCTCCTCAGTAGACTCGGACAGCTGGGGATCATATGGCTCTTCCTCACTTTTCTCAGAAGAGCTACTTTCTGTGCTTTCTTCTATGACCAGTACAATTTTCTTTTTCTTCTCCTCCTTTGTTGGTAGATGAGGCAGCAATACTCTGTCCCATCTATCAAACATCTTTGAATCTATTCTTCTCATATGATGGATTTTAGTTACAAGCCTTGTATTGAGGATCCCTGGAATAGACTCATGGAGATATAGGGATAAAATTCTCCCTAAATTTGGTTCAGCCAAGCATTCCACTCTTCTGTCAAAGATAACTTTACCCTAGTCAGTCTTTTTGGAAAGAATGACTCTTGTCATGAGTTAAACATTTTTCTGAATATTTTATCATGAGACCATGTCTTGTAGATTAGTGCCTTCCAAATTGCATCTGCTAGAAATTTGTCATTCAGATTTATCTCCTTTCTCAACACAGATCCAGTGGTGTGCTTTGAAAGCCCATACCACTCTAGGGCAGACTTCACATCATTCTGATAAAGTTCCTCTCCTTCATCAGACAACTTGAACTTGGGCAAATGCAGCGCCTTGCTTAGTCATCTAGGGGAGATCTTGATCTTGTGCCCCTGATGGTTGACTTGATTTTGGTTGAGGAGTCGATAGTGGCAGTCAATTACAGTTCAAGTACTTCTCTTTTCCATATCGAGCATGGCTCGGATAGAACGAACTCTAGGTCAGCGACCTATAGCAAGTGTAGAACCAGATGAACTTCCTCTGGAGCATCCTTGAAACCATTTCACACTAGTTCAGATCCCTCGAAAAGGAAATCCATTCCTTTTGGCGCCATGAAATTTTCTGAGTTTCTGAAGGTTTATCGAGCTTTCATCATGGGGAGACAGCAGGTCACAAGGGCTAGGAATAATGTTTTTATTCTAAGAATACACACTTCTATTTATACTTGCCTCTTATTTGAGAATGTGGAGATGCGCGTACCTATTGTGATAGTCACGAAGAGATTAACTGCTGAGATTAACCTCGTGAGATAATTGTAATTAGTAGTCTCTGGAAATATGTGTTGAGTGCACTCTACGCACTGGACGCACTCGACGCCTGAAGTTGACTCAGCGCACTCGATGCCCTCGATGCCTAAAAACTTGGACTCAGCGCACTTGAAGCCTGATGTTATCTTAGCGCACTTGATGCCTGAGCACTTAGACTCAATGCATTCAATGCTTGGACACTTAGACCATATTGTGAGAGTAGCGAACAGACGACTAGAAAACAAGCCGAAAATTGAATAATTGAAAGTTTTATTATCCAAAAAGTGTATCTTTACAAAGGTATGGCCTCCCTTATATAGAATGGAGGAGAGAGGAGAGAATACATGTAAATAATGTGGGACTAAAAATTCACATAGCTGTGCGGCTAGAAATAATTTAAACCGAACACGCCGCGCGGTTAGACAAATGTGCTAACCGCTCGGCCACACCAGAAGAAGGAGCACAAGCCGCATTGGGAGACTGCTAGACTGCCCGGTCTACAAACAACAACAGTCTGGAAACAAACTGCTGGAGAGAATCTGATAGACCGTGCGGTCAACAACCCGCCAGACTTAGACCGCCCGGTCTTGTACTTCAACACTTCCCCTCAAGCTAGAGCATAGATATCAATCATGCCTAGCTTGTCACAAATGTGGAAGAAGGAAGTAGAAACCGGCTTTGTGAAGATATCTGCCAACTCTTTGTCGGATGTGACAAACAGAGTACATATCTGTTTCTTCAAGACCTCTTCCCGAATGAAATGACAATAAATTTCTATATGTTTTGTTCTTTCATGGAATACCAGATTTTTGGATATGTATATAGAGGCCTTGTTGTCACAGAACATGGGAAGAGGATAGTCGTAGGCCTCTCCTAGGTCAAGCATGAGAGCACGCAACCATTTTAACTCACACGTGGTTGATGTCATACTCTGATACTCGACTTCTGCACTAGATCTGGAGACAACAGATTGTTTCTTACTCTTCCATCTCACAAGATTTCCTCTAACAAATGTGCAAAAACCTGATGTAGATTTACGGTCGCCTTTATCATCCGCATAGCTTGAATCTGAGTAGGCTTCAACTCTCAAATGACTATTCTTCTGAAAGAGTAGCCCTTTTCCTGGCGTTTCTTTGACATACTCTAATATCTTCAAGGCAGACTGAAGATGGCATTCCCTAGGAGCTTGCATGAACTGACTAACCTTGCCTACAGTATAGGAGATGTCGGGTCTGGTCACCGTGAGATAAATGAGTTTGCCCACCATACATCTGTACCTCGTAATATTAGATAGAAGAGGCGAGTCATCAGTCCATGTTTTGTCTTCTCCAGTAGCCATGGGATACCGGGCCAGTTTGACACCAGTCATTCCTGCCTCTTATAGAAGATCAAGAGCATACTTCCATTGGGAGAGAACCAACGAGTTATGCTTTCGAGAGATTTCTATCCCCAAAAGGTATTTCGGGGAGCCCATATCCTTCGTGATCAGGTGTTGATGGAGGTATTTCTTTGTCAAGTCCACCCCAGCCTGGTCATCGCCAGTAAGAAGAATATCATCCACATACACTGCTAAAACCACCAGCCCCGAGGCGGTTTTGCGAATAAACAAGGAGTGATCAGCCGAACTCCTTACAAAGCCGATGGCAGCCACAATGCCACTGAACTTGTCAAACCATGCCCGAGGGCTCTATTTTAGGCCATAGATAGCCTTCTTCAGCCGGCATACTTGTGTCTCCCCCGGAGCAATATACCCAGTAGGTTGCTCCATGTAGTCGTCCTCCTGAAGATCCCCATAGAGAAAGGCATTCTTGACATCAAGCTGAGAAATGGCCTAAGCCCTCTTGACCGCCACTGAGAGAAGAACCCGGATGGTGCTGAGGCGAGCAGCCGGAGAGAAAGTATCAAAGTAATCAACCCCATAAGTCTGAGTGAAGCCTTTGGCCACCAGTCGGGCCTTGTAGCGATCCACAGTGCCATCAGGGTGAAACTTCACAATAAATACCCAGCGACAGCCAACCACATCAGTACCCACTGGTGGGGGAACAAGGGTCCAGGTACCCCTTTCAGTAAGAGTGGCGATCTCGTCATCCACGGCAGATTTCCAATGAGGAATAACAAGAGCCTCCTGGTAGGTGCGGGGAGTGGCAGTAGCCGAGATAGCCAAGGCAAAACACCTGCGAGAAGGAGTAAGCCGATCATAGGAAACAACTACCGTAAGCGGGTGTAGAGTACACGCCCGCACCCCTTTGCGAAGAGCAATGGGAAGATCCAGATCGACTCGGGCATCAGTGACCGGAGCGTCCGTGGTGGAGAAGGCTGGCCCGGTACTTGAGAGAGACGACTGTGGAGAAGAGGGAGAAGATGGAGGAGGTATGTAGGAGGGAGGAGGAGACAGAGGAGGAGACGTGGTAAGAGGGGAGAGGTCGATAGGCGTGGAAGGAACGGAGGGAGATGGTGGAGAATCAGAGACATCAGGAGGAAGAAGGGAGTTAGGAGAGAAGTAGGACGCATTTTCGAAGAAGGTCACGTCGGCGGAGACAAACTTCTTACGCAGAACGGAGTCAAAACAACAATAGACTTTCTGAGTGGTAGAGTAACCCAAAAAGACACACTTGGTGGAACGGGGGGAAAGCTTATCATGGGTGGCAAACGGAGCGTGTACAAAAGCCGTACACCCAAAGACACGGAGAGGGAGAGGAAACGGTTCCTTGCTCGGGTAGAGAATGGAGAAGGGGGTCTGGCTGTGGAGAACCGTAGAGGGAAGGCGATTGATGAGATAACAGGCAAGGAGAATAGCATATCCCCAGTAGGAGCGAGGCACCTGCATCTGCGTCATGAGGGTCCGAGCTACATAAAGGAGGTGATAGTTTTTACGCTCCGCCACCCCATTTTGCCGGGAGGTGTAAACACAGCTGGTCTGATGAATAAGATCGTGTTGCATACAAAAAGAGGAAAACTCATGACTAAGATATTCCTTAGCATTATCAGAGTGAAAGACCTTAATAGAAACATCAAACTGAGTTTTAACCATATAATAAAAGGGTTGCCAGACAGACAAGAGTTCAGAGCGATCTTTTAATAAATACACCCAGGTACATCTAGAGAAATCATCAATAAAAGTTACAAAGTAGGAACTACCCCGACCAACGGTGAGGGTAGGAGCAGGACCCCGGACATCAGAATGAATGAGATCAAACGGGCGAGAAGAGCCACGGCCGTGCTTCGCCGGGAAGAAGGATCGATGATGTTTGGCAAGCTGACATGCATCACAGTTGAGCGGAGGACTGGTCTGAGGTAAGTGGGGCATAAGCTGGCGAAGAATCCGAGGAGGAGGATGCCCATGGCGAAGATGCCATTGAAGCCGATCTGTAGAAGAGGAGGAGAAGGCGGACAGAGCAGAAACATTGTCGAGGAAGTAGAGGTCGCTGCTCTCAGTCCCAGTGGCAATCGTCCGTTGGGTCCTCGGGTCCTGGAAAGAACAAGAAGTCGGAGTGAATAAGACCAAGCACTGAAGTTGCTTGCATAAAGTAGTAATGGATAATAAATTGCAAGGGAACTTCGGGACATAGAGGGTGTCCGACATGCGAAGCGACGGGGTGACTCGAACCATGCCCGTCCCATGAACCGGGGAAGGGGAACCATCCTCAACATGAACCGGGGGCAACCAATCATGTGTTTCGAGGAGAGTGAAACAGTGAGGATTTCCGGTCCTGTGATTTGTAGCACTAGAGTCAATCAGCCATTTACCTTGGGTAGCGACGTGGGCACTACCTGAAGTTGTGGCCACAGAGGTAGACGGCCGAGAGGAGACGGAAGGTGAGGAAGATGCATCACCGGAGGGGCGAAGGTGAGGATGTTTCTGCCAGCAGCGGTCAACAGAATGGTCGATACGACCACAATGAGAGCAGAGGAACCGGGACAAACCCCGCCCGCCTGAGTGGCTGCAGCCACTAGCGCTACCACTCTGAGCCTGGTGAGCATAGGAGTCCGGTGGAGGAGGAGAGGACAACAGAGGATGCTGGAGCAGCGAAGTAACAACGGCGATGCGAGCCGCAGTGGCATCCAAAGTACGAGACTCTGCCTCACCCAAGATCTGCTGGCGGAGCATATCAAAGGAGTCGGGAAGGTGAAGAAGATAACAAACAACCAGGAGTTCCTGAAAGTGCTTGTGTTGCTCTGCCAAGTCTGCAGAGAAGGGGCAATTCTGGAGGATCTCAGCGCCAAGAGCCTGAACCTGCTAATAAGTTACAGCATGAGACATAGAAGGGCGGGTGAAGAGGTCCACATAGAGATTATAAATGCAGGACGTCTGGCCCCCCTTCGAATAGAGAGCAGCGAGGTGAAGCCATGCAGCTTTGACAGTCTCATCATGGCGGATGACGGGAAGGCATTCATCAGAGAGGCTGTTGGCCAGCCAAGTGCGGACAAGCGCATCACTCACATCCCAGTCATCAAATTGAGCAGAGTTAGGAGGAGGAGGGTCATCGGTGAGGTGATGACGTTTGCGCTGAGAGCGAAGAAGAAAGGTGAAAGAAACGCTCCAATTCGAATAGTTGGAACCAATTAATTTTGAAATGGTGCCAAGGTTTCTGGAAGGAGTAGGAGTAGGAGGAGCCACATGAGTGGTGGAGGAAGAGATGACGGGGGTGGAGAGACCGGAATTTTCCATAGAGAGACACAGGAAACCGCGCGAGTAGAAGAGAAGGTGCGCGGACAGAAACGGGATGAAGTCGTGCGAACAGAGGAGGAGGCCGCGACGAGAGAAGAAGATCGCAGCGAAAAAGACAAAACTGCAGCGAGCTAAAGAGAAGTAGCTACAACGGTCATGGTGTCAGCACACCAGCGGCAAGAGGGGCCACGACCAGGAAGCAGACCAAAGCATAGGGAATAGGTCGCGCGAACAGGGAAGATCACACGAACAGAAGAGAGAGAGGCCGAATAGAGAAGAGAAGAAGAGAGAGCCCGCGAAAAACAGGTCGCAAAAAAGAGGGAAGGAAGTCGCGTGAATAGGGCAGCAACAAGGCAAAGAAGTCACGTGGACAGAGAACAAGCCGCGCGGACAAAAGGGCCAAAGGAATCAGGTCGAATTGATCGCTTGCTCTGATACCATGTGAGAGTACCGAACAGACGACTAGAAAATAAGCCGAAAATTTAATAATTGAAAGTTTTATTATCCAAAAAGTATATCTTTACAAAGATATGGCCTCCCTTATATAGAATGGAGGAGAGAGAGGAGAGAATACATGTAAACAATATGAGACTAAAAATTTACATAGCTGTGCGGCTAGAAATAATTTAAACCGAACAGGTCGCGCAGTTAGACAAATGTGCTAACCGCTCGGCAACACCAGAAGAAGGAGCACAAGCCGCATTGGGAGACTGCTAGACCGTCCGGTTTACAAATAGCAACAGTCTGGAAACAAACCGCTGGAGAGAATCTGATAGACCGTGCGGTCAACAACCTGCCAGACTTAGACCGCTCGGTCTTGTACTTCAACATATATCTTCTTTGTTATCCTGAAGGGATTAATACTACCTACAACTAAAATGCATGAAGAGACATTGAAGCTATATCAAGTTCATCATATCCAATTCAAATTTCAAGGTGTTGAACTTAGCTTCATCTAGTGGCTTAGTGAAGATATCAGTTACCTGCTTGTCTGTGGGGACAAACTCAAGACTGATGTCCTCACTTTCCATATACTTTATAATAAAATGATAACTAATCTCTTTGCGCTTAGTCCTGCTATGGGATACAGGATTCCTAGCATTAGAGATTGCACTAGTAGAATCACAAAACATATGAGTTCTACTTAGCATGAGCTTATAGTCCTGATGCTAATGCTGGATCCAAAGTAGCTGAGCACAACAACTTCTAGCTGATATGTATTATGATTTAACTATTGAAATTATAACGCTTGTTTGATTCTTGCTGCTCCAAGACACAAGCCTTCTTCCTAGTAATTGATAGGAGCCAAAGGTGCTTTTCTTGTCTTCTCTACAACCTTTGGTAACTCCTCTATCTGAACCTCCAAAGATCATTAGAGATTGCACTAGTAGAATCACAAAACATATGAGTTCTACTTAGCATGAGCTTATAGTCCTGATGCTAATGTTGGATCCAAAGTAGCTGAGCACAACAACTTCTAGCTGATATGTATTATGATTTAACTATTGAAATTATAACTCTTGTTTGATTCTTGCTGCTCCAAGACACAAGCCTTCTTCGTCGTAATTGATAGGAGCCAAAGGTGCTTTTCTTGTCTTCTCTACAACCTTTGGTAACTCCTCTATCTGAACCTCCAAAGATCACCTTAGGTACATTCTTCACATGTGTATAATACTTCAGGTGGCTCCTTATTCCAGTCATATGTCTGGAACATCCACTATGCAAGTACCATATTGGCATTGCATGGGTACTTGGACTAACCTCATCAGGAATAACATTATCCTGATTTTCTTCTGATAGAGCCATGAGATTGAATTCCTCATCCTCTTCACAATCACTGTAAATAGAGGACAGTGGGGCCCTTATGCCAGTTGGGGCAGCAGGATTAGCCCCTTCTTCAATGGAAATGAGACCATTGTAGGACTCTTCTTCATCTGATTCTGAAGACTGAGAATCACTGTCTGATAGGCTTACTTTCTTCTTGGCCAAGAAGCTCTTTTTAGTCTTCTTATCCCTGTGATGCTTTTTGCCTTCAAAATTCATCTGCTCTTTTCTCTTAACTGGACAGTCAGCAATAACATGTCCACTCTTATTATAACAGTAATAAACAACATTAGTCTTAACAAATTTGTTCTGTTTGGAGTCATACCTTTCCCCAGAGGGATCATTTCTTGATTTGTCTTTGTTGGAGTAGGGCTTCTTTGAGGTGGAGCTAGAAGAGCCTTTATTCTTCCATTATATCCTCTTGCTCAGCAGCTTATTGAATTGCTTAGAGAATAATGTTAGTTCTCCATCTGATTGCTCACTTCTAGAGGAGATGGGATCTTAGCATTCTGACTCAGCAATTCTCCTTGGAGGAGAAGGAATATTTTCCCTGCTTCTTCTTGTGGCTTCAGCTCTGAAGGCCACTGACTTCTCTTTATTGAGAGATCTATCTACATCCTCTTCAGCCTTCTTGGAGTTCAGCTGCACCTCATGGGATAACAGCTTCCCTAACAAGTTTTGAGGCAGAGTGTTGGCCAGGTTGCCAACTTCTCTGATGACACAGATCTTGATATCTCATTTCTTATTTAGGGATCCCAAGAACTTGTCATTCCACTCATAATTGGTGAACTTTCTGCCATAGGTGATCACACTGTTCACTATTATGAAGAACTTCTCATAGCATTAAGCTATGGAGTCCTTCTTCCCTTGCTTGAATGCCTCATATTGTTGATTCAGCAGAAATTTCTTGTCATCCCTCACCTCCTTAGTCCCTTCCATGTAGATAATTAGGGAGTCCGATATTTCCTTGGCTATCTTGCAGTGGACAAGGTTCTGGATGGTGGAGTCATCTATGATACTAGCAATAATGTCTTGTGTCATCTTGCCCATGGTTGCCAGGATGACGACATCCTTGGTCGTCTTAGAGTACTTCTTAGGAGTTTAGACATTGGCATCTAAGACCCTCTCTTTCCAAATCCCAAAATTTTCTTTTCTGTAGACCGGAAGGTTTGTTGAGCTCAACTCCTTATGGTTCTCTCCTAAACCTATAGGGATAATCTTTAGCTACTCTTGGAGATCTATTCAGACTGTTAAGTCCTATCTGAATAACCTCCCTCTAATACTACTTGAAAGTCTTTCTTTCAAAAGTAGCTATACACCTAGAGGGGTGGAGGGTGAATAAGTTTCTTAGTCTTTTGACTACCTTTTACTTTTGGTGAGTGAGTGTTTAATTATTAAGTTAGCTTTTAAAAATAAGACACAACACATCATAATTTATAATGGTTCCCCAAGGTATGTGTACATCTACTATCCCTCTCACCTTTATAACAGTGTATTAGACAAGGCAATCTCCTCCAAATCTCAGCTCAAAGATCTTATAACATAGATCCTGCAGGATCTCTCAGACTTCCTCCAAGTCCTACCTCAGGTCAAAGCCCTACAACTCAGATTTAATAATACTCTTACAGCTCAGTGATCCACATATCACCTACCACAGACTTAATCAAAAGTCCTATACATTAGGCTAGGAGGATAACCCTACACTAAGAGAGAAAAAACTCTCCTACAACTCAGATCAAAAATGATCCTACCTCAAGCACTCATGCCTTTCCTCAGATTCACTCCAGGATCCTATAACTCAGCTTTTATAATTTAGGCTTACAACTCAAATCAAGAATGATCATACAAAATGAGTAAGTTGGTTATTGTTGATTGACTCCAGAGAAAGTGTTCTTTGAGTCTGCCTTCTGAACTGAGTAAACTCAAGCTTATCCTCTTCACAGCACCAAGAATAGATCTTTAAGGTTGCTCTGCTTGTGCGGAGAAGTAACTGCAGAGCACTACTTCAAGCCTAAAATGTAGTAGAGGTTGGAGCTGATGCCTTGAAGATGAGCAGCAGCTTTAAGCTTGCTCTGCTTCTCCTTCTTCAGAAAAGAATTTCTAATCTACTGTTGATGACAAGTTGATTCTTCAGTGAGTTATTTCTTAAACACCTCACCTTGTCTATGGTTCACAGACTTGCTTCGAGAATCAGTTCCTTGACTACTTCTTTCAACTTTTTTCACCCAGGAAGAAGATGACCAAAAGTCTTTCTCCAAAAGTCTTCTTTCTTCTTTCTCTGGACTCTACTTTTGTATCCCGCCATCCAACGGCTCTTTGTGCAGTATGGGCCAGCCGTAGTTGGTAACTGGACCACTTCTTTTGCATTAAATGCAGTACTAAATCAAAGCAGTGTTTTTTGTCATCTAGCGTGCAAAGCCCGCGACATTTGAATTTTTGATGACGTCAGCATGACTCACCGCTTCTAAACTTAATAAATTTCAGACAATTTGCACAGGCGTTGAGTGAAGCCTTGTCATTGAAAACAAAAGTACTTAGTAGAATTCTGCATCTTTAGGCGTTGAGTGAGCCTTCATCACTTAACTCTTCCTGACTTTTACAGTCTAACTGATAAGGCGTTGAGTGACCCTTCATCACTCAATGCTTCTGGACTTGATTGAAATTTCTCTGCATGAAGGCGTCGAGTGAAGCTTCAACAACCAACACTTTATGACTTATCCTGACTTCTTGATATGGCATTGAGTGGCCCATATTCACTTAACGCTTTCTGACTTAGAAATATTTCTTGATGAGGCGTTGAGTGGTCCGTCTTCACTCAACGCTTTCTAACTTAGACTGATTTCTTGATGAGTCGACATTGAGTGAACTATCTTCACTCAATGCTTCTGTCCTTAGGCAGATTACTTTTTAGCAACACTGTGGCTTTGACTATATTCATAATGAGGCATTGAGAGAACTGTCTTCACTCAATGATTCTGTACTTAACTGAAATCTAGATGAGAAGGAGTTAAGTGAACTTCCTTCACTCAACGCTTCTTTCCTTAGACAAATTTCTGGTCAGCAACTCCGAGGCTTTGACTGTATGTAGTTCTGTCAATGCTTTTGCTCTTCTGGCATTGAGTGAAGTGAGTCCACTCAATGCTTCTGGACTTAGCCAGATTTCTTCCAGTTCAGCAATCTATTTTCAGTATAACCATCATTATGACCCTGAAAACCTGTCAAATCAATGTAATAGAATGCAACCTATATACAATGAACTTTGAGTATATATTAGATGCATCCATGTGTATACTATTGACTTGTGGGCCTTCTTCAAATCTAGGATATTGTGATCAATGGATCCAACAACAATATCATGAGTTATAACATGTATACATGAATTTCTACACGAGTGCATTTTCTAGGGATATATGAACTGTGAAATGTCATTACGCTATCTAAATTCTCACACATACCTAGAGGCACATCAACATACACTATCATGCCCAGTCACACTCAATAGCTAAGTACCTATAGATTAGACACATCATGTCACAATCTATCAATGTTAATAGGTATTAACAGTCCTAAATCAAACATTTCAGGTAATCATTATGCTCTAGGTTCTAGTCATGCATGTCCTACGAAAAAGGATCCATATTTTTTTTGTGTTTTAGGGTTTTTAAAATTTTTTGTTTTCATAAAAAGGTTAAACAAATCAAACTGAAAATAAAAAATAAAACTTGTTTTAATTTTTTGTTCAAATTTTAGTTTGATTTTTGCAAACATAAAAAAATAATGCACATCGGTCAAACGGAGAAGACGTAAGAAAAATAAAAGGAAATAACCAGCCAACACAGGATAACACGATAGAATACTATGCATGATTTTAACGAACATGAGAAGTGAAATAATGTTCATGCTATGTATAATAGAATCATGAGTATGCTCAAGACAAAGACTACTCATGCAATATGTTGACACCCTAGCCCTGTACGATATGACAGATGGGCATGAGGAGTTGCATAAATGTCGTAGGTTGGGATGTTGATCCCATATGCATATAGAAGAAACCGCTCAACCTAACACTCCTCCCCTCCAATGCCTCACATGAACCTACTCGAACCCTCCCCTAAACTGGACAAGATGTGGTTTACAGTTTAGCAACTCTAAAGCACACGCACCAACTCCCCCGCTACTGTGAGACACATCAGACTTGGTCTTGAGTTATCATTCACATCAAATGAGAAACATGGGTTACCAGCAATGATAGTCAATAATTAGAAAGAAATCATGCTACCGCTAGCGGTAGAGTTAGCGCGACGCAGTAGCTCAATTTATTAGATCTGGTGCTAGGACGAACCCCTCACATTTCTTTTTCCATTATCACTCTCCTGAGTTCATTCCTTCTGTCGGCGCAACTCCAGATCCAGGTAAATGTCACTCCTTTTCTCGCATATTTCAGTTTATATTGAGGTTGGAGTTAAGTTCATGGAGATTTCGTCTTTTGGGGCAAGATCCATGAAGGTTTCAAGGTGTTTTGAATTTGATTTAAGATTTTTCTTCATGGATCGAGTTAGACTTCTTGGATCTGAGTTATTAGTGCTTAGATCCCCTTCCTCTTTAGGTTTTATTCAGAAAACTTGTTAAAAATGGGATTTTGAGGGAGATCCAGTGGAGGGGGATGATGTAAAGTCTATCAGGCTACCGCGTGGTAGTAGCAGATTACCGCGCAGAGGTACCATCTAGAAATGTTTTTCCTTAATTTTTAAACAGGGAAATTCTTTGTGTTTTCAGGCAATGGCTTCATCCAGCTCCCAGACACCCCGTAGAAGTTTCTCTAAGTGATCCAGAACACCCGCATTGACCTACCCTGCGGTGGCCGAGGGCACTGTGAGTGTGGTGATGGTCATCGACATCGATGAGTGATATGCTCACATTTATATCTACCTGGACCATGCAAGGGTACTCTTTGTGATTGCAATGGGTGATCCATTTTCCTCTAAACTTGTTCGGGAGTTCTACAACAACCTCCTTGATCTAGCTCTCACACGGCTTGACGGAGGGATGCAATCATGTATAGGTACCCATATTGTTACTATACTACCTGAAGATCTGGAGAGGAAGTACATCTGGTTCCTAGGTGGGGAGCGACTCAATATCATCAAATCCTTCAGATCTACTAGAAAATAGAGAGAAATTAATGAGGTACTCCATGGTATTGAAGGTTGTCGAGACCTCATCATAATAGTGGATACCCTCAGTCCGGATGCCCGCATAAACCAAGATGTTTTGCACCACTCATGTAATGGCCCGGGAGGACCACGACATCGCCCGGCCCACCAGCAGCCCAAGGTTTAGAGCTCAGAGGCCCATTACGTAATAGTGCAGCTTGTCTCGCCCCAAGGCGCCACAGTGGTACAGCTGGAATTTACAAGGCCTGTAGGTTGTATACTCCAACCAAATCTCTGTGACTATTTCTCACCACGGAAGGTTGTTGCCACGGGATTTCGAACCCGCAAACTTGATAAGATCCTCCTGCAAACAGGGCTCATCACCAACTGAGTTGCAACTCTCAATGGTGGCATACTAAATTCTAGCAGGTAAGCCATTCAACTGAGCTGCAACTCTCAATGGTAGCATACTAAATCCTAGCAGGTAAGCCATTCAACGTGCTAGACTTAATTCTATCGATGACGCGCTATACATTTCGGCTGAAGTATCCCGAGCGTCAGCGACTGAACACCCTGCTATTAGGCAAATTTATTCTGAGTATCTTGATGGGAAAATATCCGGCCATTGCTTGGTCTCAGTACCCAATGGATAGCTGCCCTCAGAGCATGGCCCCCTGCTTCACAGCCTCCTATATGCTGTGGAGGATCCCTTCGGGAGACTAGTCAGGATATCTACGGGATGGTGTAGGAGCAAGGATGGGAGATAAGGCAGACTGTTAAGGAGATGAAAGGGGTAAAGAAGATGTTGAAGAAGATGATGAGTATGCTTAATATCTCCCCAACATCTTCAGAAGAGTAGCACCTGAGACATGTCACTCAGTATTTTGGAGCTTAGCAACACTTTCCCCTTTAGTTATATTATTATTAATGTTGTACTAAGACAGGTTGAACAATAGTCTATTTATGGCGAACTCTCGCTGGTAGTGATACTACTGGTGTTATTTATCATGCTTTTACTTTTGCCAATTGTGATTAGTTGCGTGACACTACTCTGCTCACCCTGATTTTTAACGTTCTACTGATTTTCGTGGCTAGATATTCATATCATGCATACTTAAACACAAATAAAAAAACAAGAAAGAAACAGAATAAATAAAAAACACAAATACAACTAATAATCATATCGTGAAGTAAGATATAGTGTAGTTCATTTTGATCTCACTTCAAACAATTTGTGGATATTAATGGAGAAGATATTTAGGTATCCAAAAGGAGACAGGTGTTGCGGTTCCTTTGGGTACCCAAACATAGCATGATAAACCATGGGGAGATGATGATGAATGTGCCCTTTAGAGTGGAATAGGTGCGTCATTTTGAACGATTGGCCTACATTCATACTTTGGTTTAATGTTGTTTTTATATTGCAAATTTCCATTATGTTTTTTAAGAGTCTTTATGTGATGGTATTTAGTTGAACAATATTGCGTTGGAGATTTATATATATTGAGATTGTTCTCCAAGTTAGAATTATGTTGCTTAACAAAAGAACTTATAGTGTAGTTATTCTTTAAAGAAAATTTACGTTCATTTGATTTTAGATAGTGAGTAATGTGTTTTTGCAAGTGAAGATGATTTTTACATTTTGGAATTTCATTTACATGCACATGACAGTTTTTACTCACATTGATTGACTTAGTTATTATATGACAATTCATATTCAACATGCTTACGAGTTTTACTTGAACTTTAGGAGTTGTGTTTTGTGAGTTTTTAATCATAATTTTCTGAAGCATGTTGATTTTTGTAACTAATTCTTTATTTTTTTTTATTTTGAGATTGTATCTAGCTTTATTGTATGTGATTGTGCTATTTTTAAGAGTGGGGACTATAAATTCAATATGAGCTTCATACTTATTTTTGTATTATTCAAAAGTCTTATTCATCTCTTTAATTTCAATTTTATAATTCTTGCATCTAGCACAATCACTTTTTAAGGATGAAATTTCTAAACATAATTTTTCATTTTGTTCTTTTGCTAAAAGAAACTCCTTTTGAAGATCCTTGTATTTTTCTTGTAGTTCAGTGCAATTAATACAAGGCATGAAGTGTTTATCTAAAGAGCATGTGAGAGAACTAGGCACAATAATAGGAGATTCTACATTGGTATTTGCTTGCAAAGTGTTATTTTCTACACGTAATTTTGGGTCAATATTTTTCAATTTCTTGGTTTTACATTTACCAACATTTAACACATACAATGTAGAAATAAAATTACAAGCATGATGAGAATTTGATTTTCTTACAGCGCTCTTGGGCGAGGTGTGATTTGAGCACAAGGTTCCTTCGTCATCTTTCTCTTGGCTCTCCACTTCCAATGATATATTTTCATCTTCCCTTCCTAGTGATGTGGTTGTCATGTATTCCTCCAAGAGTGAGTCTTCATTTCACTCTTCACTTGGATCCATAAGGAATTGCTCCATATTCATCATCTGCAGACAAAGAACTGTAAGTAGACTCAAGAAATTTTCATATATTATAAGTAGTAGAAAGCGTGTAGATGAGTTTGAACATTTCTTGACCAAACCCGTAAAATATATTGTTCATAGCTTTGGCATTTAAATGATATTCGTGCACATTTAAATTATTTGGGGGCTTCACACAAGTCATGTTCCTAGCTTTATCTGGACGTCCCTCACCACGATGATTTCTCATGAAACCCTTCTCGGATTCCGACGACCCTCCGGTCGATTTCTCACAAAACCCTTCTCGGATTTTGATGACCCTCCGATCAATTTCCCTCGCACAAATAACTGGACAAAAAAGAAATTTAAAGTAAAATACAAGGAATTAAGAAATTATTTCTTCCTCAAACGTAGAACTTCTTCGCGTAACGGTCCTCAATTGATAGTCTTGAATATCATTCTTATTACAATCAATCCGCCGCGAATGGTTGTTGAAGATTTCGTTCTCTAGAGTTATTCAATCACGAGCGGGAGGAGGAAATAATGCTTTTTCTTTAATGGAGATGAGTGTTCGTCCTTCTTTAGATGACGGCCGAACCCTAGAATGAAATATTCTCCTTAGTTGTGTCTACAGGAAAAGAAATGCATGTTTTTATACGTCTTGACAAAAGTAAGCTACCGTCGGCGATAGAGATAGCACCCAACGGTTGGTCGACGCACGTGGATGTGACAACTGTCAATAGATTTGGAAAAAATATCTGAATAAAATATTTTTCTGCTTTTTCGTGGTACCGCGGTGCGGTACCAAGCTATCGCCTGGTGGTAGCATGATGACTCGACACTCATTGAAAGAGCTAGCACCTTGTGGTAAGGATAGCATTGCACGGTAGTCCACAGAGTGCTTGTCTAGAATTAAGTCGAGGCTAGCACAGATGGTAGGGTTAGCGTTCGACGGTAGGTGCTAGGACTTGATTTTCTAATTGTTTTTATATATGTGAACTTGCATACTATACCCGAACCACATATGATCAAATACAACACGCGATTTGATATTGCCAAACTAAAGAGATGCAAACCATAGGCTCTAACAAAGAGGTCATTGATTCTTCAAATTGTCAAAATCCAAAAAAGGCTGCTGAAAGTGCAGAAGTCTTGAAGGAGGCTGAAGCTAATCTTCACCAATTTCTAGATACAACCAATATTACTATACATACTACTGTGCCAGCTCAGGGATACATGAGATTCTTGAACAGACTGCATTGAATATTGTTAAAGAGGCAATAAAAGAGACTGCACTCAATTAGGGGGAGGTTAAGGTTACAAATATTGTTGCTAAAAAACTATTATATCTACTCAAGGGGATATTTAAGAAAAGGATGAGGAGGATCAACCATTGGTGGTTCCCAAAAAGAATCTACTAGCTGTATATTCTAAAAAGAGGAAGGCTGTGAATGAGACAAATTAAAAGGTATTTTGCTGTGAAGATTTTTTTCAAAAGCTGAAGAGAATTGGTAAGAGATAATATCAAGGGGCTTTAAATATTTTATCTGCAAAGTTTAAGATTAATTTATGGTTTAATATTCTCAAAATTCTTGATGAGATTTTGTTTTATGAGTTCTCTCTTGAAGAGAAAAAATTTTCAGCTGCCTGCTCATATTCCGACCTTCTTCATGTACATATATAAATGCGGTGTAATTCTTGTTTTCTTTTTTTTTTTATGTTAAAAAACACTTTAATTTTTTTATAAAATCTGTTAAGCTAAATAGGGGGAGATTGTTGATAAAAACTCTTGATTTTACTTAAAAATATATTTATAAGTGATTTTGGTTCCTAAGTTTATTACCCTTTTGTATAGTAAGGGTAATTTGGTCTAAGTGTCCTATGAGGTCAGTCTAGTCAAAGGTAGTAGATGGCAAGATGAAAATAAGAAGAAAATCAGTCAAGTTAAAGATGCGTCAATTGGAAATTGATGCAACGTCGACTAAAAGTTGACATATCTTTGACTAGATTTTGACACATTCTTAGAATAGAAGTCGACGCGTCTACAAAGTAGTAGTCGACTCATATGTCAATAAGCAATTGACATGCCATCAAATATTCAGTCAAGTAGACAAATTTTCATTCTAGAAAAAAATTTGGCTCTCCTTCTATTAGAGCTTGACGTAGTGTCGAGATCCATCCAGAAAAGAAATTCCAGAAGATCTATTTAGAGTTATTTAAAGATTTCTTGTATGAAATTAATTTGAATCACTAAGAGATGTTAGAATAATATCTAAGGAAAAGAATTCCCTCTATAATTTATGAAGACATATTTGGTTACAAAATGAGGACAATGGACGAGATTTCTGAGGGCTAGTTTAGGAAGATTATATTTTATTCCTTCTAGAGGAAATATCCTAGACGAAAAAAATTGAATTTCTCTTGGGATGCATATACTCATATTTCAAATAAAAGGAATAACAATAATATAGAACTCAACATTATTCTGACAACTTTCCACTTCTTCTTCCCCTCTATGACAAAAATTGAAGCAGTAGATCTAAGAGCTTAAAATCCTTTCTTCTTTTACACAAAGGAATAATCTATTAAAATGATCTAGTATACTATAGTGCCAAAAGAATCCTCACATAATTTGTTGAAGGAGGATTCAAATTAGAAGACATCTCTATTCTTCTCTCTTGACTTCTTACTTTCTTTTTTCACTTTTGTTTCTATAAAGTGAGTTTTTAGAATCCCTCTACAAAGGATTTAGTCTGTTGTTCAAGATCTCCTTATGAAAATATCTAGTTATGTAGTTCATGATCTCCTTATCAAAAGATCTAATTGTTTGGTTCTTAGAGTCTCCTTATCAAAACACTCTGTTACTTGTTCTAAGAGTCTCCTTATCAAAAGACCCGGGCACTAGGATTGTGGATTCCTACCAAAGTAGTAGAAGAGTGGTTGTACCCAGATTTTGGAGAGCTACTATAGTTCTAATATTTTCCGTGTTGTGATTTTTCTATGCTTCTTTTCTTCTTTATTTTCTGCTTTTTATTTTCTACTGTGCTAACTTAGTTATGACTGTTAGAATAACTCATGTATTGGGCCCTTGTTTTACACTCATTTATGTTTTCTTCTCTTTTAGTCCCACATCTTGTATAGGATTTGTTCTCTCTCTCCCTCCTATATATATATGTATTCTCTCCTTGTATTTACATACTCAATCAATACATACAAGCTTTGAGCTTTTTCTAAATGGTATCAGACCCAGGTTCCGAATGTCGCGGTCTCCTTTGTTCTGACCGTACCTATTGATCTCTCACGGCCTGCCTCCCGCGGCCTCTCTCGCGGCCTGCCTCCCGCGGCCTGTCTCTCGCGACCTGCCTTCGCGAGTTGTTCGTCTCTATCCGCTTGCCTCCGCGGCTTATCCCTCTCAGTCCGTAGCTGTTCCGCTACCTCCTATTACTCTCCTTCTCCCGTGGATCCACCCTTCCCCCTTGCTTTTTATAGCCTTTCCACCTTCATAACTCATGGAGTCACCTTCTTTTCTGTCCATTGCGGACTCCCTACTCGTTGCAGCCTGTCTTTAGTTCGCCCTTTTGCTCTCCGCTTCTGCCTTCCCCAAAATCCGCCTATCTTTATACTCGCGGTTTTCTTCCTCAGTTCGCTGATGTGATCCGCCTGACCGTGCGGGCTGCTCCTTTCTCACCTGCATCTTGGTCGCGGTCTCCTGCTCTTCTCCTATCTATCAGCGCGACTTGTCTCTGCCCGCTGCAGACTTCCTCTCCCTGTCCGCTTCGCCTTTGGTCATGCCCTCCTCCAGCCGCTTGTGTTTTTCACACCTTGACCGGGCGGTCTCTGCTCCAGTCGCCCCGGCTATCCTCTCTTGCCGATTGTTCTTATCCGCCAGCCTCTTCCTCTCTTCTTGCGGACTGCTCCTATCCGCTGCGGCCTGATTCCTATGCTTTGACCGCTACTGTGTTCACCTAGACCGTGTGGACTCTCTTTCTTTCTGCATTTTGGAGCGGACTAGTTTTTTCTTTCCGCTTTCTTGGTCGCGGTCTCCTGTCCTTCCCGCCGCCGCCTTATCGTGCGGCCTTCTGCTCTTTCAGCGGCGGTCTTCCTTAGTCGTCTGTTTCTGCGGCCTATCTCTATGACGTCTTCTGGTAATTCTACGAGGTCGGCGGCCAGCCCGCCTACTGTCCACCCGGCCTGTCCGCCAGACCGCCCGGCCTGTTTTGTCGAACTCCGTGACGAGCTCCGGATCACAATAATCTCTATTTTTGGCAAGAAAAACTTTATTCCATGGGTGCATTTAGTTTGGCGGGTTCTTCAGGCTAAGGGACTTCTGCCTCACCTTACTCAGGCACCTCCTTCTCCCCTTACGGATGATTGGCTCCGTAATGACGGACGCATTCAGACTTGGATTCTGAATTCCTTGGATGGTGAGCCTTATCAAATGGCTATGTACCACGACACCGCCAAGGCTATGTGGGATGAGCTACATTCCTTGCACTCCGACCGCGACAGCCTTCAGCATCTTTACAACATCCTCACTGACCTCTTCACTCTCGGCACTGGCGGCGCTTCAGATATGACCTCGTTTGTCACTCGGGCTAAAACTCTTGCTAAAGCCTGGTTCCAGCATCAGCCGCCCACCAATGATCATGCTGCTCAGCGAGCTCAGAAGGAAGCTGCTTGCATTGTCATCATCATGGCCCGCCTTCCATCTCATCTACAGAGTTTCGTGCTCAGGTCCTGGCTGCTCCGACCACACCATATTTCTTTGATGTCTGCTCCATGATTCTCCGGGTTTCCCCTCCTCCAGATCCTCCTGCTCCTTCTCCATCGACTCTTCTTCAGCAGGCCCTCCGCTCTTACCATTCCCTCCCACTTCTGCTCGGGGGGGACGTTCGGGCTCGCGGGGCCGTGGCCGTGGTGGCCGTGGGTAGCCAAAGTGCTCCTTTTGCGAGAAAGATGGTCATCTTGAGGCGGCCTGCAAAGTACTCGGACTCTCCTTATCCGAAGTCTATCACTGTGGCCAATGGGGCGCTAGTTCCTATCCCCGGCTCGACCGATCTTTCTCTCAACCAGTCCATCCCCCTTCGCTCGGGTCTTCATGTTCCGAGTTCACCCTTTAATTTACTATCTGTGGGGAGTCTTACAAGTGATCTGGATTGTTCTATTGTATTCACTTCTTCTTTTGTTATACAGGATCGGCGGACTACCATTGGTAGAGGCCAGCTGCGGAACGGGCTCTACCTTCTCGATGACTCTCCCACCATTCTGTCTTCTGTCTCCTCCACTGCTTGGCATCGCCGACTTGGTCATGCCCCTCTACCAGTACTGTAGCTGTAACACCCCTTCCCAATTTTTCAATAATCAGCCATCCGGCTGGGTCAGTGATATAAAGAAAACTAGGAAACAGTATTAAAACTAGTATTCAGCAGGTATAAAGTAGAAGCTACTAAAAATTTATAACTAACAACGGAAGCTAAGAAAATAAACTAAGGGTAACCACATACCTGATATCTGAAATCACAGAGCCACTACACATGAATAGAATTGAAATAACTGAAAATCCGTAAAAATATCATATGTCTGATACATGACATATAAAATGCTAACAGGTTACATTGTCCACACTACAAGTATATACTGAAAGTAATGAAAAACTGTATGAAAAAAAAACTACAAACTGACGTCACCAAACGCTCATCCTAGGCGAAGTTTCCCACCTAGGTCACCTGTAAAAACAATGCCCATGAGGGGTCAGAGTAAAGAAAAATAATTCCTCCTAGTGACACTAAAAACTTTTCTCATATGATGAATGCATGTCTTTAAAAAAATGATTTTGTGCATTAAAAAAATATTTATGTTGTGTGTTATGCATGCCTTCAGAACACTACCTGGTCAAAACATCTCATATTCTATGTTCGTGACTTTCAGCTCACTAATCCAAGTCACGGCGTTCACTACTGGTATACTGTCTCACGTCAGGTCTATACTTGAGTTCTAGGTGACCTATAGCTTGCACCTTTACTAGGAAGGCTCTATGCAGAGTAGCTCCTAACGCGCAAAATCTGAAACTGATGACCCGAGACCATCTGACGAACTCAATTGTTCTAGTGTCACGCGGACACAGTCTCGAATCTACTAACTGTCTCAAGGGACCAAGACTCTGCTGCTCATAGGATACCATATGCCCTATGAGAAAGGTAGTGCGCCTCTACCAAGCACGAAAAGACTGAAGTGTGCTACTGACCTTATGGTCAAATGCTACTCTGCTTGGGATATCTATTTTGGTGTACTACTGAGCGACCCTTAACTTCTTATGGTCGATTAGAAGGGACATTCACGCCCTTCATTGGACAAATTCCAAACTTACGTATACAGGTATAGGTTTCGTACCTAACATTGCCAATCCTGATCTGACTACTTGGGTCTTGGAGAAGTATGTCATCCTACACATTTTCCGCGACCGTTTTCCTATCACCACACCTTTCTATGCATGGTTATGATATTTGTACAAAACCCTACACATGCGTATATAAAGTATATTATTTGCTATGTCTAACTAACATAAATTAAGTTTCCTTACAGTGGTACTGCGGCGTTCGTACACTCGGCGCGGCGACATCTTCTCTTCTAAAGGCAATCCTACTGTTGGGGACTTCAGAATGCTGCCCCGTCCCCACAAATATCCTGAAATTTACAGTAGCCCTAAATTCATAATTTTTCCCCTTTACGATTTTCCGTGGAAAATTTCTATACAGCTAGGGTTACAAAATTTCAAGCGCTAAACTTCAGATTTTACCTTTACGTGGAGTGATTGAGGCTCTCAAAGCATTCAACCCAAATTCCGCGGAGGATTACGAACTACAAAACCTAATAGGGGCACAAGGAAGAAAACCTAGGTTATACTAACTCCGAAATCGAAGGATTTCCGTGAGGAAATGGAGAAAAGGAAGAAATAAACTCACCGGAAACGAACGATTCCAAGTTCCACCGGTTAGGGTTAAATCCGACACTTCCACGACGAAGGAAGGAAAAGGAATGTCCACTGGCGCTCGTAGAGGAAGAAGGAGTGGTCGGAGAGGCGCTCTGGAGGAGGATCGGCCAGCGGAAAGTACCGGGAGGGGCGTCGGGCTCGTCAGTGGCGGGAGACGGACGCGCTCGTGCGTCTGCTTGCGAAACGGAAAATGACAGGCTGCTGTTTGCGGTTTATTCCCGTGAGAAATGGGGGGTGTGCGGGATTTATATGATGGGCTATACGGTTTTGATAACCGTATGAAGTGAGGGGGGGGGGAATTGTGACCTGTTATTGGCACCCCATAATGAGTCAATTCATCTCAACTCCTATGTGTCATGGCAATTTGTCGTGCCTACGTCATTAAATTAAAATGCGACACACACTATTTTTAACGTACTTAACGAGCTAACGGTCGCTATCATAATGGAAAGTAACATTATACCTTGATGACGCGCTGCCTCAATCAAAATCCGTCGCGACTTGCCCCTACAAATCAAATAATTTTTAGCGTCAAATTTCGGATGTAACAAATCTCCCCTCCTAACAAAAATTTTTGTCCTCGAAAATTGTAACCTTACCTGAATCGAAGATAAAAGAATAGTCTGCATTGCTCTTAAGTTCATCCTCTCGCTCTCAAGTATACTCTGGCCTACCACAGTTCATCCAAAGGACTTTGACCATGTGAATCTCTCTATTTCAGAGCTTTTGTATCCTTGAATCCACTATTCTGACCGATCGAACCCCAATACTAAGATCTATCTCAATTGGTGCTTCCTCGGTACTGATGATTTGACTAGTATCTCTGACTGCTCTCCCCAGATAGGAGACGTGGAATACATCATGTACACCACTCATTTCCTCAGGTAAGGCCAATCTGTAAGCAACCTCACCAATTCTTTCCAGCACCTCAAAAGGACCAACGAATCTGGGGCTCAGGTTTTTCATCTGCTTTATTCTAGAAACTCCTCTGGCTGGTCTGACCTTCAGATAAACGTAGTCTCCAACACTGAACTCTACTGATCTGCGCTTTTGATCATGATACTTGGCCTGACGATCCTGAGCTGTATTCATACGCTCCTGAATAAGTTTGATCCTATCAGTGGTCTTATCAATCCATGACTCCCTGATAGTAGATCTTTCCTCACTTTTAGCCTAACATAATGGTGTCCGACAACGTCTGCCATAGAGGGCGTCGAACGGTGTCATCCCAATACTCGTCTGAAAATTGTTGTTGTAGGAGAATTCCAAAAGAGTAACATATTTCTCCCACTTTCCTCCAAAGTCCAAAATGCACATCCGTAGCAGATCCTCCAAAGTCCTATTTGTGCGCTCAGTCTGTCCATCAGTCTGGGGATGGAAAGCGGTGCTGAAGTGTAACCTGGTACCCAACCACTCCTGTACGTATCGCCACTCCCTGGAGATGAATCTGTCGTCTTGGTCTGAGACTATAGTCTTGGGAACACCGTGAAGTCGAACTATCTCATCTATATATAACTGAGCTAATCTGGGACCCTAATATATCTTCTTAAGAGGAATGAAATGAGCGACCTTAGAAAGCCGATCAACTATAACCCATAAGGAGTCATTCCCACTCTACGATCTCGGCAGACCATGGATGAAATCCATGGATATATCCTCGAATGTCCACTCAGGAATGGGAAGTGGCTGCAACTTGCCTCCAGGCCTTTGGCACTCGGCCTTAACCAACTTGCACGTCTCACACGTCCCTACGTAATCTACAACATCGCACTTCAAACCTGGCCACCAGACTAACTTCTTGAGATCTGCATACATCTTCGTGCTACCCGGATGTATATAATATCTGGAATTGTGTGCCTCAAATAGAATATCCTCGCGAAGGTGACTAATATCGGGGATACACACCCTGCCATCAAATAATAATAAATCATCCTGAATAGTGAATCTCTCCTTCTGACCTGTCTGCACTGAGCTCCAAATCTCTGCCATCTTTGGATCCAACAGTAGAGGTGTCCTGATTCTATCCTTGATATCGCAGGTAATCTCCATCCAACTCAACCTTGCAGACCCAAAACTACTGCGTGGCACAAAGGTAATATCGAGTCTCTGTAGCTCTCGCACTAACTCCTCCTGCTAAGTGAGAAGGAGGAAACACGAACCTCTATGGCTAAGGACATCAGCTACAACATTCGCCTTTCCTAGATGATACTGAATGTCTACGTCGTAGTCTGATAGAAACTCTAACCATCTGCGCTGCCTCAAATTGAGCTCTCGCTGATCAAAGATATACTTAAGGCTCTTATGATCAGTGAAGATCTCACAACACACTCCATAGAGATAGTGTCTCCAAATCTTCAGAGCATGTATGGCTGCTGCAAGCTCCAAGTCATGCACTGGATAGTCCCTCTCGTGAACCTTTAATTGTCTCGGGGCATAGGCTACGATCTTTCCATGCTGTATGAGAACACATCCCAAACCCTGACCTGATGCATCGCTGTAGATCTGAAACCCGTCAGGCCTTGAAGGTAAACTCAAAATCGGTGCGGTCATCAACCTGCCCTTCAAGTCCTCAAACGTCAACTCACACTCCACCGTCCAATCCAAGCCCTTACCCTTCCTAGTAAGGGATGTCAGTGGTAAGGCTATCTTTGAAAAATCTCTGATGAATCTCCTGTAGTAGCCAGCAAGACCCAAAAAGCTGCGAACCTCTGGAACTGTCGTCGGCCTTGGCCAATACTTAATGGCCTCTATCTTCTTCGGATCAACACTAACCCCTTTCTGACTGATGATGTGGCCTAAGAATGCAATCTTTGAAAGACAAAACTCACACTTTGAAAACTTGGCAAATAACTAGTTCTTCCTGAGTGTGCTCAAGACAATCATGAGGTGTGCTGCATGATCATTTGCACTCTTAGAGAATACCAAGATGTCATCGATAAAGATGATAACAAAACGATCCAAGTACTCCCGAAATACCCTGTTCATTAGGTCCATAAATACTGAAGGGGCATTGGTCAGCCCAAACGGCAAGACCACGAACTCGAAGTGTTCATACCTGGTACTGAAAGTCGTCTTCTGAACATCCACGTCACGAATCTTTAACTGGTGATAGCCTGACCTCAGATCTAACTTGGAGAAAGTGTTCGATCCCACCAACTGGTCAAACAAATCATCAATCCTGGGAATCGGGTACTTGTTCTTTACTGTCAGCTTGTTCAACTCACGGTAGTCTATGCACAGTCTCAGACTACCATACTTCTTCACAAAAAGCACTGGAGCACTCCATGGTGAAGTACTTGGGCATATAAAACCCAAATCAAGCAACTCCTGCTGCTGACTCTTCAACTCTGCTAGTTCCCTTGGAGCCATCCGATAGGGAGATTTGGCTACCGGTGTAGCCCTAGGCTGCAAGTCTATCGGGAACTCAATCTCTCTATCTGGAGGGGCACCAGGGAGCTCTTCCGGGAAAACATCGGGGAACTCCTGCACCACTGGTACCTCTGACAAGTCAGCCTTAGTCTCTGCGTTCATCAGTAATACGAAGGTTTCACAACCCTTACTGATGCACCTTCTCGCTTGGACTGCTGATATGATCATCTTCACTACTCCCTTCAATCCCTGAAAAGAAAATGAAGTCTGATTGGGGCCATCAAACTGTATGTGCTTCGCCCTAAAGTCAATCTTGGCGTTGACTGCCGAAAGCCAGTCCATTCCAAAAATCAGGTCGAATCCTGCTATAGGGAGCTGCAAAGCTTCCATGATAATCTCGGTATCACCAAACTGCACCGGTACCCTGCACTTATCTCTGGTCTGCAGAAGGGATCCATTTAGCATCATGACTTCCAGCGGTACTGCCTCTGGAATTATTTCTAAATCCAACTTACGCACTAGAAATTCCGCGATAAATGAGTGCGATGCACCCATATCAAACAGAATCTTGGAGGGTAAATCACGAATCATAAGGATGCCTACATGAATGATTTTCAAAAAGAAAAGAGTGTCACTACGGAGGATTAAATAAACTTGTCAGGCAAAGTAAACAATTACCTGTCACTACATCCTCCTGCTCCTTAGCCTCCTGCTGACCAAGCCCATAAGCTCTGGGCTGCACCAATTCTCGACCCTGCTGTGGTCTTCCATCAGTAATCATCAAAGCTTTGCCCTTGTCTGCTCTGCTAGGGCCACCAACCTCATACTTCGACTGCAGGAACAAATTATACTTGTCATCTACAGTAATTTCATAAATGTAAAATTACAACTATGTTTTATTACCTGATTCGCACCAACTTCCTCGCAGCAACAAACAATGTGTCCAGGTTGACGACACTTGTAACACACGCCCGCGCTGGCCAAACACTCTCCTGGATGGCGACGCTGACACTTGGGATAAAGGGGGTAGTCCCTGCTCCTGTCACCAGATTGATCATTCTTCCTCGCATCAGGCTTCTGCTTCTTGTTCCAGTTCTTCCCCTAGTCATTCTTGCTCTGCTGTGACTAGTGTGAATCCTGAGATCGCTTCGCTCGGAAATTACTTCACTTTTGAACCTTCTGCTGGACATCCTCCAGCCTACGAGCCGTATCCACTAAGCTTCTGTAATTAGCATTGACCATAGTCATCAGTGGCTGTCTCAACGAGTCACGTAAACCATCCACAAAATGGTTGCACTTCTCAGTCTGGTCTCCCTGCATCACGACCGCATATCGAGCCATATGGGGAGGCTCTCGCTCGTACTCAGAAACATTCCTGTCCCCCTGGAAAAGCCTAAGGTATCTCTCATGTAAACCTCATCGTGCGGAAGGAGGCACGAACCAACTCGCAAGGGCTCTAGAAAATTCGCCCCACGTAAACATGTCTGGCGTACGACCTGGCCAAAAGCATGGTCATATTATTTAAAAAGAGAACATATCACTTCCAAAAATAAAAGAAATTTTCATAACCATATACCTGCGGGGTCATCTGCCCGGTACTTGTCCCACCAGACCTTTGCCTCACCTCGGAGGAGGAAAACTGCCAGAGGAAGCTTCTTGTTCTCTGGGCACTCCAAAACATCCAGCAGGTCTCTGGTGTTTGCCACCCAATCATCTGTGTCTATCGGGGTCTCGTCCCCACTGTAGTTCGAAGGTTGAAGCTCTCTAAAATTTCTCAAATAGCGCTCCAGGGTCATCTCCACGGGTGCTGGGGTAGGAGCTGGTGCAGGGGCTGGTACTTGTACTGGAACTGGAAACCCTGCAGCCAGTCCTCTCTAAAACTCCATCAAGGTAACAGTGACAGCTTTGGCAATCTGAGACGCTATGTCAGTGCCCACTGAAGCTGCTGGAACTGGTGGTACCTACGGCATGGCAGCATCTCCCATAGTCGCGTTAGGAACAGGGTCCTGACGTGAAGATTCACCCGGTTCACTTACTCGAGTTATCTGATAGAACATATAAAAGAAATCTGATTATTTATCAAGCATCTGCAAAACTGGCCTAACAACTTTATTTTGTACTCTAGCGAAACCTAAGGCTTAAATGCAACTTAAAAAAATTCTACTAACAAGGGTTTACTCTTACACAATCCTATGGCTCTATGAAAACCTTTTAGGGTCCAGGGATCCTAAACTTGCCTCTGATACCAATTTGTAACACCCCTTCCCAGTTTTTCAATAATCAGCCATCCGGTCGGGTCAGCGATATAAAGAAAACTAGGAAATAGTATTAAAACTAGTATTCAGCAGGTATAAAGTAGATGCTACTAAAAATTTATAACTAACAACGGAAGCTAAGAAAATAAACTAAGGGTAACCACATACCTGATATCTGAAATCACAGAGACACTACACATGAATAGAATTGAAATAACTGAAAATCTGTAAAAATATCATATGTCTGATACATGGCATATAAAATGTTAACAGGTTACATTGTCCACACTACAAGTATATACAGAAAGTAATGAAAAACTATATGAAAAAAAACTACAAACTGACGCCACCAAACGCTCATCCTAGGCGTAGTTTCCCACCTGGGTCACCTGTAGAAACAATGCCCACGAGGGGTCAGAGTAAATAAAAATAATTCCTCCTAGTGACACTAAAAACATTTCTCATATGATGAATGCATGTCTTTAAAAAAATGATTTTGTGCATTAAAAAAATATTTATGTTGTGTGTTATGCATGCCTTCAGAACACTACCTGGTAAAAACATCTCATATTCTATGTTCGTGACTTTCAGCTCACTAACCCAAGTCTCGGCGTTCACTACTGGTATACTGTCTCACGTCAGGTCTATACTTGAGTTCTAGGTGACCTCTAGCTTGCACCTTTACTAGGAAGGCTCTATGCAGAGTAGCTCCTAACGCGCAAAATCTGAAACTGATGACCCGAGACCATCTGACGAACTCAATTATTCTAGTGTCACGCGGACACGGTCTCGAATCTACTAACTGTCTCAAGGGAGTGAACTCCCAAGACTCTGCTACTCATAGGATACCATATGCCCTATGAGAAAGGTAGTGCGCCTCTACCAAGTACGAAAAGACTGAAGTGTGTTACTGACCTTTTGGTCAAATGCTACTCTGCTTGGAACATCTATTTTGGTGTACTACTGAGCGACCCTTAACTTTCTTATGGTCGACTAGAAGGTACATTCACGCCCTTTGTTGGACAAATTCCAAACTTACGTACATAGGTATAGGTTTCGTACCTAAAATTACCAATCCTGATCTGACTACTTGGGTCTTGGAGAAGGGTGTCATCCTACACATTTTCCGCGACCGTTTTCATATCACCACACCTTTCTATGCATGGTTATGATATTTGTACAAAACCCTACACATGCGTATATAAAGTATATTATTGGCTATATCTAACTAACAAAAATTAAGTTTCCTTACAGTGGTGCCGCGGAGTTCGTACACTCGGCGCGGCGACATCTTCTCTTCTGAAGGCAATCCTACTGCTGGGGACTTCAGAATGCTGCCCCGTCCCCACAAATATCCTGAAATTTATAGTAGCCCTAAATTCATAATTTTTCCCCTTTACGATTTTCTGTGGAAAATTTCTATACAGCTAGGGTTACAAAATTTCAAGCGCTAAACTTCAGATATTACCTTTACGTGGAGTGATTGAGGCTCTCAAAGCGTTCAACCCAAATTCTGTGGAGGATCACGAACTCCAAAACCTAATTAGGGCACAAGGAAGAAAACCTAGGTTATACTAACTCCGAAATCGAAGGATTTCCGTGAGGAAATGGAGAAAAGGAAGAAATAAACTCAACGGAAACGAACGATTCCAAGTTCCACCGGTTAGGGTTAAATCCGACACTTCCACTGCCAAGGAAGGAAAAGTAATGTCCATCGACGCTCGTAGAGGAAGGAGTGGTCATAGAGGCGCTCTGGAGGAGGATCGGCCAGCGGAAAGCACCGGGAGGGGCGTCGGGCTCGTCGGTGGCGGGAGACGGACGCGCTCGTGCGTCTGCTTGCGAAACGGAAAATGACGGGCTGCGGTTTGCGGTTTATTCCCGTGAGAAATGGGGGGTGTGCGGGATTTATATGATGGGCTATACGGTTTTGATAACCGTATGAAGTGTGGGGGGGGGGGGAAATTGTGACCTGTTATTGGCACCCCATAATGAGCCAATTCATCTCAACTCCTATGTGTCATGGCAATTTGTCGCGCCTACGTCATTAAATTAAAATGCGACACGCACTATATTTAACGTACTTAACGAGCTAATGGTCGCTATCATAAGGGAAAGTAACATTATACCTTGACGACGCGCTGCCTCGATCAAATTCCGTCGCGACTTGCCCCTACAAATCAAATAATTTTTCGCATCAAATTTCGGATGTTACACCAGCGGGCTCTTCTAGATATTCCTTTCACTTCTTTTCAGTGTGACTCATGTATCCTCGGCAAACAGCCGCGTTCTTCTTTTCCTTCACATTATACTCGGAGTGCAGCTCCCTTTGATATAGTTCATTCGGATGTATGGGGTCCATTTAGGATTCCCAGTATCTGTGGTTTTCGTTATTTTATCACGTTAATTGATGATCACTCTCGCACTACATGGCTCTACTTACTCCGTGAACGCTCCGAGCTTCCCCGGGTTTTTCGGGCATTTGTCCTCAAGACCCGGACGCAATTCCACACCACTCTCAATACCCTCTGTACTGACAATGCTCGTGAGTACACCAACCATAACTTTACCACTTTGTGTTCGGAATATAGGATTCTACATCAAACCTCATGCACTTACACGCCCCACCAAAATGGGGTTGCCGAACGAAAGAACCGTCATTTACTCGATGTCGCCCGCTCCCTCATGCTTCAAATGCATGTTCCCAAGGCCTACTGTAACTTTGAGGTTTCCACTTCCTGCTTTCTCATCAACCGCCTCCCCACCTTTGTCCTTAATTATGATACTCCGTTTAGCATATTGTTTCCCTCCACTCCGGTTTTCCCTCTCATGCCCCATATCTTCGGCAGCACCTGCTATGTCCACCGCCTCGGGCCCTCCTCGGATAAATTGGATCCCAGGGCGGTGAAACACATCTTTGTCGGCTACTCATGCACCCAAAAGGTCTATGTCTGTTACTCACCCGTTACTCGCAAGATCACCATTTCTGCTGACGTTACCTTCCGGGAAGAACAATCGTTTTTCCCTGCTTCGTTACCTGCGGTGTTCCCACTGACTACTCTCCCGCCATCTTTACCACACCCCGTTATTCCCGCTACTACACCACATTCGCCCATTTATCCCGCCCCCACTCCTGCTACCACCAAACCACCTGTTATCCGTGTCTACACTCGTCTCCCTCCCAGTTCCGTTGCCCCTCTGCAGCCGACATCCACCACGGATACTTCGTGTCCTTCTGATCAGGTAACGCCTTCCACTTCTCATCCTCTGGATGCCTACGTCTCTCTTCATCGCCTCTCTCCCCCTCTGCACATATTTGCTACTTCTCTTTCTTTGATTGATGTTCCTAACTCTGTGCAGGAGGCGCATCAACATCCCGGCTGGCGGACAGCAATGGAGGAGTAAATGTCTGCGCTCTTGTCTAACCAGACTTGGACCGTTGTACCCCTTCCTCCGGGTCAGAAACCGGTTGGGAGAAAGTGGGTCTTTGTCATCAAACATGCTTCTGATGGGACGATTGACCATCTGAAGGCTCATCTTTTGGCTCACGACTTCACGCAGCAACAGGGGCTCGAGTATGAGGAAACTTTCTCTCTGGTTGCCAAGCTCAATACCGTTCGAGTCCTCATCTCTATCGCTGTTCATCGCCAGTGGCCCCTCTTTCAACTCGATATCAAGAATTCCTTCTTAAATGGGGATCTCCAGGAGACGGTCTACATGCAACAACCGCCCGGGTTTGAAACCACGTGGGAGTCTCAGGTCTGGCGCCTTCTTAAGGCTTTGTATGGTCTCAAACAATCTCCACGGGCCTGGTTTGACAAATTCAGTAAGGTCCTTCGTGATATCGGTTTTACTCGAAGCTCGGCCGACTTCTCGATGTTCACTCATCACCGACCAACAGGGACGATCCTTTTGTTAGTATATGTTGACGACATCATCATTATAGGAGATAACTCACAAGGGATACATGCCGTCAAAGTGCATCTAAACTCGGTCTTCCAGACAAAGGACCTGGGAACTCTACGATACTTTCTTGGTCTTGAGGTTGCCAAGCGACCGGACGGGCTTATTCTATCTCAACGAAAGTACTGTATTGATCTTCTTCATGATGCTGGTCTTTTAGGGTGTAAGCCAAGTGATACCCCCATGGATGTAAACCACAAGTTATGTGCTCAAGCATCTGACTCGGATCTACTTCTCCAGAATGCTGAATATTATCGACGATTAGTCTGGAAATTGATCTATCTCACGGTTACCAGACTAGATATTTCCTTTGTTGTTGGTCTTGTTAGTCGATACATATACTCTCCTCGTAAATCTCATCTTCGGGCTATTGAACGTATTCTCAGGTACCTAAAAACAGCCCCGGGTCAAGGACTTGTTTACCGGACTTCCTCGTCTGCTCCAACCTTAGTGGCATACTCTGATGCAGATTATGCTGGTTCTCTTGATGACCGGCGATCTACTAGTGATTTTTGCACATACTTTGGGGACCATTTGGTTACATGGCGAAGCAAGAAACAAGCGGTTGTTGCTCGATCATCAGCTGAGGCAGAATACCGGACAATGGCATCTGTTGTATCAGAACTGACGTGGCTTGAAAGTCTCCTCACTGATCTGGGTGTCAAATTACCTTCTCAGGCTCTTCTTCTTTATGATAGCCAAGCGGCTATACATATCGCCAAGAACCTAGTTTTCCACGAAAGAACGAAGCACATTGAAGTCGATTGTCACTTCATTCGAGAGAAAGTTCAAATGAAGAAGCTCGATCTCAAGCATGTTCCAGGGACGAAACAAGTTGCGGATGTCCTCACAAAGGCTATTCCCAAGGCATCCTTCTATCAATGTCTGTCCAAGCTTTGTGCATATGATTTGTACGCTCCAGCTTGCGGGGGAGTGTTAGAATAATCCATGTATTGGGCCCTTGTTTTAGGCCCATTTATGCTTTCTTCTCTTTTAGTCCCACATATTGTATAGGATTTGTTCTCTCTCTCTCCCCTATATATATGTATTCTCTCCTTGTATTTACATACTCAATCAATACATACAAGCTTTGAGCTTTTTCTACAGTGACTATGCATTATTGTGGATGCTGGTCTAAAAATAATTAAATATGGTAAATAATTTTAAATCTCCACTCACCCCCACAAGAAAATTCTCATGGGTATTACAGTACCCTTTCAACCATCCTACCATCCACAATAGTAGTGGACCCACTCTAAGGTCAAATAGGTCCTCCCCCCAAATTCAAGAAGGCAGGCACCACATTGGTGTCTGTATTGGGCTTTAATGACCTCCCTCTGCCTCTTCTTTGAAGAGGTGCTCACCCCGATCTAGGCAAGCTCAGCATACCTCTTCTCCTCCTGAGCTTGCCACCTCTCAGTAACGATTAGTACGTTCCTAGGGGACTCTTACGGTTTGAATATTGGCACCAATAGAACAACTGGAAAAAAAAGTAGAGTGATCAGTAACATCTAAAGGTACACATAGATGGTATATCTCTAACTGCACAAACTTATGCCCAATTATAGATAGATCGTGTTCCTCCCTAATGTGGTGAGCAAAATAAGCAACATCTAGTGAAGTGTTGTTTTGAAAGTTTGTTATTTGCACCCCGATAGTGGATAGCTTAGGAAATCTGAATGTATCTTCGTCATGACGGTCAGGAGCCAAGTGAAGTATACTAAAATGCCCTCTAAATATGGAAAATCATGTCTACTAATCGTGCACTTTGTTCACGAGGTTCAGGATGCGGGACCTCTCCGACCCAAAGCACAACTGCATGTGTTTCTATATGTGTATTTAGAGCATAATGCAGGAGACCTCCATGCTAAAGAGGATACATTGAGTCTGCATATACTATGAATGAGGTGAGAGCAATAATGACATTAGGAGGGAGCTGGGCGGGCAGTGCCTCATTAAAATTCAGAATCTCCACCATCACCAGGAAAATGGGGAGCATCCAACCCACTTTGAAGTGATCAAAATAGATTATGAGCTCTCCATCAAATATAGTGGAGAAATGCTCCTCCTATTATGAGAATCACGAGATCTATCTCCAACACTAAGGTAAGGGCCAGTTTGTAGCTCAAGATGGTGATCATACAGTAAGCTCACTTGGAGGGAGGGAGTGGTCAGACCATCTTGCATGGGATCTCTCACTCTAATTTAGGTAGAAGTGATTTGGGGGGATCATCCATATTTTATAGAGGGGAGTCGTGTATCACCTTGAGAATCAAAACGTCGGTAGTCAAAACTGTAAAAGCCCATGTATCTGTAAAAGCCCACAAGCTCAAATCAGCACTATTAAGCCCATTATCACAATGAAAGAAAAATCTAGAATATTCTATATTCCTGATGTATCCAGAAAACTCTAAAAAACAGTATAAATATTGATGTAATCTCTGATTAAAGTATCCAGAAAAATTTCCCTCTTCTAGCATTGTAAAATAATTCTCTCCTCTGTTTTTATCCTCCTGCACAATCACAAAACCACCATTAGTAAAATCACATGATATTGAAGCTTGATTTACCTTCTGGATACCCAATTCATCGATCTCATTCTTCCAACAGTGGTATCAGAGCGGTTGGTTGAGAAATCCTCATAGGCAAATTCCACTTCTCATGGCATCATCATTTACCACTATGCCCATGTTCTCCCATCCTTCCATCCCCATGTTCAATGGAGAATTATATGAGCAATGGATTGATAAAATGGAAACTCTATTGATCTCATAAGACTTGTGGGATATTGTAAACGACGGTGTCCCTTAGACCGGCAAAGCCACTGAAGGTGCACCACCAAAAACCAAGAAAGAAGACAAGATGAAGGATGCTCTTGCACTGCACTTAATACAGCAAGGAGTATCGACAACCATCTATCCAAGAATCATGGGGTCTAAATCATCAAAGGAAGCTTGGGAAGGCCTCAAGGATGAATATAAGGGAACTAAAAAGGTAATTAAAATCAAGCTCCAAACCTTACGATGACAATTTGATGATATTAAGATGCATGATGGAGAAAAATCACAAGATTATTTTGCCAAGATTACAAGCATAGCAAATCAAATAAAATCTTTGGGGGGGGGGGGGGGGGGAAGCTTAGAAGAAACTCAAATAGTGGAGAAAGTACTAAGGTCGTTACCCAAGAGCTATAATCACATAGTCTCAGCTATCATGGAAGCACATGATATTGAAGCAATGACTGTCACAGAACTAATGGGATCACTTCAATCTCATGAAGATCTCCTACTTCATGACAACACTTCTTTGGAAAAGGTTTTCCAAAGTAAAATAACATTCAAAGATAAGAAAGGGAAGAGGCCTCCTTTCAACAAGGGTTTTAAAAATCAGAAACAAGAAAAACCTGAAGAGAAGGCCTATTCAAAATAGAAGGACACAGTTCCAGCATTGAGTCCTTCCTACACAATCTGTAAGAAACAAAATCATCTCACCAAGGATTGTTATTTTAGATGCAAGACATGTAAGATCCAAAACCAAGCCGAGAAAAACTGTTGGTTTAAGCTCAAACAGGAAGCCAAGTTCTCAGAAACCGGAAATGACCAATTTCTCTTCACATGTAAGGGCCCGGAAAATAAAGACCCCTCACACCTATGGTTCATTGACAGCGGCTGCTCAAGCCACATGGTAAACAATCGTGATTACTTCCTCACGCTTGATGAAAACTGCAAATCTGAAGTCATGATACGAGATGGGAAGAAGTTAAGAATAGAAGGAAAGGGAACAGCTGCGGTTATCACAACCAATGGCGCTCAGAAGTTGATCGAACAGGTACATTTTGTTCCCACCCTCTCACAAAACCTATTAAGTGTTGGGCAGTTAATGAGAAGAGGGCACACAGTAGTGTTCAATCATAACACTTGTTCAATTTATCAAGCTGGAACCAACTCCCTAATTGGGACAGCAAAATTGAACTCCAGCAACAACTTCTCACTGGATTTGCAGCCCCACAGATCCACTGTACTTGCCTGCACTCAAGACAACAGGTCAGTCCAACTATGGCATCATAGATTAGGACACCTGAACTTGTCCTCTCTTCACCATATGCACATGCATCAACTTGCAGAAGGACTACCAAATCTACCTAAAATTGAATTAAAATGTGATACCTGTGCCCGGAGCAAATCACACTGGTTACCCTTCCCACAAACTGCACAAAGAAGTGCTGCACAGTCCCTGGAACTTCTCCACATTGACCTCTGGGGACCTGCTCCCGTGCCATCTCTAGAGGCAAAAGATACTACATGTTAATTGTTGATGATTTCAGCCGTTACACGTGGATTATGCACCTAGAACAAAAGTCAAAAAGCCTCCAGCACTTCCTCACCTTCAAAACACAAATCGAAAATCCAGTTGAAAGGCACATTAAGGCCCTAAGAAGTGATCGGGGGGGAGAGTTCCTATCCAAAGACTTCAACTCATTCTGCCAGGCTGCAGGCATCCATAGGGAGCTCACTGCACATGCTTCACCATAGCAGAATGGTGTTGTCGAGAGGAGGAATCGAACCATTGCAGAGATGATGAGGGCAATGTTAATCTAGAAATCTCTCCCAAAGTCATTTTGGGGAGAAGCCACTACAACAGCCGTATACCTTCTCAACAGAACTCCCACTAAAGCACTTATCAAATTAACCCCATATGAAGCTATGTTCAATCAGAAGCCCTCAATCTCTCATTTGAGAGTCTTTGGATGCATAGCCTATGCACATAAAACCACTGAAAAACAAGACAAGATAGAAGAAACTAGTACCAAGTGCATTTTTATGGGCTACAGTGATCAAACCAAGGGGTATAGACTACTTGAGCCAAAGAATAACAAACTCATTATATCACGAGATGTGATCTTTCATGAAGAAGAGGCTTGGAATTGGGGTTCAGAACATAATTTACCTCCATCTCCTGTGCCACCGGTTGAGCTGAGCACTTCTCCAATTATAAGAACTCCTCCAAGCTCCGTCCAGGATAACACAGGAGGAGGAGAATCTGAACTGTCAGATTCAGACCATGAATCATCATCACCAGAAAGGTTTCGATCACTTCAGGAGATATACCTAAATGACGAATTTTCTCTAATAACATCAAGTTTACCTGCATCTTTCGAAGAAGACACACAAATTAAAGAATGGAGAGATGCTATGACTGAAGAAATTGCAGCAATCACAAGAAATAAAATCTGGACTCTTGTCACCAGACCCAAAGACAGAGCCATAATAGGACTCAAGTGGATTTTAAACTAAAACAAGATGAAGCTGGTAAAATCATAAAATATAAAGCTCCGCTAGTAGCAAGGGGTACACCCAAAGACCTGGCCAAGACTATAAAGAAACATTCGCCCCAGTCGCAAGGCTGACCACAATTCAGTTACTTCTTGCTGTAGCAGCTCAATACAACTGGCTGGTATACCAACTTGATGTAAAATTTGCGTTTCTTAATGGGGAGCTCATGGAAGAAGTCTATGTAATATAGCCTCACAGATTTGAAGTAAAGGGGGAAGAGGAGAAAGTCTACCGGTTGCTTAAAGCCCTCTATGGACTAAAGCAGGCACCAAGGGCGTGGCATCAAAATATTGATACATTTTTCTTACAAGAAGGATTTGTCCGAAGCCCGATCGAGGCAACACTCTACATCAAGAATGAAGAAGAAGGGAAGATCATAAGCTTGTACGTGGATGACCTAATTATAACAGGATCAAACAAAGCCTTGATAGAAGAATTCAAGGAGAAATTAAAGATGAGGTACGAAATGACTGATCTTGGGTCCTTGAAATTTTTCCTGGGACTCCAGATCAGACAGTTCAATGGAAACATCTTCATTTCCCAGGAACACTATACCAAGATGTTACTGAAAAACATTGACATGGAGAATTGTAATCCTGCAATAACACCAATATTAGCCACCGAAAAATTGACCTCTAAAATAGAAGAAGAAGAAGAAGAAGAAGAAGCATATCAAGAAAAGTATAGAAGCCTCATTGGAAGCCTGATTTATCTCACAAATTCAAGACCAGATATTGAGAATTCGGTGAATATTGTGGCATGCTTCATCAGCAATTCCTCAGGGCATCATCTCGCTGCAGCCAAGCGTATCCTCCGCTATCTACAAGGCACAAAAGACTATGGAATTCTCTATCAAAAGAGCCCAAATTTCACTCTTCATGGTTTCACCGACTTAGATTGGGCAGGAGACATCGACGACAGAAAAAGCACAGGAGGATACATCTTTTTTGCAGGATCAGGACCTATTTCATGGAGTTCTCGCAAACAGCGATCAGTCGCGTTATCAACCACCGAAGCGGAATATATGGCCCTCAATAATGCTGCGTGTGAAGCAATCTGGCTCCTCCGACTGAAGAAAGAGATAGAAGGATAAAAAGAAGGAATACGAGAAAGAGAAGGGGTAAAGATTCAATTTGACAACAACTCTGCCATTGCACTTTCAAAGAATCCAGTATATCATAGCCGGAGCAAGCACATTGACATAAAACACCACTTCATCAGAGAACTTTTGGATAAGAAGATGATCGAAGTAGAGTTCTGCCCGACAAAGCGCCAACTCGCAGACCTAATGACGAAGCCACTACCGCGGGATCGATTCGTCGATCTCAGGATGAAGATAAGATTCTTAATAGTACAGATTTAGAGGGGATGTAAAATCCCATGTATCTGTAAAAGCCCACAAGCTCAAATCAGCATTATGAAGCCCAATATCACAATGAAAGAAAAATCTAGAATATTCTATATTCCTGATGTATCCAGAAAACTCTAAAAACATAGTATAAATACTGATGTAATCTCTGATTAAAGTATCCAGAAAAAATTCCCTCTTCTAGCATTGTAAAATCATTCTCTCCTCTATTTTTATCCTCCTACACAATCACAAAACCACCATTAGTAAAATCACATGATATTGAAGCTTGATTTACCTTCCGGATACCCAATTCATCGATCTCATTCTTCTAACAAAAACGTCCATGAGGGAACTTTTCAGTGACCTTCCTTCCTCAGCAAACTTTCCTGCAAAAGAAGACAAAACAGCACAGGCATTCAGACAAAGTGGAAGTATTCTCCACAACACAAAATCCATCATCAAGCAAATATAAAATTATAAATCAGAAGTATAATTAAATAAGGAAGTTCAAGTGCAAAGCCAAGCAAAGCACCAAGCCATCAAATTATTACAAGTTGAGCATAAATATTTTGAAAATCCTATGCCCGAACTACCCCAGGGGATGCCCTCCTAACAACAACATCCTAAGAAGTGCAAGTCGACTGCC
This sequence comes from Platanthera guangdongensis, assembly GCA_039583875.1. Taxonomy (NCBI): domain Eukaryota; kingdom Viridiplantae; phylum Streptophyta; class Magnoliopsida; order Asparagales; family Orchidaceae; genus Platanthera; species Platanthera guangdongensis. The sequence goes on along the minus strand of CM077150.1, from coordinate 60,872,148 downwards.
ACTAAATAGCTATGTGTTAGGAAAAACCCACATTGATTTTAATATACAATCTAAAGAGTGATTAATTATGATATTACACATAATGTATAGAAGGGTAATTGGAGTTAAATCTATGTATTCGTCAAAGGTAGCATCAATATATCCATATGACGAGGAATATTCCAAAGCAACATCAAAATCCTCAAGCAGTGCTAAAATTGTTAGAGTTGCGTCCAAATATCCAAGTAGAACTACATTCTCAAAAATAGCATCAAAATATCCAAGTTGCGCTTTATTCACAAAAGCAACATCAAAATCTCCAGGTAGTGATTTATTCATAAAAGCAGCATCAAGATGTCACTGAACAACAAACTGGCATCAATTCTCTTAGAAGGCCTCTAGTGTTTGTTTCTTGAAACTTATTAAGGAAGAATTTGCGGAGAAAATACAACCGTTAAATATCTATTTTAAGCAATATATCCATGCATGCGAGATGTAGTATCCAGAGAATTCAATGCTACTATTTTGGAAGGAATTCAAAAACAAAAGAAGTATATAAGATAATTCAAAACAAAATAAGATTAGGTGTACAATAGAGAAAAATAACAATGGTTGGTTATTAAGAAAAGAGAAGGAATAAAAATGACGACTGATTAAGAACAGCCTGTTGGGTATTGTATCCACGATTACCTAGATTTGAGGAAGCCCCCTGTCAAGCTAAGATGAATTCATAATGTATTTGATGAAACATTTTAAGTTGTACTTGCAGTACCTCCACGCTAAGTGCACACCAATGTCAGGGTGCAGTAGGTCAATATACACGGGTCTGCACGACGTAATCCCTCGTTGAGCAGATCAGTGTGTTGTCCTATGTGTACTCTCTCTATTGGAGTGCACTTGCTTTCAAGTACAGGGTCGTTCATATGCAAGCAAAAACAAGGAGCATGGAGGATCAAGGAGCAGCTCCTAGGTGGAAGACGAAAAATCGTCCAAGGCAAATTCGACGAGAATCACCAAGTGATTCTCGCCGAATCGGCGAGAATCACTAGTGATTCTCGCCGAATCGACGAGAATCATCAGTGATTCTCGCCGACTCCTTCTGGCCATCTCAAAATGGTGCCAAGTAAGATTCGGCGAGAATTACTTGTAATTCCCGCCGAACCAGTAGTCAAGCAGCCCATGAATACAAAGTCAATTCGTTGAGAATCGACAAGTGATTCGACGAGAATCACAAACGATTCTCGCCGATTCGTCGAGAATCACTTGGTGATTCTCGCCGATTCGTCGAGAATCGTCTGCGATTCTCGCCGATTTTTTACTTGGTGTTTTCTCAGAATGCTGCTGAACCGGATTCTGCTTTTGGACTAGTTTGAACCGGAATTTGGGGATTCCTTTTGTGGGTCCCACAAACGGTCAAAATTGCTGTATCTCAGGGTATAAATACATGGGTATTTTGAACAGTAAACAGACAGAAAAAATACGCCGAGCTCACGGAAACCCTAAGATCGCGAAATCTTTCCGCCGCCTCCGTCGCCGCTCGCGCAAGTCCGTCGCCGCCACTGATCGATCTTCTTCCCGATCTCCGGCGACAGTAGCTTAGCAAGGCTTGAGTCTCACGCGTCTATCCAGAGATCCTTTGTCTCTCGATTTGTTGATCGGAAACACTTCCCATCCGAATCGATCGAGACGACCGATCCTCGTGTGACCGTTGGAAGACCGAGCTTGCTTCGCAACGAAGTTTGGATCTCCAAGTTCAGCAGCTGCTCTTCATCGTAGCCGCCGATCCCGAAGCTAGCCGCCGCTCGTGTGCCGCCGCCGGTTCCGGGGAAATCCTCTCCAAGAGAGACCAAGGTCGTAGACTCTTCATCGACTTCAAGAACACGTCGTCGAACAAAGAGGAACACCGTAGTCTCCAAGAGAAGTTTGTATCACGTGTACATTCTACATTTATTTTATTGTAAAGGAACTTTTGTTCCGTGTTGTAAGGGTTGGGTGCAACCCGTTTTGTGGGAGTGTTGACTCTCACGTGTGGAAGGGCTCCTTCCGTTAGTGAAGGGATTGGATTTCAATCCCGTTGGAGAAGTGACCGAGTCGTCCCTTGTTGGGGAGATAGGTCGAAGGGGGGAAAGTGGATGTACCCAAGTCGGGGAACCACTATAAATTTGCTGTGTATTCTGTATGCTGTGCTTGTTGTTTTTATTGTGCAGGTACATCCGTAAATTCCGCAAAAGAACAACACACGTCTCCCCTATTCCCCCCCCCCATAGGTGCACATAGCTGACACTAGGTGGACTTTCAAGTGGTATCAGAGGGAGGTTGCTCATCAATAAGGTTAACACCTTGAGTAGAATCCTGCCACCAGTGTCAGAAGCATGGATCTGGATTATGACGTATTGCCACTCAAACTCCCTGCATGCACAAAGGATTATTATCCCATTTGGAGGATGAGAGTGTTATTTCACCTGGATGCCATCGATCCACGAGCATCCCTCATCCTGGAAGAGGGTCCGTTTATCCCCATGAAGACCTCCGACTCTGGGATCCAAGTGCCCAGGTGCATTGCTGAGATGTCAGAAATGGAACTCTCACTTTTTCAGCTGGATCAGAGGATTCGACAAATTATCATGGATGTCTGGTCTGGAGTCTCTCGCTCTAGATTGGAAAAATGTAAAACGGCTAAATCTCTGTGGATGATGATCTCAGAGCTGATGGGGGGGGTCAGAGAAAGCTGAAATATGCTGCCAATCAGAGGATGAAGCGTATGTGGGGGTCCTCACTTCTGAAGATGAAGGCAAGGATCCTTGGACTGCATTAGAGCTCCCGTGTCCGTGTCAGAGACTGACGAGACCAGTGAGGAAAGCAGCTCTGACGAGGATGAAATAATGGTCACTGATTCTAATGACAATAACTCAGATGAGCAGGTAACATCTTCACCCTGCCCCTTATCTTTTGACCTTTCTGAAGACAGAAACTGCTCTCCCCCAGAAAATACTGATTCCCTGAAGAGAGCCCTTCAGGAGAGCAATCTACTTGCTGAGGAGCAAGCTCGAGAGATTGCTCGACTGAAGATCTTGTTGGTTCTCCAATTGGCGTCCAACAAGGTCAAGGACTCTAAGATCTCAGCTCTAGAGAATAGTCTAGATAATGAGAAACGTATAGTACCAAACTTTTCCAAAGTTGATGCTATAAAGAGAAAGCAAGAAACCGGGTGGATTTCCCGGATTATCCAGGCATGGAGAAATGGGGAAACGGTATTCCGACCCCCCACTCCAAGCAGGAAGGCAACTCATCATGCCTTCAGGTATGACCACAGGAATAGTCGTGGTCACTGCAAGGATGATCTGTCCCCATGTGGAGACACCCGGCGTGCAAGGGCCGTCATGGCCACCCATGAGGAAATACCTAAGGCTCATTCTGAGCCCTTTGTATTCACGGCCACTGCCACAATACAGTGTGGATCTGCATGTCCCAGCTCACAGAAGACTTCTCACCATTCGAGGACACGGGATAGGGAGGATAGAGGTCATGATGTCAGGCTTCATGGGGCCTCTGCAAGGGAGATGCCTGAAAGAATGGCACCACCTTCTCGGCCTCATAACGCTCACATCATGCATTCGTTCCACCCTTCCTCGTGTCACGATGGAAGAGGAATTTGTGTGACAAGAACATGCCCTATCCCGTTTAGACCTAGTACCGTGACTTCATCAGTCACTAGATCAGGTCGAAAAAGGCGATACAACATTCACCCTTGTTGGTGCTGCGGCAAAGTGGGGCACTTTGCCATTGACTATTGGCACAACCCCTCTGTGCCCACATCAAGGGCTTATCCACATTCTAGGGACAGAGGTAGTCTTCCAGGCAGGTTTTCTGAAGGAAGGCAGTTGCGTGCTTATGCTAATAGAAACCTAGGACCCAATATGATTTGGGTTCCTAAGGTAAAGTAATTCTGTTTTGCAGGGTAGTCTAGGTCCCCATAAATACGATGGGATCTGGACAGTAGGTGGCTCAAGGCTAACTTAGAACAAGCGTCTGCAATAACAGATGTGCTACCTGTTGAGCATACTCACTTTAAGCTACTAATGTGTTCTACCTGTGGGACTAAGACGATGACTCTCAAAATCCCAGGTAATTTTGATCAGTTCAAGGACTTGTGTCATAATGGATCCTCATTCAAAATATATATATACTTATATATATCATCATATACAGATCCTTCTTTGTATATTAGTGTATGTATGCACGTCTAAGGATTGGTTAACTCGATGCATGCAAACCTTTACACCTCAATAAAGGGTTAACGAAGACATGTCGTTGTAAATCTCGACAACATACAATTGACATTAAGAAGACTTTGCAAAAACCTCAGTAAAATTCAAATAGATTGACTTTAGAATATACTTGTATTTATCATTCTTTTTATTGACTTGACATCGGAAAAATTTCTAAAATATTGTAAGCTTCTCAAATGTGAAAATCCCTAGTCAAGAGACCCTCAATTTCGAATCAGATACATAGTATCAGAAGCCGAATTAACCAAATCTCCTGAATCCCGCCGAATTTGACAAAGCCGAATCAGTCAAATACCGCAAGACCCTTCGCATTCTTGACAAATCTCGCCGAATCATTTAAATCCCGTAAAACCCTTCGCCTTCCTCACAACTCCCGCGTCACGCTGCAGCAAGTACCCCGACACCCTGGTGACCACAGTGGGAGCTTCGCCGATTCTTCCCGCAAGAACTCTCCCAACAAACCCGCAGGAGCTTCGCCGATTCTCCGCAACCCGCAGGAGTTCTTCCGCCGATTCGCAGCAGCTCGTGAGGTCTCCTCCTAAGCTCCCACTAGGGTCTCGCAAAGTTCTCTTCGAAAGGATCCCGACGACTCTCGCCGAAACCCGCAGCCCTCCGACGCTCTCGTCGAAGTGAGCGAATCGCTACTGTGTTTCCCACAGGATACTCTTCCCACAGGATCGGCTTCCCGTGAGACTATAGCTAGGCCGAATCCCACATGATACTCTTCCTTCCACCGAAGATCTTCCCGAAGCTCATCAACTCTCTTCCGTGTAAGCCCTTAGGTAACCTTCTCCTCACCCGCACTTGAACGCGCTCACTAGTGATGCTTTCTTTTTGAATGTTCACTAATGCTTAGAGTAGGGCTTCTCTCTAGATCTTCAATGGCTCCAAGGACTACTGCAGGCTTGATTTCTGGCTGCGAGCTGGTTCGCACTGGATTCTCTCATGCCTCGGACGAGTTCCGGAATATCATTCTCATGCTGGAAGAGGCCGGGCTAACCTTCATATTGGAGCACCCTTGCAAAGTCCTGGATAAAGAGGTGCTGGAGTTCTTCTCTACCGCAAGACTCCGAGATAGAGACTCCATCATCAAGAGCAAGGTGGCTGGGACAAAAGTAAAGATGTCTGCCAGTAAGCTAACTCGCTACCTGCAGCTCTCAAGTTCGGAGCAGGAAGATTATCTGGAGGACGAGGACAAAGCCAGAACCCTCTTGTTCTGCGGTCTTCCAAGAGGCACTCGATCAGTAAAGAGAAAAGAGATGAATGAAGAAGGGAAGCTCCTATCTGACGTCATAGGAAAAGTACTCATCTGCAAGCCAGGCTCCCATGATCATATCTCCGGAGATATGTTCAAAATTCTCATAGCTGTGGTCTGCCGAAAGAGGTTCAACTGGGGGGAGTTGCTGTTCCAAAAGATCAAGGACACTCTGGGCACTCCAAGCTTCGGCCGCATCATAGTCTATATCTCAACCAGCTCAACGGAGACAAATTCGACATGAGCAAAGGAGTTCCTCTCCATTACTTGAAAAAGATGGATGCTACTGTGTTTGATCGATGGGAGCGGCGCATCGGGCAGCCTGCTGTGGAAGAGCAAGCAAGGAAGTATCTCCAGCAGCCTCCCCCAGTGAAATTCCTGATACTGTGACTGCAGGAATCGAGGGGGAGACTCTACCCACTCATATGGATATAATATCTGAAATCGCCCAGGTGGCCAAGGATGCGGTGGCCGAAACTCATGAAGTAAGTGAACCTGAGTTGGAGGATGAGGAGGGCTTGAACAGAAACACTCAAAGAACTGAAGCTGAAGCACTGGACACTGCTGATCAAGAAGTGGAAGAAGCTGCTGATATGGATGAATTTTTGGATGAGTACGGAGAGGACGATGAGAATGAGGACCATGAAGTGTTGGAGACTCCGGATCCCGTTGAACCTCCATCTGATAAGTCTGCACCAGTGGAGGGGGAGTTGATAAACCTCAAGAGGCCGCCAACATTCCTTCTATAGAGGCTGTGATTGTATCCAGCTCTACCGATGCATCTGCTGCAGAGCACGAGCAAGGGAAAGAAGTACCTCAGACCATACTGTTGCGAGATGAGCTGGCCACTCACACCATCAATGTCATTTAAGGAATAGTGAACGAGCTTAAAGATTCTTTTGATACAGCTCAGAAAACACTGCTGAAAAAGATCAAGACTTCTGAAGATCTCATGCTTAAAAATATGGTAGAGATCAACCACAAACTGGATGTGATGGAGAAGAAATTCGAAGAAAAGTATAACGCGGCCGGCGAAGCTGTCACACTGTTAATGGCCGGCTTGAAAAAGAATACTGATACTCTGGCTGTTGTCAATCAGAACGCACACATTGTAGCCAACAATATTCAGAAATTTGATGGTAATATGGTCACTTTAAATGCAAATCAGCAGGCCCTAATCACTGAATTCAACAAGACAACTAAGCATATTGATGACTCTCTGCACTCATATACCAATTGCATAGCTGACGAAGCCAAAAAGGGGGAGAAGGAGTATATCGCTAAGCTGGCCGAGCTCCAAGAAAGCATGGATGCAAACTTTGCACAATCAAGTAAATACGTCTATGAGAGTTGCTGGTGGATGCTACAACAGGCACTGGGCACGTTAGGCGTCGTCCTACCTGACCAACCTACCGGTATTCAGGTTCTTGAGACATCTAAGGCTGCTGAGGAAGCAAGTGTTGCTGAGGATGTTAGTGCAAGTGTTGCTGCAGATATTCCCACACATGAAGCTGATGCTAGGGCTCTCTCCAAAGCTAAATTGAGGAGCATGTTTGACCAAGAGGCCTTAGCAAAAGCCAGGGGAAAGAGAAAAGTTCAGGAAGGGACCTCCAAGGAGACTCCAGCTGAGAAGCGAATCAGAATGAGTGAGGAGGATGTACGAAACGAAAGGTGGAGTCCAGTTTCAAGGAACATCATCTTAGACACCTTCCGGCTGTACGAAAGAGGAGAGATCAATCGAAATGAAGCATATAGCCAGTACGAATGGGAAACGCACAAAGCATTTGAAGCAAAACGCAACATTTTCTTCAGAAACAACAAGGATCCAGACAAAGTTGCTCCTCCTAGGTACTACCCGAAGCCCAAGGAATACATGGAAAGGCACAAAGCAAAAAGTACTTGGCTCAAACTCTGAAGGGTGACGTAGCTAAGGACAAATAGTCATTATTTTATAGCTGGTCACTGTGTCTTAAGAACGTTTAATGATTTTACTGTCATATGAACAATTCTGAATTATATGTGAATATATTTCTCTTGGTATATATATATATTCTTGAATGTGTGAATGACTTAAGTCCTGTTCTGATTGCATATATTCCCTTGTGTTGCATATTTAATTTTTAAATGCTATAATTATTATTTGATAGGTGTTATTCATCTTAGCTAGTAGGGTTTTGACTTCGTCAAATAGGGGGAGATTGTTGGGTATTGTATCCACGATTACCTAGATTTGAGGAAGCCCCCTGTCAAGCTAAGATGAATTCACAATGTATTTGATGAAACATTTTAAGTTGTACTTGCAGTACCTCCACGCTAAGTGCACACCAATGTCAGGGTGCAATAGGTCAATATACACGGGTCTGCACGACGTAATCCCTCGTTGAGCAGATCAGTGTGTTGGCCTATGTGTACTCTCTCTATCGGAGTGCACTTGCTTTCAAGTACATGGCCGTTCATATGCAAGCAAAAACAAGGAGCATGGAGGATCAAGGAGCAGCTCCTAGGTGGAAGACGAAAAATCGTCCAAGGCAAATTCGACGAGAATCACCAAGTGATTCTCGCCGAATCGGCGAGAATCACTAGTGATTCTCGCCGAATTGACGAGAATCATCAGTGATTCTCACCGACTCCTTCTGGCCATCTCAAAATGGTGCCAAGTAAGATTCGGCGAGAATTACTTGTAATTCCCGCCGAACCAGTAGTCAAGCAGCCCATGAATACAAAGTCAAATTCGTTGAGAATCGACAAGTGATTCGACGAGAATCACAAACGATTCTCGTCGATTCGTCGAGAATCACTTGGTGATTCTCGCCGATTCGTCGAGAATCGTCTGCGATTCTCGCCGATTTTTACTTGGTGTTTTCTCAGAATGCTGCTGAACCGGATTCTGCTTTTGGACTAGTTTGAACCGGAATTTGGGGATTCCTTTTGTGGGTCCCACAAACGGTCAAAATTGTTGTATCTTCAGGGTATAAATACATGGGTATTTTGAACAGTAAACAGACAGAAAAATACGCCGAGCTCACAGAAACCCTAAGATCGCGAAATCTTTCCGCCGCCTCCGTCGCCGCTCGCGCAAGTCCGTCGCCGCCACTGATCGATCTTCTTCCCGATCTCCGGCGACAGTAGCTTAGCAAGGCTTGAGTCTCACGCGTCTATCCAGAGATCCTTTGTCTCTCGATTTGTTGATCGGAAACACTTCCCATCCGAATCGATCGAGACGACCGATCCTCGTGTGACCGTTGGAAGACCGAGCTTGCTTCGCAACGAAGTTTGGATCTCCAAGTTCAGCAGCTGCTCTTCATCGTAGCCGCCGATCCCGAAGCTAGCCGCCGCTCGTGTGCCGCCGCCGGTTTCGGGGAAATCCTCTCCAAGAGAGACCAAGGTCGTAGACTCTTCATCGACTTCAAGAACACGTCGTCGAACAAAGAGGAACGCCGTAGTCTCCAAGAGAAGTTTGTATCACGTGTACATTCTACATTTATTTTATTGTAAAGGAACTTTTGTTCCGTGTTGTAAGGGTTGGGTGCAACCCGTTTTGTGGGAGTGTTGACTCTCACGTGTGGAAGGGCTCCTTCCATTAGTGAAGGGATTGGATTTCAATCCCGTTGGAGAAGTGACCGAGTCGTCCCTTGTTGGGGAGATAGGTCGAAGGGGGGAAAGTGGATGTACCCAAGTGGGGGACCACTATAAATTTGCTGTGTATTCTGTGTGCTGTGCTTGTTGTTTTTATTGTGCAGGTACATCCGTAAATTCCGCAAAAGAACCACACGTCACCTATTCCCCCCCCCCCATAGGTGCACATAGCTGACACTAGGTGGACTTTCACAGCCATATCAACTCTCTCTAGTTGTTGTGAGGGAGTATTCCTTTCGAAAACTCTTAACTGTTGATCTATAAGAATCTTCCCTTCTATCTAAAGATTCAAAACGAAGAAACTCTTATCTCAAAGTCCATTACTAAATATCAACACTCAACCTAATCCTCCAATATCTTGATCAATAAGAAGTTATTATTTATTATTGACTGAATCCACAGTGTGCTGCAATGAATTAGTTCTTTTAGAAATCCTACAACTGAAGAACTCTTTGTAGAAACTTTACTTCAACCTAAATTGTATAAGGAGTCCTGAGAATCCCTCCTCAATGGATTCAATTTTGGTTCCAAGAGTCTCCAATCAAAAGACTCAGTGGTTAAGCTTCCATATCAATAGCTTACCCAATTCTAAGAGTGTCTTTTCTAAAAGACTCAGTGATTCATGGACACCTTGTCAACAGTCCTGGTTCTAAGTATTGGAACATGCATTTCATATCTCTTAGTTTAAGAATAACAAATCTCATTAAGTATTTGATTATGCTTATTGTGGGTTTAAAGTGTGCAGGAACTACAAGTACAATACCCTTATGTGTGCGATGCAAAATGAAGATAAAGCACAAAAAATAAAGTTTGTGCTCGACGTTAACATCTACTGATGGTGGTTTCCCTAGCTATTAAGGGACAACTAAAAAGATGTTTTTAATTGCACATAATGATGGGAGACCGTCTATATTTAGTAAGTTCTTACCGCGGGATGCTAATGTTAATGTCTGGTGGTAGAATATGGAAAGTCCTCAATTAACCACTAAATAAGGAGATAATGGAGAAGGTGATCTGATGGAGCAGCGTATATAAGGATAAAGTAGAATGTTAGCCCATACTATGGCGTAATAAGATTGAATGCGTAAATTGGAGCAGTGTGCTTTCCATTTCTATCACAATCTTTTTTCCTCATGCTTACCATATTAGGTACCACGGGGTGGTAACCTTACCGCAATCGGTAGCTTTCAGGGCCTATTTAAGGATCGAATCCCCTCCATCCAATTCACCATAACCAAAGCTATAACTCTAATAATTTTGTGAGATCCCTCATCCATGACGTCTATAGCACTCCCAACTTCGTCCATGAAGATCGAGAACTTAAAGGAGGATTCATAAAGCTCATACTACAAGAAGGATGCAAGCATCGACTCCGACGAATTATTTGGCGCACCTTCATCCTCTCCTTCAGAGTTCTACAATATACAGAGTTTTATTTCTGAGTTTACATAATTCATCTTGCATTCCTCTTTTGCCTTTTTGATTATTGATAGTGGAATTCGCCGCAATAGTTGGCGACTAGGTCTTGCGAGACTTAGGGGGAATTCACCGTGGGTGTTGGTGACTAGGTCTATGTTTAAATCTAAGGGTGGATCGGGGCCTTATATGGGCAGTAATATGCTAGGGCCAACTGATCCTTGGGAGAATGGTCGGTGTAGAAATCAAAAGGATTTTTCTTTGCACCTCGATTTCAGGCATCATTGGAATCAAAGTTTTGTAATCATCTTTTGAAATAAAATTATCTTTCTTTCCTGGTTTACTCTTCAGATTTTATTTCTCATAATCAAAGCAAAATATTTTAGTAAAATTTTTAGAAGGCTCAATATTTGGAAGTTGGTGTCGTGTGGTGACACATATCGTCGATGGCAAGTTCCTGAGATTTAACCTCTTCTTTTAACCATCATAATAAAAGCTATCTTCTCTAATAAGTTAAAGTTAAGTTTTCAATAGAATAATATGTAAAATATTTTAACTTATAATAATAATTTTATTTAAGATTAACTTTCATAAAACCCTGATTCACCCGCTCTGAGGGCGCCTATAGATCCAATAAGTGTTATTAGAGCCATGTTATTCCAAAATGGTTTCACCACTAGGAATAACATGTTTCATGATCTTGCACCTACTAGTGGGGATGAAGTTGTATTTAATGAAAATTCTTTAGCACCACCTTTATTTATCATTATTAATTATCATGAGTGGAAAACTTTAATGTAGTAATTTCTCATGTCTTAGACATTAAAATATGGAATATAATCATTATAAAAATCCAAAATGGATAAAATAGAAATGAGTGCATTTTAAAAGTTAAATCTATACTTTGTTTATTTATGCACTCGACCAAACATTTTCAAACTTTTTTATACTTTTCCTACTGCTTATGAAATTCAGAAATTTCTTAAGAAAAATTATAATCTTCATTCTATAGATGATGAATTCGAGTTACTTTTTATGGATCCCAAAGAAGAAATAAATGACGGTGTGTGCTTGGAGGAAGACCTATCAAAGAAATTAGAATGATGCGTCATAATATGATGCTCGGATGACAACACTATTAGCGCGTCAGCCATGGAAGAAAGTGAAAGAGGAATCTTGTGTTCAAATCATAATTCTGAGCCTAAAAGCAATGCAAGTTCTTTTAGTTCCAAAGAAAAGTGTAATTTAACCTCTGCTACATTAGATAAGGCATTTGCAAAACTTTTAATTTTAGAAAAGAAAAATAAATTATTAACTCTAGAAAATATGTGAATGAGAAATGATTGTGCTATGTGCAAAAATTATAAAATTTTAATTATAGAAATGAACAAAATATTTGAAGAATTAACAAGTGATTTAAAGCCCACATAAATTTCATAACCATTATTCTTAAAGATAGCACAATTGGGTATAATTAAGCACGACATAATCTTAGGTCAAAAAAATAATGTGCTCAAATGTAACGACCCAGGTTTAGGCCGACTAGGATGCCCCACGACGTTGTCGGCCTACTAGCAGCCGGGGTTTAGAGCTCAGAGGCCCACTGCACCCTTGCCTAGGCTGGCGGCTTGTCTCGCCCCACGGCACCATTGATAGTAAGCCTAAACATCAAGGCCTGCTGGCTCATTGCACCCCCAACCAAATCTCTGTGCCTGTTTATAAGTAGCGGTAGGTTGTTGTCATGGGGTCTCGAACCCGCAACCTTGATAAGAGAGTTTTATTACCACTCCTCATCACCAACTGAGCTGCAGTACAGTTGGTGATGAGGAGTGGTAATAAAACTCTCTTATCAAGGTTGCGGGTTCGAGACCCCGTGTCAACAACCTACCACTGCTGATAAACAGGCGCGGAGATTTGGTTGTGGTGCAATGGGCCTGTAGGCCTTGATGTTTAGGCTTACTACCAGTGGTGTCGTGGGGCGAGACAAGCTGACGGCCTAGGCAAGGGTGCGGTGGGCCTCTGAGCTCTAAACCCGAGCTGCTGGTAGGCCGTCGACGCCGTGTGGCGGCCCAGTGGGCCTAAACCCCGGTCGTTACAAAAAAAGTGCACTTTTTTGTAACGACCCGGGTTTAGGCCGCCATACGGCGTTGACGGCCTACCAGCAGCCCTGGTTTAGAGCTCAGAGGCTCGCCACAACCCTTCCTGGGCCTGACGGCTTGTCTCGCTCCACAACACCACTGGTACGCCGGCAATGCCGTGGGGTGGCCCAGTAGGCCAAAACCCGGGTCGTTATAAAAAAGTGCACGCACTTTTTTTTGTAACGACCTGGGTTTAGGACCATTGGGCCGCCCCACAACGTAGCCGGCCTACCAGTACCAGCAGCCCGGGTTTAGAGCTCAGAGGCCCACCGCACCCTTGCCTGGGCCGGCGGCTTGTCTCGCCCCACGGCACCACTGGTAGTAAGCCTAAACATCAAGGCTTGTAGGCCCATTGCACCCCAACCAAATCTTTACGCTTGTTTATCAGCAGCGGTAGGTTGTTGTCACGGGGTTACAAACCCGCAACCTTGATAAGAGAGTCTTATTACCACTCCTCATCACTAATTGAGCTCAGTTGGTGATGAGGAGTGGTAATAAGACTCTCTTATCAAGGTTGCGGGTTCGAGACCCCATGGCAACAACCTACCTCTGCTGATAAATAGGCGCGGAGATTTGGTTGTGTTGCAATGGGCCTGCAGGCCTTGATGTTTAGGCTTACTACCAGTGGTGTCGTAGGGCGAGACAAGCCGCCGGCCCAGGCAAGGGTGCGGTGGGCCTCTGAGCTCTAAACCCAGGCTGATGGTAGGTCGGCGATGCCGTGGGGAAGCCCAGTGGGCCTAAACCCGGGTCATTACATCAAATCACAACATGAATCACTTTCATAAATGATTATAAATTACTCTAGTCCAAAACATAAAAACTTAGTGAATAAAAATGACATCATTGAAAAATAGTCAAGACGATTTTCTAACAACCACTATTTTATGTCATAATATAATAAGTGCATAATGAAACATATTTTCCACTACCCCAAGCCTCACCCAACAAGAATATGCATGTACACCAATTTCCTATAATTTAACATTTCAAAAATTACTATCATCATGAGCCTCAATATACAATTGTTAAATATGAAAATTTGATGAATAAAATAAAATTTCAACAAGGTATGAATAGAGACCAATTAGTAAACAAACTGTAATATCTTCAGTTGAAGGATCACATTAACTGTTGTCTCTGAATAAACCAATGTGATATATTTGAGTACCCAAAGAAACCATCGCACTTGGTCCTCTTTGGATACCTAAGTCCTGCATTAAACAGTAATTATGAAAAGTGAAGTCGAGCAAATTTAAATGAAAAGTCGTCAAAAATCCTACTACACATAGTGCAGGACTAACACTAAGAATATAATAATCACAAAAATAAATATTGTCACATTAGTCACAAAAATACGGTTACTATCAGCTACCGTCCACAATAACAACTACCGATGGGCTATAGCTCACTAATATTGTTCTTTGAAACATACTTCATAATCACGCTGACAAATCAATTAAACAAAAAATAAAGTAACATAACCAAGTAGTGACTATAAGAAAACAAAACCACAAATAAGGTTTGGTATCTTATACTAGCGGTAGAACTTACTGTCAGGCGATAACTCATAGAAAATTAAAGTCTGAACAAAACCTTGTACAAATTCCAACAAAAAATAATGTTACTCCTCACTATCCATATTGCTCTTAGCTCAATCTCTATTAGTGCCTTCTCCTCTCTCTTCCTTATCTTTTGATGAATGGCTCATCATGGCAGCTCCTCCATAGGACTCTCCCATTCCACCTCATAGGAAGGAGTTAGTGTAAGCTTAAGCCCTTTGATGATGAACCTCATCATGTCTTATTCCCAGACATCATCTGATTTATCTCCACACCTTGCTCCTCGATAAATTCATATATATATCATGCAATTTTACAAAGAGAACCTCTATTAGGTAACGACGGATGTGAAGAAGAAGAAAATACATCCCGAGGAGTAGACAAATGAATCACGGTAGTAGAATTCCTGGCCGAACGACAATCTATGGGATAAAGATTGTGATTAATATTAGGATACTTTTTGAAGATAATACGTTGTATGACCCCACCCAAGGGAAGTGTATTGATCTTCTGATGTGTCGAATCCTTCAGTCGATATGTGTAGCGCATAATCAATAATAGAAGGACCGTAACATCAAAATCTTTACACTCCACGATATGATATATCACTAAGCTGAGCTGAGCAATGATTTTTTTGTGCCCACAAACTTGAACATAATGGTGCGTTGCAGTATCTCCTGAATAACATATGCTTCTGGAGTAAGGTAGAAATAGTAGTAATTGGGGCCTTAGTACTTCAACCATGCAAAATAAGATTAAGTTGTGTCCAATCTCATTTTGTGCAGTACTTCTCCATTATATCCAGTTTGTTATCACTCTCGACCAATCCAAACTCATTCCTTAATTAGATCAGCATGCATAATTTGAACTATATTAGTTTGTAGAACTGACATCACCCCACCATTGAGGTTCGTCTTAGCAGAATCATCTAGGTAATTAAAGAACTCCACCATCAATACAACAAAAAACTATCATTCACAATAATTGACCAAATACTAAAAAACCTCAAGCAAAACTTGAATGTGAGAATGTTGTGGTAGTTCAATGTCTAATAACATTCCTACTTTAATAGTGGCAATCTCAATTCTGGGAAATATCTGGTATACTGAGTGTGGGTATCTGGTAGATCTATGTCAAGCATGAGAGTCTAAGGCAGCCATCGTCTGCAAGAAGAAAGCAAACTCATTCAAAATGATTTTTTTGAACACTACCATGGAGCGATAGCAATATCGCAATGCGATAGTGTATGGAAATTCTATTATCTTCATTGTTTATCCTTCACAAACTCTCTCAATCACTTAAAAAACCTCCACAAAAGGGAATGATTTAACATTATTTATCATATACACTAAGAAAAGTAGATATTAAAACTCACTAAGTAAAAATGTGAATTAAACTCATCAAAATGTAAACTAAAATACTCAAGAGCATGTAAGGAGATAATCTGACAATAATCTAGCATCAAAGCTTTAGAAAAATCACCAAATTAATAGAAAATAAATGGAGAACAAGTTTACTCTCATTATCATGGGCAGAAGAAATGATATCGCAAATCCTAGGGTGAAATGAAATTGGGTTGGGTCGATTTTTATTTAACAGCCACTATCGCAGCGCGGTAGTCTATATCGCTGGTGGTAGCCTCCATAAAAAATATATAAATTTCCAATTTTTGGCAAAACAATAAAAAATATTAATAAAAATTCAGCATATGTATGAAATTTATGCAAGGTACCTTGATAAAAATTTTAAATGCAAAAAGCCAAAATCCAAAATACTCTAGTTTTCTTAAAATTTCTATTTTTCTCTTAATTTTAATTTTTAAAAAAATATTTTACTTAGTTAATTATTGATCCTTTTTGATTATATATATTTTAATTATGATTCTAAAATAAAAAAATCATATAAAGAGCATAATTTAAAACTTTGTAGAAATTAAATGTTTAATATGTCTATGACCATTCACCCGTTTTATGTGTCTCACAATAGTGGGGGTGTAGAATTGAATGCATTAGTAGGCCTAACTTATAGGTCATGTTTTGTCCTTAACCAGAGAGGGTTCCAGCAGTGCCTTGCGAGACACTGAGAGGAAAGTGTTAAGTTGAGGATAATCTTATGTATGCATATATGACTCACATCCTAACCCACAACATGTGTGTAGCACTACATGCTCATCTGTCACTTAATATGAGGTTAGGGTATATAGTTTAGATAATTTATTCTAGGACATACCTTATGATCATTTAAATCATGTGGTTTTTAATTTGCTCAAACATGCATAATTTTAAATCTAAATCTGGTGTTTGCCTACTTTATCTTGTAAATCCTTCAATTTTTTTACAAAACATAAGAATTTGAAAAATAAGTTTTTTTGGCATTATAGGCTAAAATATTAAATACATAACTTTTTGATTATTTGTTTTATTTCTTTATTATATTAGATAGCCCGTATAATGATAAATCGCAATCATTAAAAATTGGAAGCAAAAAATCACAAAAAGTCTAATTTTTAAATGAAAAACCAAAACTCTATTTGATACTGCCTAACGCTAGCCATTACAAGCCTCAATATCTATAAATTCTTAAAATTACTGATTTCTCTCTGATTTTATTTTCTAGAAATTATTTTACTATTTTTAATTGCTAATATTTTCTGATTAGTAAAAAAATTATCATTTTTTTCAATAAAACAATTTTTTTTTATAAAACTTTTAAAATTCCAAAAACAAGTTTTATAGATGTTACTTTTATAAAAATTAAAGCTCGAAAAAATTCTTAAAATATACAAAGTCAACTACAAAATTGCAAAACAAATAAAAAATACAAAAAATGTGTATTTCTTGCATTTTAAGTTTATTTTGTACGTATTATTTCTTTTTCAAAAATTTAAAAAATTGTTTAGTTTTTTATTGCCATAGTCAAGGTGGTTAGATTTATCATTTAAAGATTAATTACAATGTTTATTTTAATTTTCAAATTTCTTACAACATTGTTTTGTCTAAGTCATGACTTGAATATTATCTTATAATGTGCAATGAAAGAACTTGTAGAAAACATGTGTAGGAATATTTAACATGTCTCTAAGTATGAGTAATGTTTTATATTTGATAATGACTTATTTGCTCACTTATTTTTGATAACATACACGTGTTTTTAATCTTAGTATTGCATACTTGTGTAGTGTAAGAATATAATGAATTATAATGCATAGATAAATTACCTATATAATATTGAACTGCTTCTTGGAATTGTTTTTGTTCATGCACTTAGTTATTTGAGAAGTATAGTTTAAAATTAAAATTTTGCAATATAACTGAATTCAAAGTTCTTAATCACGAAAAACTAAGAATAAAAAAATGACAAGGAAAATTCCATCAAACATTACTCAACCTCTTGTAAGTCTTAATAAGCATTTTGAGGTTGAGCATCTTAAAGAGAATTATAAAGTGTATTATGCAAACAAAATTTTATCACTTCTCTTTAGTACACCGGATCACAAAAATGAAATTAAAATTAAAAAGAATAAATATGAGACCCTCAAGTACTAATTCGCACCCTAATAAGCCACAATAAGGCTTATGTATGTGAAGTAGCATGGTAGCTATGCTTTTTCACTTATGTGCATTGAAATATTATTGAGTAAAACTATTTGTGTAATTTAATATTATGTTCTTTCATTACAAATTTCATGTGCTTTGATTAATGATTGTGTATAATTTATCAAAACAATTTTGTACACATCATTATCCTATATAAACTTCCACTCATGAGAATTGGATCCTAACACACATCTACACAATTATCTAAATATTTTAGTAAATATACTAGATAATAATGCATGACTGCTATAATGTTTATTTTTACTTGAAATACAAATTATATTATATTGTAGTTTTGCGTGTTTTCTTGATTAGTTAAATCATGCTTCAAATTTTTCAATGAAATAATATCTCTTGGATTTTAATTCAATGCATCTTCTTCTAAAGCTTATAACTCTTTATATTATATATATTATTATTTTCTACAAACTTGTTTACCTTAAGAATGCTTAATATTTTTTCTAATATGTTAATACTTGTGCTCGACCACGATTCTTTACTTTCTCAATAAGTGGTATTTATGAACTTAAAAATTATTTTCATCTCTACATAGAACACAATAAAACTTATTTCTAAAACTCAACCTCACTCTATTTTGATAATTACAAAAGGGGAGATTAAATTGAAGAAATTTAATAATTTAGGGGGAGTACAGATAAAAAAATCATGGGATGCATTTATGCAGAGGGAGAAACCATATATGTGGAGTATGCATGTTTATCTTAAATATCATTTACTGCATTTTCTATAACACCGCTCTAATTATAATTGATTTCTTCTTAGAGGATTTCTTATTATCAAAAATGGGAGTTTATTGGAACATGCGTTCCACATCTCTTGATTATGCTTATTGTGTTTTTATATTTTGCAGGAACTACATGTACAATACGCATATGCATGTGATGCAAAATGAAGATGAAGCTCAAAAAAGAGAGTTAGTGCTCGACAGTAATATCTACTACTGACCATAGCCCTAGTGACTAAGAGACAACTTGTAAGATGCTTTTGAATGCACGGAATGGCACGAGAATATCCATTTTTATCAAGTTACTACAACAGAGTGCTAATGCTAAAGCCATGGATAGAGTATGGAATGACTCCTATCAACATCTGAATGAGGAGAAAATATAGAAGGAGATTCGATAGAGCGGTGTATATCAAGATAAAATTGCGCGTGCTAGCCCTTAAAATATAGTGGTAAGGTTGAATGCCTAAATTGGAACAACGCTCTAGCCATTTCTATTACAATTTGTGTTCCACATGCTTACTATATGAGGTACCATAAGGCGGTAACCATATCACCACCAGTTACTTTCATAGTCTTTTTAAAGAGTGGATCCCCTCCTTCCAATTCACCACAACCAAAGCTATAACTCTTATATTTTCAAGAGATCCCTCATCCTTAATATCCAAGGCACTCCCAGCACCATCCTTGAAGATCAAGAACATGTAGGAGTATTCTTAACACTCATACAATGAGGACACAATCATTGACATTGACGACTTCTTTGGTATTCCTTCATCCTTTACTTCAGAGTTCTACAATATATGAGTTTTATTTTTGAGTTTACATTATTCATCATGTATTTCTCTTTTGTATTTTTTGATTATTGGTAGTAGAATTCATCACCATAGTTAGCGTCTAGGTCTTACGAGACTTAGGGGGAATTTTCTGCGAGTGTTGGCAACTAGGTCTAGGTTTGATTTAAGAGGCAGCTCTGGGCCTTATCCGAGAAGAGATAGTCTAGAGAAAACCAAAACGATTTTTCTTTATGCATTGATTTTAAGCTTCATTGGAATCAAATTTTTGTAATAATCTTTTGAAATAAAAACGTCCTTCTTTCCTGGTTTATTCTTCAGATTTTATTTTCCATAATCAAAGCAAAATATTTTTAATATAATTTTCAAAAGGTTCAATCTCTAGTAGTTAGAGCCGCGTAACAATACTTATGGTCGACGATAGGTTAAATAGATTAACCTTTCCTTTTAAACATCACAATACAAGTTATATTCTCTAATAAGTTAAAGTTAAGTTTTCAACAAAATATCTTGTAAAATATTTTAACATAAAATAATAATTTTATTTAAGATTAACTTCTATAAAAACCCTTATTCACCCCCTCCCCCCCCCCCCTCTAGGGGCGCCTATAGATCCTGAAACACCCCTACCTAGTTTGACGTCAATTCATAAGCCTAACTGAAACTTATTTTGTGAAGCAACCTAAGTAACATTATAAAATTAGTATAATAATAATATTAACTAAAGTTTACAAAGGAAATAAATGACTAGAACTAAAATTAATAAAGTACCTTAAGGTTTGGAACATAGGGCGACAACTAGGAAATATGAGCAAATAACTTGACCCACTATACGTAAAGAAAATTCTAGAAATGGATCAACCGATTGGCGAGTAAGAAATACTTTTCCCTCCAGTGACACTAAAAATATAACTTGATTAAATTATAGGAGCATGTTATTAAAGTAATATTTTTATAGCAATACATGTAAACTTCTTCGTAAACATGATTCTCTATTAAGAACTTGGATCTTTAAATATTTGAGCTATCTCATGATCTTAAACTAATTTGTTTTTAAAATCATAAAATCATTATCCTATAGGGATTTCTAAGTTTTCACTTGCATTTGGAAATGAGATGTCTATTTTTTTCTATTCTTCTCAATCCTAATTAAGTGGATCTGTTTGCACATTCTAATGATTCCAGTACCTACTAATGAACATATGTATTCTATTGTTTCTCTGTCATAGACACAGACTCAGATCTACTCAAATTATATGGAGTGTCAACTCCCAAACTTGAGGCTCATAAGGTCTGTTACGCCCTATTAGTATGATTGTGTGCCTCCATCAATTATGAGGAAAAATTCCTCTCATACCCCCTATCTAAACTTATTATCTAGTGGTTAGTACGATCAATATCTATTGTTATCAAATTAACGCCACTAGTCTGAGGCTTATTACATATCTTAACATTTTGTTTTAAGTCTAATTGTATATAACATCTCCAGTTGGTTTCTTTGCGTGTTATAATACTATTCGTGCGCTAATCTTTTTTTCGGATATGTT
The DNA here is from genome assembly GCA_039583875.1 of Platanthera guangdongensis. Classification (NCBI taxonomy): domain Eukaryota; kingdom Viridiplantae; phylum Streptophyta; class Magnoliopsida; order Asparagales; family Orchidaceae; genus Platanthera; species Platanthera guangdongensis. The sequence goes on along the minus strand of CM077150.1, from coordinate 60,851,194 downwards.
AATCTAATTGACATTTAGTATGTATTCATTTGCTATTAATGATATAATTTTATGTATCTTCTTTAATAATTATTTATCTAAATTTGAATTCATGTGCTACTGATGATTCAAGTTTTCTTGAGTGTTGTTGTAAAATATTTTTCTGATAATGAATTCATGTGTTTCTGATGGTCTGATCTCACTGTGTTCTATACTATTATTTTTTTTGAATATAATTTCATGTAATACTATTGATTTTAATTCGAGTACTATGGACGATTTCATTTCACACATATTTTGTAATAATTTATCTATCTGTAGACGTTGTGTAATGATTTATATATCGAACTTAGTTAGCATAATTAACATTTAACACGGTTTCATATGCTACAGCTGAATAAATTTCATGTGGGTTCTGTACTAATTTATATGTTTGTTATCATATGTTAAATGGTTACAAGTATCACATGTATTCTGACACGACAAATAAATTAATTTATAATGGCTGAGATTTTTAGCAGAAAGAAAATGAATTTCTTACTTTGGCGATACACCATTAGTAAACATGATGCGGTGGTTTTATTTATTTACATCCATCTAAGAGACTTCTTCCTCGCCTCTATGGTTACAATAAAATTACAACAGTCTCGATTGGGTGATAAATACAAACATAATGTAAAATCCATAACGAAATATCATATACCCTTACAAAACGGTAATCCTATGATGAGGTTGAATTAGAAACTAAGCGAACCCTCTTTTATTTACCTTTTGTCTTCTTATCTACCACTAAGGTTTTCTATAAACCTACAAGAGGAAAAACATATTGAAGTTTGAGGGATTCAATAAAAAGTCGCTCGAAGCATCCGAGTGGTGATCAAAGTGGAATCACCTACCCGTTTCCCCTAGCTGGGTATAAATAAGCAAACCCTTAGGAGTTACTATGGGTATGGGTTAACCGTGTACCCCAACTGACCTGTTAAGCCTCTGAACCTGTTATTCGTCCAAATATACACTAACAATCTCCTCCTATATTTATGAAAAATAACGTGTATGTTTCAGAGTGCAGAAAGTGGAGAATATCAAAATAAGTTTCCGACTTTACACATTCCATAAAAGTTAGCACAATTTAACATAAAACATAAACATAAGTTTTAAACAATAACATAAAACATCACAAAAATATAAATGTGCTAATCCATAATAAATAAGTCTGGAAAAACAAAATGATAATGGAAAAATGCGTAACAATTCTACTCAGAGAGTAGATCATCATCATCCAAGTCAAAATCCACTTTCTCTCCTCCATCTTCACCAGTGCCTGCAAGGAATTTCAGGAGTCAGACTCTATGAATTCATAAACATATGCAGTGACGTATCAAAGTAAACTAGCTCTACCTAAATGAGCTTAGTACTTGTAGCAGTAGTGAAGTAACACTGTCAGCATCTCTATCCTGTCTAGCTAGGACGAGTAAAGTTTTGATTTTAATAAATCAAATGTTGTTATCTTATGTATTAGTGACCACTATATACCTCATCATATGATTTGACACACCATCATTTGCAACATTATCAAATATGGAATAATGTGCTATGATCACTAATGTTAGATTAACTCATACAATGACTTTCTATTCCCAGTTGAATAATTATCAAATAAGCTTACAACGAGAAAGATGTTAAGACATTAAGTGTGGAATGACTAGCATCTAACCATCTTGGGCTTTCATCAAGAAATTATTTGGGGTTTTCATTCTGTTATTAGATGCTTGAATGTTGCGACTATAGGTTCTTTCTATGAAAACATAAACATAGGAAGAAGTTTCATATTTCTATGAACTTTAATCACATCTCCCCTGATGTTTTAATTGTGAGAACTTTATTTAAGCCCTTTGTCAAGGCGTCTGGAACATTATCTTTTGACCTCACATCAAAGAGATTCACAATCCCTTGACTCGTAAGGGAGGTCACCCAGGCTTGTTTCATCTGTAGTTGTCTTCTTTTGCTATTGAATAAAGTGTTCGTAGCAATCATTTTAGTAGTCTGATTGTTGTAGTAAATTGCAATAGAACTCAATTTCAGGATCGATAGTGGAATGTCCATCACCAAATCTCTTATCCACTCTGCTTCTTCTTTCACTGAAGCTAGAGCGTAGAGTTCGGATTCCATAGAAGACAGTACAATACACGATTGCCTCTTGGACTTCCAGGCTATAGCTGCTCCTCCTAGTGTGAATATAAATCCACTAGTGAACTTACTATCGTTTAATTCTGAGCACAATTATGCATCAGAATATCCTTCCAAAACTGGAGGATGACCATGGTAACATAAACATACCTTTGGGTGTGCTTTAGGTATCGCATCAGCCTATCGTGGGCATCCCAATGGTCTTGGCTAGGATTACTAGTGAATCAGCTTAACATGCCGACCGTAAAGGCTATGTCAGGTCTTGTGCAGACCATAACATACATGAGACTACCAATCAGTTTAGCATAATCTAACTGTCTAATCACAGCTCCATCATTGGGCTTCAAACAATTATTGTAATCGTAAGGTATCTCCACTGCTCTACGTTCACTGTATCTCCACATATCCAACATGTACTTTATATAGTGGCTTTGACTTAGGGAAATGTCATTTTTCCCAAAGCTCACTTTCATGCCTAGTATAGTTTCAACTACACCTAGGTCTTTAATGTTAAACTCCTTCATTAGTTCTGACTTAACGTCATCCACTAAGGATTGATCAGAACCAATAATCGGCATATCATCAACATATAAGCATATTATAGCGACTTTGTTCGATCTATGACGTATGTAAAAAACATTTGTCCGAGAGACTAGACATGAATCTCATACTCCTTACACTATAGTCAAACTTCTCATGCCATAATTTTGGTTCTTGTTTTAGTCCGTATAGCGACTTGATTAACTTATAGACCTTACTTTCGTGACCGTCTACTATGAAGCCTTCAGGTTGGCTTATGTATATTTCTTCGGTCAGATCTCCGTTCAAAAACGCAATCTTAATATCCATTTGATGAACAATAAATTTCCCAATAGATGCAATAGCAAGGAGTATCCTAATGGTTGCTAAGTGACACACTGGTGAATATACATCAAAGTAAAGAGTTCATCTCTTCATCAATGGCCTCTTTCCAGAGTAGTGAATCCCTTGATCTCATCGCATCCTTATAGGTGGATGGATCGGCCTCAACGTGGTAAGTGATAAAATCACTACCGAAGGTTCTGGGAGTTCTCTCTCTCATCGAAGTCCGTCTAGACTCTAGGACATTATTGTCTACCGGGATGAAATAGGAGGTGCTCGGTACTGATTCAAGTTCTTCCTAAGTAATAGTTGCTTGCATACCTCGGATGGTCAAGTTTTTATCCTTAACAAACTTATCCTCAAAGAACACAGCATCCCTAGACTCAATAATTATATTATTAGACAGGTTTAAGAATTTATCTGCAACACTAACTTCAACACAACCTAAGTAGACACACGTGTTGATCATAGGTCCAAGTTTAGAGCGTCTAGGGTCAGAGACCCTGACATAGGCTATGCAGCCCCAGGTCTTCGGTTTAGTTAATGTCAGGGGTCTCTTAAACCAAAGATCGTAGGGTGTGATGTCTAACTTAGCATGATGGACTTTGTTTAGAATGTTGTTTGTAGTTAAAACTGCTTCTCCCCAATAGGCAGTAGGCATGACAGCAGTGAGCAACATAGAATTCAACATCTCTGTTAACGTTCTATTTTTCCGCTCGGCTATACCATTTGATTAGGGTGAGTAAGGAGTAGTGGTTTCTGTTATGATCCCTTAAGAGGCAAGGAAAGCGCGGAACTCACTGGACACGCATTCTCCTCCTCTATCACTTCTAAACCTCTTTATTCTCATGTCTAGTTGGTTTTCTACCATAGTTTTGAAAAGACAAAACTTTTCAAACACTTCATCTTTAGTTTTAAGAAGATAGATGTGACAGAACCTAGAGTAGTCATCGATAAATGTGATCATATACTTCCTCCTCTGGTGACAAAACTTTTAAAGTCACATATATCGAAATGCATACGCTCTAAGGTTGTTGTGCTCCTAGTAACCGCACTAAAATGTTTCCTAGTGATCTTAGTCTGAGCACACACATCACATTTTTCAGGCTGTGACTTAGTGTCTAATGTGATCTGGTGAGTTCTAGCTATTTGGAACATTTTCCTATAGTTCACGTGTCCTAGTCTCTCATGTAGAGTTTTCGGGCTAACTAAGTTTGTTTGAACTTGTTGAACCATTTAGTTTGCTAGACTTAGTCGGTAGATCCTATTTTGGGCGTAGGCACATCCAAAATAGTGTGAGTTAACTAACAGTGTTACTCTACCGCTACAAAAAGTAAATGACATATCAGCATCACATAATAGACTAATAGACACTAAGTTAGTAGCTAATGAAGGAATAAATTTGATGTTCTTTAAAATTAAAGACTTACCTAAGGATAGCAGCAAGGTTGCATTCCCCACCTTTAGTACGTCAGCTGTCTCGCCATTTACCACCGTCATAGACTTTTTCACAGTAGTGAGCCCTGTCATAAGAGCAGAATTATTGCAAATGTGGCACATCACCCCTGAATCCAAGTACCACTCCGTGCTGGCCTTAGCGTTTCCAACCATTGCAACAAAGTCGAAAGGCTTAGCTTGGCTAGCCATATTGGCTTGGTTGTCATCCTGTGGTGCTTTGGTTCTTTTCCTTTTATGGATCCTGCAATCAGATGCACTTTGTCCCCACTTGTTGCAGTTAAAACACTTGCCCTTGAATTTTTTTATTGCGTTTGTTAGGGCCTGTAACTTGGGAGCTACCATGAGAGGGTCTGGTCCTCTTAGGGATCGGCACGCGTTTAGAACTAAGGAGCGTGTTAGCCGCAGATTTCTACTTGCTAACAATTTATAAAGCGTATCGAGCCCTATTTTCATCCTCAATACGAATAAATCGCTTGAGGTCATTAAGACCGACCTGCATCTTCTTGTGGTACATTTCAATTTTAAAGTTGTACCACATAAAGGGCAGTTTAAAAATAATCGTGCCAGTAACAAAACTGTCTGACAGAGAAATATTCTCATTATGTAAAGAATCTACTAGAGCTTCAAAATCCGATGCCTAAGGGAGAATGGCCTTCTCCTCGTCGAACATGAAGGAATGGAATTTGTCCACCAAGTGAGCCTTGGACAAATCCTCCTCTTGCCTGAAGTGCTCCTCCAGTGCCTCCCAGATTTCCTTAGCGGTCTTCATTTTTATGTATATCTTTGCCAGCCTGGAGGACAAGCAGTTCAGCAGGTAGTCGCGACAGAAGTCCTCATCAGCGATCTACTGGGCTTCCTCTTCAGTTCTCATAACGGCAGTACGATCAGACTGAACTGTGTAGAACACATTCAGATATTTCATTCCAAACTGGGTATTCAACTTCCAGTCGTTGAATTCTGTCGCTGTGAATTTCTCCAGCTTTATCATCGGGACCGGAGAGGAGAAATTTGTTCCTTTCATCATGTTGCGTCACTTTGCAGAATTCAGAAACCAAAGTAATAAAAACTCTCGGTTCCAACAACTAGGAATTTTGATCGGCCACAGTAGTGCAAAGCTTCCAAACACAGAAATCTAGCAAGACGTAGATCTCCTCCAAACTGAAAACCGTGAGCAGATTGGCGAGATCTGGAGAAAGCAACCGCTCCTTCGCAGGAGGAAGAGGCCACTGGATGAAAACCTTTGTTCCAGATCGGCCGAGTTTTTCCCTATCGGCGACGACAATTGAGAGCAGTGACAGCGAAAATGATCGTCCCTGTTCCGATTAAAAGCAAGTGCGATGAAAAATTTCCTTTTCACGATCTCTATCTGGATGAACAACGATGGGTTCCTCCTCCCGAGTTTTCCAGCGGCCAGAACAAAACCTATACAGGTGGATGCCCTATGCAGGCGGCGGCTCTATACAGGAGGCGGCTAGGGTTTCTCCTTCACGATCGTTTCCAATGTTGGTGAAATCACGGGATGGACGAAGGAAGCGGTTACGACAGCGAAAACCTCCCGATTTCAGCGGCGGCAGCGCCGATCTTCTTCTCTATTTCAGGTGGCACCGATCTTCTCTATTCTAGGCAGCGGTATTGGGAGAACAACAGCACGGTTTTTTTTCTTTCAGAATCGCAATCGGCCAGTAACTTTCTCACAGGCGGCGAAAAATATCGTTCTCGATTGGCGACGGTGGGAGAAAATCTGAGAGCGAAATTTCCGTTTTTTCGTTCGACACAGCAGCGGAAAACCAAAACCGAGAGTGCGATTCTCTGCCCGATTTGTGATCCTAAGCGCCGATGGCGAGCGGCCGGAAGAAGAACAGGAGCGATGAAGGCGTTAGGGAGAATTTTTTTCTTATTCCTTGTTCCTTCTTCCCGATCGCTGGCGGCCAAGGATGTGATTTCTCCTGTGCGAAAAAAATGACATGAACGGGGGAGAGGCAGTTACGGGAGTGATGGATGTCGTGAGCGACGGGGCTAACTTCGAGATTGAAAAGTCGCTCGAAGCATCCGAGTAGTGATCAAAGTGGAATCACCTACCCATTGCCCCTAGGTGGGTATAAATAGGCAAACCATTAGGAGTTACTATGAGTATGGGTTAACCGTGTACCCTAACTGACCCGTTAAGCCTTTGAATCCGTTATTCATCCAAATATACACTAACATTCAACAACCTCCTTTCCCTAGGGTTTAACAAAACTCATCATCTAATACTAATAAAGGGAAGAAAGGGGAAAGTAAATAAATACCCTCTTCCTTAAAATCAAATCTAGCTTACGAGGAGTCGATTTCTGGATTATTCCAAAAACTTGGAATCATTCCTTCTTTCAGACATTAGACATAGGAGGAAGAAGAAATCATGAAATTATTAGAATAAACATAGTAGGTTATTAGAGGAGCAACAAGAGTATTACTGTTCTTGCACCTGAATTGTCAGCCTGCAGCAGTTGAAGTTAGGATGAGATTTCACCAAGGATATTTGTGCGTTTTCGTACTGCACCCACTAGATATAATTAAGGAGAGGAGCCTTCTGTGGTAACCTAAGGGGAGAGAAGAATTGATGAGGATGTTGATGTCGAAAGGGGGTAGCGTCGGTTACAAAAAAGCAAGAGGATTTGCCAGTTGGAGATGTCTGCGAAAGAGAGAGAGAGTGGAGGTGGCAGTTTCGTCGATCGGCTAAGAGGAAGAAACAGTGTTCTACATGGAGTTGTGGGGAAATAAATGATGGGCGGTTGCTACTTTATGTCAGGTGTCTATGGGAGGGAGGAAGAAATAACACACATACTGTACAGTTATGAAAATTACAGGGGAGAGAAAGGAAATTGTGTATCAGTTTCTAATTAGGGAATTCAGCCATATTATCAAATTGCCCCTACTTTATAAAACCTTTCAACACATTGTGCTACTCTCCTGCATATAATTGAAATTTTGTCGACACTACAATTCATACACATTCAAAATTAACACGAGATAAATATTTTGATGGTTAAATGCAATGTCTTCATCCGATGACTGTCGTACCAACGATTATTTGTGATCAAATTCCAAAATAAAATTTTATTGTTGCATTACATTACAGATATTACAAATCTTTCCTTCTGATAACATTTTTGTCATCGAAAATTTAGAATCATTCATGAGTAAAAGAGGAGAGCATATTCTTCATTGCTCTAGAGCTCATCTTCTTTTCCTCAAGTGTATTTTGGCCAACTACATATCATCAAAAGGACTTTTACAAATGAATCTCTCCATTATTAGCTTCTGAACACTTGAGCCCACTATCCTAATTGGTTGGATACTGCCACTAAGATTTGATTCAATTGGTGCATTCTCAGTACTGACCACCTGACATGATATATGTTTGCCCTTCTCATATAGAAGACGCGGACTACATCATGCAATCTACTCTCTTCCTTAGGTAAGGCTAACCTATAAGCAACCTCACCAATGCATTCAAACACTTAGAATGGACCAACAAACTGGGGACTCAGCTATATTCATCCTCTTAAGTGTAGAATTATTTTTACTAGGTTTGGCAGATATAAAATCTCAAATGTTGAGCTCCGCTGTTTAGTTCTTCTGATAATAATGCTCAACTTTTCTATCATGAGCTATTCTCATATGATCCTAAAAGAACTTAAATTGATATATAGTTTCATAAATCCAAGATTCATTATTTAACATTCACTCTTCATTCTGCCTAAGGGTATCTGACTAAATCTACCATAAAGTGCCTTAAGAGAGGGATGTCAACACTCATTTGGAAATTAATATGTTAGGATGATGATAAAAAGAAAACATACTCTCACTTACTTTGAGAGTTCAAAATGCAAATCTTCAATATCTCTTTTATAATTATATTAGCTTGCTCTATTAATATATTTATTCAAGAATGAATGACTGTGATAAATTTTAACTTCATATTTAAGGACTTCTATAAATAACTCCAATCCTTAATATGAGTTTACCATCTTTATCAACAAGGTTGGCATTTGAATATATCATGAAACTTGACTACTTATTAATACACAACTAACTTGGTCTTGATCCACATTTTTATTAGAATAAGAAATGATTTATATGGTCAATTGATCTATGATAACTCACACAACAACATTTCCTAGGTAGATCTTTGAATATTGTGAACAAATTTTGTTGATGTGTAATCAAACTATCTTGCAACTGCTTTTTGGCATGTAACATTCTATTTTAAACTAATGTATGTTTCACATTTTTCTATAATTCCATTATAAACTTATTCATGTAGTCCTTGTCTGATTTCTATAAATTCACCAGTATCTGTGTACCAATCTAAGGTATAAAATAATTATAGTAATGAGGCTCAAAAATGTCTAAGAAAAGATGGTCAATAATAGACTGCAACTCGTCCTTTGCAATTCACATGAGGTAAAGTCATGCTAAGTCAAAAATTTCCCATAAGTGTGATCCTAGACAAATTCCACGATGCTAACATCTTGGAATCTTAAAATAATTAAAGTATGATTTGGTCTTCTATATTTCATAAAATTTCAATTTAAAATAGGGTCGTAAAACCCATAATGACACGAGAAACCACACTGATTCTCTAATCTACTAAAAGTCTGTGTCTATTCCAACGAACTTGGAAAATGGCACTATCTCACACATCTTCTATTAATCTATAGTGTTATCGAATTATCTTTACCATGATAGTTTTGAAAATCCACATCATAATCTATAAGGAATTTCAACCATATACATCGACACATAGGGAGTACCTGAAGTGCATATTCAAACTTTTATATTCTATGAGGATCTCAGATCAAATTCCATTAGGGTAGTAGTGTCTTCAATTCCATTAGGCTGTGAGTAACTCCAATTCATTCACATGCTAACTCTTCTTACGGATTTTAATTGATTGGATGCATCATTGTTACATTCTTATGCTTCATGATGACACATCACAAATCCCTGCCTAAAGTATCATCGCAAAAACCTAAATTCCTTCTATGTCTATAGGTAAGAACAATCGTATCACCTTCATTATTCAAATCTCAATTCTTCAATTACTAACTTGAAATCTATTATCCAATGGAAACTTCTCAGTTTTTGGTAAGTGAATTTAAAGGTAATCTTATTTTCATGGAAATCTTACTAAGTCTTCTAAAATATCTTGCTAATCTAAGAAGGTTATGAACCTCAATGACTTTGCTCTCAAAAACTTTAATTACTTGAATCTTTTTAGGTTCATCGAGAACTCTCCACTACTGTCATTGTGTCTTAAAGAGGTAACTTAGAAGAGTTAAATCTTACACTTAATTTATTTTTGAGGATGGTATTTTTTGAGTACTCTAAATTGTCCTTAATTCTTTGAAAATAAAATAATATCATCGAGAAAGGAACTCACAAATCAACATAAAAAATCTCAGACACCTTTTTTGTCTAATCTATGAAAGAATGGGGGAACTGCCCATTCTAAAATGCATGATTACCAACTTAATGTTAAAACTTTGTGTTAAAATATTAACTTTATATGTTCCCTCTATTATCCCTTAGTCATGGAAACCATAACCTAAGTCAAGCCTAGGGAAATGAACAAGATTCTTCAAACTAGTCATTAAATTTGTAAATCTTAGGTAATAATTACTTACTTGCACATGTGAACTTATACAACTCATGATGGTTGATGAATAACTTGAAATTGTCATCCTTCATGACAAAAGATGAGTCATTCTTAAAGGTAACATTGTTATGCCTTATAATATCATCTCGAGCAAACTCATGTCGTTGAACTATATAACCTACTAATACTTCAAGTGTCATGTAATACAAGAATTTGTTATGGCTAAATTTTAGGAATGGTTTTGATTCGGGCATATATCTCTTTGGCATGGTTGTGAAGTACTACTAGCATTTCAAGAAAAACTTATGAAGGTTCATAAAAATAATGTGACATCCTAAAAATTGTTTCTTATTCTGACGTGTATCACTAAAAACCCATCATAATTGATGTTACAACTTATGACTGTCCTAACTGACGTGACAATAACATTGGAAACTCATTTCATGCCTCGAGACATAGTAGTGAATTGATCTAGTCAACCCACACTTAGCTTGGTTCTATTAGTAATCTCACCTTACCTTCTAATAATCAATTCTCACTCATAATTAGATCAAACTATATTGTAGGAGTGTTGCATATTACTATTATAAACTCATAGCTCAAGGGTAAACAAGATCTGCATTGATGTCTAATATGTTAAGAATCTTTCAACACCCAGGGCATCTAACACTGACAACATAAGAAAGATCTTGAGCTCAATTATAAGCAAATGGTACTAACATAAATGATTGTGATGATCTCATACTAAGGAGCATGGAACATGATTTAGAATGAAGAAGTTGACAAGAGAGGTGATAACTAATCTAACTTGATTATACTGACCTGATACGATCTATAATTTGCCATAAAAGGTGTGAAGAATTCTAGATTTGCTCTAGAGAGTATCATAATTAAAAAGTGGAAAATCACATTCTTATCGGTAATCACTTCTAACACTAAAGGAATTATAGATAACAAAGGATTAGACATCAACCAAATGTCTGTCTTTGAACTTCGATAAAAGCATCTAACATCACGATTACTTATTCTTAGAGAGGATGACTTAATGTCTCTAACATCTAAGGAGGGAAGTCAATGAAATTATAAGACTCTATTAATTTACTAGGACGTTATAGGATCCTAAAACTTTGACACCAATTAAAACAACCCTACCTAGTTTAACATCAATTCTTAAGCTTGACGGAACTTATGATGTGAAGCAAACTAAGCAATAATATAAAATCAGTATCATAACAAAATTAACTAAAGTTTACAACAAAAATAAATGACTAGAATTAAAATTAATAAAGTACCTTAAGGTTTGGAATACAAAGCCAACTAGGAAGTATGATCAAATAACTTGACCCATACTCCATATAAATTTTGTCTTACACATGCTTATCTATTAAGTACATGGATCTTAAATGTCTAATCAATCCTGTGATCTTTAATTAAACTTTCTTTTAAATCTTAAAATCATTACACTACATCATATCATGTATATGGTAGCACTCAAACACCGCTACTATATTTGAAAAAAAACTGTTGTTGTAGAGCTACGGTAGCGGTTGCGTGTATGTTGCATCCGCTTTCGTGGTCGTAGGGTATGGTAGTGGTTACCAAATATATTGTGGTGTCCTTACAGCCTCTACTATAGGTACATCTATTGTAGCGGTTATGGTTTTCAATAGTAGTGATTGTTCTATTTTACAGCTATAGTCATGATACTCTATGGTAGCATTTGACAACATTTATGATTCTCTATGGTAGCAGTTATCCTCATTTATAGCAATGGTTTTTATTCTCAATGACAATGATTATGATGATCAATACAAGCAGTCAGAGAATGGATCCAAAATTCAATAATATTCAATTTGGAGGCAAGAGTGGACCCAAAATTCAATTACAAACGTGATTTCACAGCCAAGAGTTAAAATTTTCAATGTGATTACAAATGTGATTATCAATGTCATTCTCAAGCCGAAATTCAATTACATCTCGAACACTCAAATGTCATTCTCATGCCAAGAGTTAAAATGTCAAATGAAAAATAATCCAATTACCTATATATTATCATCAACTAGCACTACAAGAAAATCTCTTATTAGCTAGGAGAAGAATTCGTTGCTAAAACATAAAATTTGTTGCTATTTATATTAGCAAGATATTTAACAACAAAAAATTTCTCTTTCTAAATTGAGTCTAGCTAAATTTAGAAAGAATTTTTTTGTTGCTATTTTGTAAGGAAATTTTAGCAATAATTTTTATCCTTCTTAAATTAGCAAGTAATTCATTTTTTTGTTGCTAATTATTATGGTAAATAAAAAATATTTTTATATGATAAAATAAATTTACTTTCTATAAAGAGTAGGATTCGAACCCCTATCTCTCAAATAAATTATACCAAGCTTGCCAACTATGCTAACAAACTAATTTGTATAATTTTGCGGTACTTTATATATACATATATATAAATGTTTAATATTTAATTTATAATATTATGTAAAGAAGTAAATATATCTTATCATTTCTAAATATATATAAGTATTAAAAATTTATAATATTATATATATATATATATCTTCCCTTAACTTATAAATATATATAAGTATTTTAAAATTTTAAAAATTACATTAAAAATGAATATATTATTAATTAATTTGTTGAAAACTAATTAATACTCTATTATAATTTATAAATTTATTATTAATTATTCTATTCAAATAATTTATGCTAGTTTCTAAGATATGTATATTTTTAAATAATTTACAAAATTAATTATAAATAATAATTATTTTGTTGGATATAAACTATGTTAATTTATAGACATATATAAATATATAAATAATTGTTTAACATATATGAAGGATATATATATGTATGATCATTTCATTTTATATTTTAGCTATGACTTAAATTTAAGAGATGAACATAAAAAAAATATTTTTTTTATGAAAGATAGCAAATGTTTTAGGAGAGAAATATCTTCATCAATATTTTTGCAACAAAAATTGTTGTTATTTTAGCAACAAAAAAAGTTTTTTTGTTATTTTTGTAATAAATATTTTGCAATGAAATAATTCGTTGCTAATTTTGCAACAAAACAATTTGTTGTTAATTTTGTAGGTAAATTAGGAAATCATTTATCTTGCTAAATTTGATGCTAATTAGCAAGCAGTTATCTTATCTTTCTATTTTTCCTTGCTAAATAGGTTTTTTCTTGTAGTGTAGATGACAAAAATTTTAATTTTTCCTCCTCAACCCATACATCTCGAACACTCAAATTGGTAACAAAATCAATAGAATAAGAAATTTGCCACTCCTCCAATTTTTCCACAAAGTTTGTGATCGGAGACCTCAACGCGACACCTCCAAGTTCTTCTTTTGAATACTTCCGGTAGAGCACGGTCAGCTTGTCATCTTACGCAGAAGAATGAAATCTCATCATTATCTCAGCACACTCCCTGCACCATAATCAGGATTATCAATTACAAACATGTCGCCTTACCGCCGAAAAATTCAACAATAAATACCACCAAGCACAAGAGTTTCATACCTTAGTTGCGGCTCCGAAAAACTAGTGTGATATTGCAAAGTTTTGGTCCACAACGGAATCTTATTCAGAGTGCAGTGTATATACTAAAGGTACTGGCTGCAAACAACAACACCAATAATGCCCGCCAAAGGTGTAGAAAGTTGTCTTTAAATGTAAACATCAAGAATTACCAGCACAATAACTTTATCTTTAAGAAATTTTGATCATTAAAATAGAATATTCTAGTTCCACAACAGCTTTCCCTCAAAAAATAGTCAAAATAGTACCCAATAGATTATAAATTGTCCTTTGAATATAAAAGGTGACAATATACTAGAACCCAAGAGTATTGGCACCTTTGATTAGGCATCTAACAAGAAATACATGATGGTCAGAGTTATCTTGAGTTCTTTTCATAGAGGAAAGGTTGCGTAGTTATCTTCATATCTCTCCTCTATCATCTTCCATTCCTCCATAATGGTCTCTTCTTGAATACTCAATCCATTTATAGTTCAAGCACCACGGGCCAAAAAATCAGATCATTGCTCCACTGTAAACTTAAAAATAAAATCTTAAGTTTTTTATATAAAAGAGGTCATATGAACATTACTATACTATAATTTGAAGTTGTACTAAAATTAAAGGAAATATGAATTGAACAAAATAACTAAAGTACTCAAATCTGACAGGTTGATGCAACTTGGAGGTTTGACACTTTAATCAACCTAGAACCATCATCTGACGCACCTGTGTTCCGAAAATTATGCATCTCTTGAACATTCTATCAAGCAGATTGTGAGCATGTGAAAGAGAATTAGCTTACTAAACTAAAGATGTTTGTATGAAACTGTGATTGAGAAGCCTGATTAACTCCAGGCAACCACATGTAAAGTGTGCAAGACATTATAGTCCAGAGCTAAACTTGTGCATAGATTACAACTAAGAAAAGAAAATCTCAATATATACCTACGCATCATTTGTCATAGTGTTGGTCTGAAAATGCAGGAAAAAACATGAAGCCACGAAAATGCTGGAAAATATAGAAAACAAGTAGAAATCTGTAAAGAGAACATAGAGTTCTAAAAATTGAGATTGAAATGAGATTGGACAGAAGTTGGGATTATTTTTAGATCTGAAAATAGAGATCTGTAATCTTATTGTGAATGAGTGAAAAGCAATAGGGGACAAATATGCAAGAGCAATATGGAACAAATAAGCAAGTTGAATTATAATACCTGATGATGTTGATGCTACTTCAAAGGGCAGTGGAGTGACGAACTGCTGGAAGAACCCCAAAGGAGTTTTTTGCATACAGAGGTCGTCGGTGTAGATTCTCTCACAGGAAATAGATCGCCAATGTGCTTTATTGCTGTGTGAGAACAGTGGCGAGTTGCAGGCGTTGCGATGAAGAGCGAAGGGTTGGAGGAAGAGAAGGGGAGGTGCAGTCAGACCATGAAGTGGCTTCCATTTGACGGTGGAAACTCTAGCTGCTATGCTCTGTTGTACCGTGCAACAATGGTTAATGATGAGAGGGAGTCCCGCTTGATTCCGTCGCCGATGGAGAATCACGGACAGAGGAGGTTCCCGATGGAGTATTGCGCACGGAGGAGTCGGTCTAGAATGCCCTAGATGAGATGTGTAGGAAGAATGTTGTGGGATGAGGGCGACACTATTAGGGATGGAAATGCTGAGGGTTTTGTTTCGATCAGGTTTTATTTAATCAAGGGAATCCTTGCTTTAAGATGTATGACTCTAATGTATTTTGTCTTATTTATCTTGTCATAGAACCTAAAACAATACTTTTTCTTAATATAGTATAGATATATACATATACATGCATAGATAAGAACATTAAAAAGTCACCAAACTCTGTATATTAGACTTTACATACATGTTTCATACTCAATCAAAATGACTTATTATTTATTTATTATACTCATTTAAAATTTAAAATAACTTTTTATGAAGATTTTATCAAAAAAAAATCATTTATTTACTCAAATTTTCGAAAATAACATTTCATGGTTATTCATTTTTCCTGTTAGCTGTTACTAATCACATCATTGAAAAAGTAATGCAATGTATCATGAGAAAGACCAAGTTTCAACTACATCTTGCCTGATATCACTAAAAAGCTTCTACGATTATGTATTTCTTTTTATAATATATAGATTAGGAAATCTAAATGGGGAAAGTGTGGAAGAAAATTTTAGGGAAAAATTAGGGTGTAGTAGCGTTTATCATACATAGTAGTGGTTATAAACGCGACCATAAATTATTATTGGTAGCGTTTTTGTAATAACGACAAAATAACTAATATTGTAGGTATGATAAGTTATAGTAGTGGTTATCTATCTACATTTGTTGATGGCGCCATGGATCCCCGTCTGAAAGCATTCGTGGATTAGGACCGTCGTTCCCGCAAGCTCACATATGGTATTTCTACCTCGATGCCAACGCCGCCGCCAAAGCGTTCGTGGATTGGGACGGTTGTGGCCGCAAGCTCACGGATGGGATTTCTACCTCGACGCCAACGCCTCTGCCACTATTAAATAAAATATATAATTATGAATAAAATAATTATAATTATATATTTTATTAAATTGTTATTTTATCGATTGTTATTTTAAGCAATCTTATTTCAAGCATTTAAATTTTGTATTGCATGATGGGTGCTTATAATCATCTTGTATTTTTTATTCTTCATGCAAACTCTATGCTTTATTTAATTCATGATGGGTGCATATAACCATCATGAGGGTGTCAATTTTCTAAGGTGGAGATTGAGTGGTGTAGCCTATATATAGGCATGGATTGTTTTCATATGGTGAAGTTGAATGAGAATTTGAAATCCTACCTCCAAAAGGAATCTCCCCCCTCTCCCTCCTATTCTAATTTCGGCTCCCTCTCAATCCTAGCCTTCTCTCCCTCTCCTAGCCGCCAACCTCCCCTCCCTCCTCCTTCTCTCGGCCACCCAAAGCCCCTCCTTCACAAGCCACCACCCCCTAGCCTCCTCTCCCTTTCATCCATAGCCGACCGACCTATCTCAAGCAAAACCCGACCAACCCCTTCCCCCTTCAAGGAAGAATCTGGCCACCCCTCTCTCTTGGTGGTTAGAGCAAGGTGCTTGTGGTAATCTCTCGAGGATCTCGGTCAAGGCGTGATGCGACGAAGGAGGACGAGTTTCCTCTCCATCCTGCATAACTCTGGCGGAACCGTGGAACAGCGATTCAAGCGAGATAACCAGAATTACCTATTCTAGCTTGGGTAACGAAAATCTCTACCGTTGTGTGTTTTCTCCTCTTGATAGATCTTGTGGCATATGCGTGTTGCGTGGGTTGTGAATTGTTTGAAATTTCGTGGTTAAATTTTCATTGATATTGTTGGTGTTTTCCTTTTTCCGTTTAAGTTCGTGAGGCATGGAGGCCCTCATTTTATTTTGTTGGGAGAGAACCACCCTTATCCGAATCTTTTGTTTTCGGTGGATTCTCTTTTGGTACAACAACGCTCGACCGAACCGTGTGAGTTCCTTTTACTTGAGAGGACCTTGGCCTATCGCCTTGGTACTATCTTGAAGGGCTTTGCGAACCCTCCGTCGTCTATGTTTAATGAATATCCGAGTTGGGCGGTTGCTGCGTTTTGGTTGCTTGAGCATGATGTGAGAGTTAGCGGAGAGCGTTGCGTTAGTTACGTCGATCACCATAATGCCCAAAAGGACTAGTCTGCATCAATTTGGTATCAGAGGGAGGTTCACGTCAATTTCTTAATTGGCACCCTCCCCCTTTTATTTGCACGTCGGCATGTACGTTTCTAGTTCGTTTATTTGAAAATCTAACAAAAAAAAATTTTATGGTCTGCCAATAGCGGCCTAGATTTCTTATTTTTCAGCAAAATTCAAAAAAAATGTAATAAACCTCATATTTTTTCCAACAAGAAAATCTATTTTATATAATTATAATCTTAGTGGCTAAGCGGGAACAATTCCATCATTCTTAGAATTCGTTGTTCAGGTACCCTTTCTTTGCATTCGCACCAAAACCGGAACGAGTGTCCTCCCCGGTACACACTGAAATGGCTTTCGACGTGAACGCTTCCAATCGTCCTCTGACTTATGTACACACCAATATTTTTACCTATGATGGTTATGGGGATCCAGAGTATTTTAGAGACGGGCTTAGGTGGGTAGAAATGTATTTTGATTATAATAAATTGGGCGACTACCAAAAGGTCAATGTAGTACGAGAGCGGTTAAGAGGTCGAGCCCGCGTGTTTTGGCTGAACGAAGAGCGTAGAGCTGGTAGCTATCCATATGCACGACCCCACATGCGAAGAATACTCTCGGAGAAATTTGATTCCCCCTACTGCCTTACTTCTAGTCCGACATCCGCTAGCCAGTATAGTTATGGCACCTTATCCAAGCCTGATTATAGGGGTGACCTATTCCCCCAGGACAGATCCTTTCCCCTGGCTAGTGGAGCTACCCATAGCACACCTGCACCCACCTATAGAGGAAAGGAAATAGTGAGGTCCCCTATCTAGAGTTCGGTACATGTGACTGCTAGGACTGTCATGAGCCCACAGGGTGAGAGTAGTCCTATCTGTAGGGGAAGACAGACGACTATGACTTGTGAGTCTAGTGGCGTATCTGACCATGGCTATATTGAGCATCCTACCCCGATTACGCCCATGGACCCTTTTAAGTCTCTCCCCGAGTTTCCTGAATTAGTCGTTGACTCTCCTGTTGAGTCTGAGGCAGTGTCTAGGACTGTGCCTGTCACTGAGGATGAGGCTGAATACGCTGGCGATTTGAGTGACGATGAGGAGATTGATTACCCTAGTGACCTGGACGAGGATTTCTCCTCGGCGAAATCGTCTCCTCTTCCTTTCGGCGATGTTTCTAAGGCGTCTCCCTTGATAGTTATGGAGTCTTCTAGTGACCCTGAGTCATAAAACATTCCGGCTGAGTCATCCTATATTGAGATCTTACCTGTTACTGATTTAGGTGATGACCTGCTAGAACACGAACTAGTTCCTTCCAGCCCAGAACATATTGAGGTGCCCATTTATTTACCTTCCCCGTTAGATCAATCCAGTCGGAAAAGTGTGAGTGAGGATCACAATATTATAATGATTGATCCACGATTGGTAGATGTTTCAACGGTGTTGGAAGAGTCACCTTAGGATGGATGTTTATCTTGGGATAATCTTAGTGGTGCACATACAGGAGATAGTTCATTGTTATTATCATTGTTGCTTGAGGGTCATACTAATTTAGATTCTCCTCGGGATTCGATTTGCCCAACCCTCCATCATGATTTAGACAATGTACCTACTTCGTGGGAGGATTTGGTTAGCGAAGGATGTGACATTTTGGAAGATTTACCCTATATGGGAAGGTTATTTGTGGATGACGGTAGCACTGAGGACCCGATAGACATTTCTTTGATGTTAGCTCCTTCGCCAGAAGCCCGAAATGGATTCGAAATTTTGTCGAGTATGATTTTGTCTACTTTTGAGACCAATACTTATTCTGATTTGGACGAATTATCTAGTGGGTTGGAAGAAATGTCGGCTGAGTTGGTAGAGTCACCCCATGATGAATGTTTATCTGATAGTGAGTTAGATGATGACGATCCAGCTGAGTTTTCGGTAAGGATGAATCTACTGTTTGATTTTTTCTTTGATTTTGATGGCTTGCACCCAGAGGATTTTTCTTGGACATTAAATCCATGTTTTGACGGTGAGTATAATTTAGTTCCTCCTTCGAAATCGCCCATGTCGACTCCTCCTCCGGTTCACTTGACTCGATTAGATGACTTGTTGGGGAACGAGCTTGCCATTTCTAGCCCGAGATATCTAGAGATGTTTATTTATCCAGCTTCCCAATTAGACTTACCCAAACGGATGTGTGTGA
The DNA here is from genome assembly GCA_039583875.1 of Platanthera guangdongensis. NCBI lineage: Eukaryota > Viridiplantae > Streptophyta > Magnoliopsida > Asparagales > Orchidaceae > Platanthera > Platanthera guangdongensis. The sequence continues at coordinate 60,831,640 of CM077150.1, read as the reverse complement.
GCGATTTGTTAGTTGTCGCGTTCGGTCTTTCCACTACTGTTCATAGATCTGACTATGTTGTTCCTAGGATGGACCGTTCATCTGACCGCTTGGGGTTGGGTAAGGCTTCGTTTTGGACCGCTAGTGATTCCATGGCGATGGTACGTTTTTATGTGGTGTCCCCCAGACACAATTATTTACCAAGCCCGGTCGCTTGCATTTATCCTCCGCCTTTTGATGATCCGTGCATGCACACGTTAGTGAATGTAGTTGGGTATGTGGAGTTGTGTCTCCCATACTACCTTTCAACTCCGGGAGCATCCAACTCTATAGTTGGTGATGAGCGTTTTCCGCAGGCATTTCTTTGTGAAATTTTTAAATCAAAATTTAAATCTAAATTTTAAACTACGACGTTGGACTCCACGGAAATCGTTAATGAATGTAGAGCACCCGTGCCACCAGACTTAGTCCCATTATTTTCTACTGTTAACTCAAGTCATGTTGCACATGGGTTCACCCCTCATGGTTTTAATTTAATTAGGCGCATTCTTAACATCTTAATCAATCAAGAAGCGTCTATTAAATCACTTGCTAGTTCGGGTCGGAGGGTTTCCTACCGTTATGTGGATGATTTGGGTTTGGTTTGTCTCACCCCTGAACGGATGACCCTGGGCACCTTAAAAAATATTAACGAATCGGCAAGTCCATCCTTTGCGAACCTTAAGGGAGTTTGGTAACATCACTTTTCTATTAGAATTTTCCAATGATTGGGGCATAGCTTCTATTTTCATCATTTCATATTTTACGCTTCATGCTTCTATGCCACTTGAAATGTCTACCTCTCCGTATATATATTCCACTTTGAATTCTATCGGGTTGGGTGGTGCAAGTTTCCCAGGATCATTCTCTTTCTCGGTCTCCATCGGAGGTATATTGGTTGATGTTGTGGAAACTGTTTTTCCTTCGTTGGCTAATGCGTTTTTGAGGTCACCCCAAGACCACTTTTTGCCTTGCAGGTTCTTCTTCCCCGTCGACGATCTTCCATGCGAGTACTCACATGCCTAATCATCAGTGATGAGTATTTTTGAGAGGGGGAGGATTGATGGCGTCATGGATCCCCGTCTGAAAGCGTTCGTGGATTGGGACGGTCGTTGTCGCAAGCTCACAGATGGTATTTCTACCTCGATGCCAACGTCGCCGCCAAAGCGTTCGTGGATTGGGACGGTTGTGGCCGCAAGCTCACGGATGGGATTTCTACCTCGACGCCAACGCCAACGCCACTATTAAATAAAATATATAATTATGAATAAAATAATTATAATTATATATTTTATTAAATTGTTATTTTATCGATTGTTATTTTAAGCAATCTTATTTCAAGCATTTTAATTTTGTATTGCATGATGGGTGCTTATAACCATCTTGCATTTTTTTATTCTTCATGCAAACTCTATGCTTTATTTAATTCATGATGGGTGCATATAACCATCATGAGGGTGTTAATTTTCTAAGGTGGAGATTGAGTGGTGTAGCCTATATATAGGCATGGATTGTTTTCATATGGTGAAGTTGAATGAGAATTTGAAATCCTACCTCCAAAAGGAATCTCCCCCGCTCCCTCCTATTCTAATTTCAGCTCCCTATCAATCCTAGCCTTCTCTCCCTCTCCTAGCCGCCAACCTCCCCTCCCTCCTCCTTCTCTCGGCCACCCAAAGCCCCTCCTTCACAAGCCACCACCCCCTAGCCTCCTCTCCCTTTCATCCATAGCCGACCGACCTCTCTCTAGCAAAACTCGACCAACCCCTTCCCCCTTCAAGGAAGAATCCGGCCACCCCTCTCTCTTGATGGTTAGAGCAAGGTTCTTGTGGTAATCTCTCGAGGATCTCGGTCAAGCCGTGATGCGACGAAGGAGGACGAGTTTCCTCTCCATCCTGCGTGACACCGGCGAACCCGTGGAAGAGCGATTAAAATGAGATAACCGGAATCACCTATTCTTGTTTGGGTAACGAAAATCTCTATCGTTGTGTGTTTTCTCCTCTTGATAGATCTTGTGGCATATGCGTGTTGCGTGGCTTGTGAAGCGTTTGAAATTTCGTGGTTAAATTTTCATTGATATTGTTGGTGTTTTCGTTTTTCCGTTTAAGTTCGTGAGGCATGGCGGTCCTCATTTTATTTTGTTGGGAGAGAACCACCCTTGTCCGAATCTTTTATTTTTGGTGGATTCTCTTTTGGTACAACAATGCTCGACCGAACCGTGTGGGTTCCTTTTGCTTGAGAGGACCTTGGACTATCGCCTTGGTACTATCTTGAAGGGCTTTGCGAACCCTCCGTCGTCTATGTTTAATGAATATCCGAGTTGGGAGGTTGCTACGTTTTGGTTGCTTGAGCGTGATGTGAGAGTTATCGGAGAGCGTTGCGTTAGTTACGTCGATCACCATAACTCCCAAAAGGACTAGTCTGCATCATTTGTGGTTCTAAACGCTACCATATATAACTTTTGGTAGTGTTTACTTAACCGCTACAAATTAAGCGCTACCATATGCATGATATGGTTTAGTGTTATGTTATAGATAATTCTAGGTTTTGACTTGCAATAGGAACTGAGACGTCTCTATTTCTATTCTTCTCCTTCTTAATTAAGTGGATCTATTTGCACATTCTAATGAATGGATTCCCTACTAATGAACGTATGAGTTCTAGTGTATATCTTTCACAGACACATACGCAAATCTACAAAAACTATATAGTGTATCAACACCCAAACTTGAGGCTCATAAGGTCTGTTATGCCCTATGAGTATGATGGTGAGCCTCCATCAATCATGAGGAAGAATGCCTCTCATGACCCCCTATCTGAACTGAACATCCAGTGATTAGTATGACCAATACTTATTATTGTCCAATTAAGGCCACTGCTCTGAGGCTTAATACATATCATAACATTTTGTTTTGAGTCTACTTGCATATAACATCTCCAGATGGTTTGTTTGTGTGTTACAATGTTATTTGTGCGTTGATCTGTATGTCGAGATATGATAATCTAATTGACATTTAGTATGTATTCATTTGTTATTGATGATATAATTTTATGCATGTTTTGTAATAAATATTTATCTAAATACAAATTCATGTGTTACTGATCATTCAAGTTTCTTGATTATTGTAGTAAAATATTTGTCTGACTATAAATTCAAGTGCGTCTGATTGCCCGCTCATTTGTGTTCTATACTATCATTTGTTTGGATATTGTTGAAGCCAAAAACTAGCCTCAATGAGAGTTCGGACCTTGGGGTGTAGCTAACACCTAGTTCTCTCAAACCCAGACCCCTGACCATTAACAAAGAACCTGGAACTGACCCTAAGCCTAAGCTGGGAGGTCCCTCCACTATCCCGGAAGATCTCTGAGCGCTTCCCCTCCAAAGCCAATTGCTGAGCTAGGAGTACCTCGGAAAGCACTAGAAGGTTTGAAGAAAGTATGAAAGCTTGCCTTCTAAGGTATCTTGTGGGTCATATTTATAGGCTTCCAGCATCTGGTCTGCCAGCAGCTTAACTCCACAGTTCCAAAAGGATATTTGCAGCCCACCTTGGCCTACCAACATCGTAACTCTGCTGTTCTGAGGAGCTAAATGCAGGTCCGAGGTCATCCTAGTAGTTTACCTCTAGACCTTGCTGGGTGGAAGCCCTTCCTCTACACTGTAAGCTTTCTGCCTGCCCTATGTGAAACTTAGGGGCAAGCCGCAAAGTGCTGAGTGACAGAATAGGACTCTCTGCCAAGGGCAAAAGGGGATTGAGTGGCAAAGCCTCACTCAACGCCGACAGCAGCAGGGCATTGAGTGGCAAAGCCTCCCTCAATGTTAAAGGAGAAAGGGCATTGAGTGACAAAACCTTACACAATGTCGAGAGCTGCAGGGGGTTGAGTTGCAAAGCCTCCCTTAATGCCACAGGCAAAAGGGCGTTGAGTGGCAAAGCCTCACTCAATGCCAAAGGTGAAAGGGCGTTGAATTGCAGAGCCCCACTCAATGCCAAGTACTACAGGGCATCCCGCTTACCTAGATGTAAGACCTCTCGCATGCTCCGGGCGAGAACCCTCTCATCTATCCATCTATCTGACCTGACTTCTAGCCTAAAGCTAGCCCAAGGCTCATCCAACACTGGTCCTTCGGGCATCTATGTCCCACCCAGCAAATATGGGGTTATACAGAATCTCCGCTCTTTGCAAGCTAGCCTCATGCTTGGAAAGACACGTCCAACACCCGATATTCATTAAGCACTTGCTGACCTGGAATGGAATCTTGGGTAGGCCCCACCCTAGTCCTGTATATATTATGTCGTCGGGCCATCCCTCAGGCCACCACTATTGATGTCACCTACCTCTTAAGCTCCTACAAGGCTATTAAGATGTATGCCAAGCGCAACGAGAGGCCACTCTTGCAAGAACTCAAAGACCGTCTCGCAGTGGCTCAAGTGAGAGCCCACGCCGACTGTGCCGAGGTTGCCCCTGGCTAATGCACAAGAGGCTAGCCAGCTTGCCTTCCTGACCGAAGAGGAAGAAGTACAAATCGGTTAGGCAAGACCACTCGAAGAAGGATCTGGCCTCACCCACCCCAACCCCTAGTCGTGCCGAGAACCCTCCTTCCCAGCCAGGGGTATTCCTCTTGCTTCACCTTTTGGTGTAAACCCGCTTTGCTGCGTCTGACACATTTCCCTTCTCGCTGACAGGTTCCGAAAACTGTCGCCGATAACCCTCTGGTGGATACTGAGTTGGTTCTTCCCCTCAGCAAAAACCTACCGCTGGTATCGGAGGTTGCCCCCCCCCCCCCCCGATTACCCAAGTCCAGCTCGTGATCAATCCCAGTAACATCTCCTGGCATTCATCTTGCATGGCTTTCTTTCCTTCCGCTGACTCGTTTCTTCGCAGCTCCCACCCTCGACAGTCGAAGGCTCATCCACTGCAGCCCCCAGACTCCCACGCCCAAAGACCCTGACAACCCTATAACTGGACTTCCCCTCTCGCTCAGGAGGGTTGTTAATGTATCAACAACACACACGTCAAGGTCTTGGCCTCTGGCAGAAGAAGATACCGCCACTCCCCAACTGGCCGAAACTGATGCCCTAGAGCGCGTGGCACACCGCCTGGGACGGGGCAAACCGATACACCTGCTCTTTGGAAAAAGCACGAAAGGGCAACCCGACCCTTCTTGCCAACTCACTGTCGAGAGCCCACCCCCTACCATAGGTAAGCGGGAACTTTGCCCTATCCTTTCACCTTTGCTTGACTTGACTGGACTTTCCTTGCTATATCCAACGATTATAGAGACAGAAGCCGATGAAGAAGAGGGGACGATCTCGCCTTTGCCTTACCCAGCGATATGGAGGACTATCTCGATGCTTGTGGGAATAGCAGAGCTCGGCGGAAGTGAATAATGGAAATATTGACAAAGCTTGTTTGGATGTGCCAAGCTAATTTGTTGGCGGTGAGCAGGCTCCATACGAGGGTCGAACGGCAGATGGTCGTGATCTAGAGGGATTACACTCACCTTCTCGGCGAGCAGGAGCGCTAGGGTGAATGCGAAGAGACTTCCTCCGGAAGGCACATTGCGCGAGTTCAGGACCAACTGCGCTTGGAAAACCAGGGGATCACCGCCCTGACTGATTATAACTACCTGCGGATGCCGCTGAGATCAGGAGGGCGAGGTTGGGGTCGATGGCATTGGGAGTAGTACTAAGCTCCGCTAGATCTCTCATCTTCTTACCCCATCCTCTCAGCCTACCATTCTCGTGATGTACCTCTTCTGACTTAATCAAAACATTCACTACTATTATTATTATTTTTAAGGCTCTTGACCAGCGAGATTCCTTTGGTACTCAATTTTATATTCTATGTTATTTTATCTATCCTGCCGAGTGCCTGGTTCCCACACCCTTTTTACATTTCGTATATGTACACTGCCTTGCTCTTACCCAGGATCCTTCCGGGAAGTTCTCGTCGTTTGCAGGTGCGAGAGGCATCGGCAGGGCAGGGTGGAATACGAAGAGTCAACATCAAAATTTGCTAACCGCACTTCCGCTGCCCATGAAATCCCTAACGATTACTTCTCTCTCTGTAAATAGGCAAGTACACCAACCACATTTACTTCTTTCTGACTCTGCGCCTTTGTCTTTCCTTTCCTTACTCCCGCTGTTACCTGCAACTTAGAAGCACTCTACCTTTAACCCTTTCTCTCACTTTCCTCCTATTCTTCGAAATGCCTGGCGAGACCGAGGGTCGTTCTAAGTGTGTGCAAGCCTTCCTGGACCACAACTTCCCTCCATGTCGGTTGACCAAGAAAGACTACCTTTCGATAGTTGCAGATTTCATCCCGCCGTTGTTCATCGCGCAGAACTCAGAGAACGAAGATAGGGTCAACTTCACGACGTCGGGGGAGCTTGCCATCCCCCTAGAACATTTCAAGATGGGCATGCGACTACCCTTCTGGATGTATGTACGCCAGGCCCTTCGGTACTATGGGGTGGTAACGGATCAGCTAAACCCTAACTCTATCGCGATCCTGGTGTCTTTCGCCTGCTACATGTGGGCAGAAAGGATCGAGTTCAACTAGTCCATCTTCCGGATGATGTTCAACTTCCGTGCGAAGAATGGGGTGGTGTTCTTCTCGGGCCAGATGGTGAAGACGAGTGGTCTCGCTAATAAAAATTGTTGGAACACCCTATTACTAATTTGGGTCAGGATCACTATGTCTCTAGGAATTTATGCTTTGACCTTCTGTATAGATAAAAGGTCAATTAGAATTGAGTCTAAGGGATCAGGAGTCTAGGTTTGGAAGCTGCCCTGAAGACCCAAGTTTTTCTGGAGACTAAGTCCAAATCGTCGAGCTCAGCACGACGTTTCGTCGAACTCCGGTCGACGATCGTCTAGCTCAACTATTGACAGATCGTCGAGCTCCATTCGACGATCGCTGAGCTCAACCCTCATAATATCGTCGAGCTCTGGTCGACGATCGCTGAGCTCAACTTCTCAATATCGTCGAACTCCATTCGACGATCGATGAGCTCAGGTCGACGATTTTGGCTCTGCACTGGATCCTTATCTCTGAGCTCAGTTCGACGATCTTTGAGCACAGATCGACGATTTCTTTGCTGCTTGCTTTTTCCAGTTCGCTGAGCTCAGCTCGACGATAGCAGAGCTCAGTTCGATGATTTCAGTTATCTTTCAGAATTCAAATTCAAATCAGATAGAAGTTATTCTGCATTTAATTCAGAAGATCTGCCAGCCGTTTTCATTTACTTCTGGAGCAAGTTTCAAGGGATTTTTCAAGGAATAATTCAGTGGACTTTCCTTCAGAACATTTTATGCAATTAAGGCTGTAATTAATTCAGACCAACGGCTATCTTTGACAGAGCATTTTCTATTCAGACTCAGAGAATAAAAAAGAGAGAATGTTTTTTTAGACAAGAAGATAGACAAGAACAATAGAATAGAGATTGATAAGAACAGAGGACACCTCTCAATACATAGAGACTCTGAAAAATATTCTGTCAACAAGAATTCAGAAGAACACTCATCAAAAAGAGATCAAGCTTTCAAACATTTTTCAGATCTCTTCAGCTCTTAAGTGTTCAAGGCCAACATCATCTCAAGACTCCAGACACTCAACATTTCAGCTTGCTGAAATCATCTCTTGCTGGAGATCTATCTTTGAAGGCCTATCACCCTCAGCAAAGCTCATTTTCCTGAAGATTTCAAGGACTCAGGGGGAGCTTTGACAACATCACTGAATCCACATAGTCTTCTCAGTTGCTTGAGAAAGAGAAGACTGCCATCACTCTCTCACCCCCATTCTGTAAAGGGTTTTTCAAACTCCCTTCAAAAGTTTGAAGCTGGTTTTTGAGCACCTTGTCAAAAGCTCATTGGTGGCAAGACACCTGATCAAAAAATCTGATTTGGTTTTTGAGCACCTTATCAAAAGCTCATTGGTGCCCAGGACACCTGATCAACTCATCCTGTAGTGGATTCCTACCTAGGGTGGTAGAAGAGTGGATGTACCCAAGTTGGGGAACCACTATATTTCCTTGTGTCATCTGGTTCTACATGTTTTCTTTTTGTTTCTGGCCTAGATTTTCTTGTGCTTAGTTTCTGCATAGCTTAGTATTATTTCTGCTTCCCTGCTTACACTCATTACAACAATTGTTGTAAAGCTTTGCAAAAAGTTTTCTTTGTGTTTTTAAAAAGCACCATATACTCTATTCACCCCCCCCCCCCTCTAGAGTATATCAGATCTAGTTTCCCCTTTCAATTGGTATCAGAGCCAGGTTGGTTAAACATACCATATCTGTTTGGTTGTACAGGCTAACACCTGAACCCCAAGATCCCAAACTAGATCCTTCTATTTATATTTTATTATTAGATTTAACTTACACAAATCATGGCCCAAAACAAAGACTATGCTAGCACCAGACCACCAGTGTGCAATCTGTCAAAGTTTGCACTTTGGAAAGCAAGGATTAAACTCTACATGAATTTTATTGACGAAGATATTTTTAATTCTGTCTTAACAGTGTGTCCAAGACCTCCAGAGAGCACAAGCACAAATGCTGTTCCACCTCCATCAGGAACAGAGGGTGACATTAAAAAGTGGAAAGTAGCTGATGCCAAGGCAATGAACATTCTAGCTCAAACAATGTCAGATGACATTTTTCAAAAAGTAGCTGAATGCAACTCAGCCAAGGAGATCTGGGACAAGCTCTCAGAAATAGTTTCAGGATCAGCTGATGAGAGAAAGGACAGAAGATCTCATCTCATCTCCCAATATGAGAACTTCAAGAAGGGAGAAACAGAGTCAGTGGGAGAAATGTACAATAGATTGAGTCTAATTGTCAGTGAACTGAGGACATTAGACAAAGAGATCTCACTGACAGAACTGAATGATAAGATCCTAATGTGCTTCTCCAGCACTTGGGATTCAAGAATCTGGCCAATTAAAGATGCCAGAAGTCTGAATGAGATCACGACTGAAGCCTTGCTGGGTAAGCTCAAATCTTATGAGCTACTCATCAAGAACAGAGAAGAAGAACAGAAGGCTGCTTCACCAGCCACAAGAAAGGAGAAGACTATTGCATTCAAGGCAGCTGAGGATCTGCCTGAAGAAAAAGGTACAGGCAATGATGAACTTCTCAGCCTGTTAGCCAAAAGATTCTATAAGATGGCCAGAAAGGACTTCAGAAGAAGGTCATACAAGGAGCAGGACAAGCCAAGGTATGACAAGTCCATTGGCAATAGCAAAGACATTATTTGCTTTGGTTGCAGGAAACCAGGGCATATGGTTCCTGACTATCCAGAAAACAAGAACAAGGACAGGAGGGACAGAAAAGAAAGAAGAAAGGAGAAGGACTCCAAAAGGCATGGAAGTAGCAAACCTTCCACCAGCAAAAATAAGCACACAAGGAAAGGATTTGTTGCTGAATCCTGGAGTGAGACTGAAGAGGAGTCACAGGCCTCTTCCAGCTCAAGTGATGATGAGGATGATGCAGAGGAAAAGGAGTTCTGCATGATGGCAATCAATGCCTCACAACACAACTCAGAGGAAGAGGAGTCAGAGTCAGACTCAGAAACACAACCTGAAGAAGATCAGGTAATCAGCTCTTTTGATTTCACTTCAGAAGATTTCAAACTTGAATTTAAAGCACTATGTTTAGACCTGCTATAGTCTGAGAAAGAGATCATCTCTCTCAGAAATCAATTATCTGAACAAAGTGGTTTAAAATCAGAAAACCTCAAGCTCTCTCAGGAGTTGGAGAACCATAGGGAACAGATAGCTTCACTGAAGAGTGAACTCTCTGAGGCCAAGAAGCTTGAAGAATCTCTCAATGGGAGAAGCATCAAGCTAATGGACATCACAAGCACAGTGAACTCAAGATTCAACAGTACACTGGGCTTGGGTGCCTCATCCAGCCAACCTATTGTTCTAACAACCCCTATCAAGTTCATTTCTGACAAGGGAAAGGGAGTTGTAGAGGTTGCCAGGAAAAATTCTGATCTGCCTCAGAAAACTAAAGTCCAGTACAAATCGTCGAACGGAGATCGACGATCGCCAAATAGAGATCGACGATCGCCGAACGCAGCTCGACGATCTCAGGACAAATCGTCGAACGCTGATCGACGATCTCAGCCAAGATCGTCGAACGCTGCTCGACGATCCCATATACCTGACCTCAGCCATAGTCGACCGTCGAACGGAGCTCGACGATTTGACCCAAGATCGTCGAACTCAGCTCCAAGATCGTCGAACAGAGGTTAGAGCTCTGGAAATTTTTTCAATGGCAAGTCAAAATTGAATCCTGAGGGTTCTTCATCCCAAACATTTAACCCTTATACTGAATGGATTTTACCTCCAAGGAGATATCATCCTGAAGGATATAAGAGTCAGCCAGGGATGTCTTTCATTTCTGAATTTAAAGGTTATCAACCTAGGCCCAAGGTAAACTGGGTCAAAAACAAGTGAATTGCTTTATGTGCAGGTGAAGACCTATCCAACATCTAACCAGCAATGGTATTTGGATAGTGGGTGCTCTAAGCACATGACAGGGAACAAGGACAACCTAAATTCCTTTAAAGCCAAGCTTGGACCCAAAGTTATCTTTGGTGACTCCAACTTTGGACAGACTAAAGGATATGGAGAAGTCCAGATTGGTTCTGTAACCTTCAAGAAGGTAGCATATGTGGAAGGACTGAAGCACAATCTAATCAGCATCAGTCAGCTATGTGATGAAGGCTACCAGGTGACCTTCAGCAAGACCTTATGCAAAATCAAGACAGAGGACAACACAACTGTGTTGACAGGTAAAAGGAAAGGTAACATCTACCTTGTAGATTTTCTTTCAACTTCTATAGATATCTGTTTATTTAATTCAGTTTGTAGACCAAATGTTTTATGACATAAGAGACTAGGACACCTAAACCTTAGAACTATTGCTAGGCTATCCAAGGACAACCTTGTTAGAGGACTACCTTCTGGCCCCTACAAGAAGGAAGGACTCTGCAAGGCCTGTCAACTAGGCAAGCAAACTAAAAACAGCTTTAAGTCACTTAATAAGAGTGATTCACCTAGGATACTGTATCTGTTACACATGGATCTATTTGGACCCATCACAGTACAAAGCCTAGGAGGGAAATCCTACACTTTAGTTGTTGTAGATGACTTCTCTAGATTCACTTGAGTGTTCTTTCTAAGGAAGAAGTCTGATAACTTTAAGTGTCTGACAGAGTTTCTCAAATGTATAAAGATTGAGTTCAATACTCACATTGCCCTGATCAGAAGTGATCATGGGACAGAGTTTGATTCTCTTCTTATGCAAGAGTTCTGTCAGAGTGAAGGGATCAGACATACTTTCTCAGCTCCTAGAACTCCTCAACAAAATGGGGTAGCTGAAAGGAAAAATAGAACCCTTATTGAATCTGCCACTACATTGTTGTCAGATGCTCATCTACCTCTATCCTTTTGGGCAGAGGCAGTGAACACCTCCAACTATGTGCTGAACAGGAGTCTGATACATAAACTGAAGGGAAAGACTCCCTATGAATTACTCAAAGGGAGGAAACCTAAAGTTGACTATTTCAAAATTTTTGGTTGCATTTGCTATATTCACAATAATGATAAGAAACATCTAGCAAACTTTCAAGCCAAAGCTGATGAAGGAGTGTTTCTGGGATACTCCATGATCAGCAAGGCCTATAGGGTTTATAATAAATCATCATTAAAAATTGAGGAATCTGTTCATGTTTCTTTTGATGAAACTAACATGTCTTTCAAGGAGAAGATCTCTTCTACCATAGAACCTGTGCAGGAACACTCTCTAGTTGAAGATATGAACAAGCTACAGGTTGCTCAAGAAGATGAAAGCAGTGAAGATGAAAGCAATGCTCAACATATTGAAGCACAACCTGAAGAGCCAGTTGTTGTACCACAAGAGGAAACAACAACACAGGTTGGTGAACAATCAACACCCCCTGTTGATTTAGTAACATCAAGAGACCATCCAATTACCCAAATAATTGGAGAAATCTCAGCTGGTGTGCAAACCAGAAATCAGGTCAACCAAAACCTGTTGCACACCTACTTCCTTTCTCAAATTGAACCTCAGTCCATTCAAGATGCAGAGCAAGATCCACACTGGATCATTGCCATGCAAGAAGAGTTGCATCAATTTGAGAGGAACAAAGTATGGGAACTAGTGCCCAAGCCTAAGGATCATTCCATTGTTGGAACAAAATGGGTATTCAGAAACAAACTGGATGATCAAGGAGTAATAGTAAGGAACAAGGCAAGGCTAGTTGCCCAAGGATATTCTCAAGAAGAAGGAATTGACTACGACCAGACCTTTGCACCTGTTGCAAGATTGGAAGCCATCAGGATTTTTCTAGCTTATGCAGCTCACAAAGGCTTCAAGGTTTATCAGATGGATGTCAAGAGTGCCTTCTTAAATGGAGACATCAAAGAGGAAGTCTATGTCAGACAACCTCCATGTTTTATCTCTCCAACTCATCCTGATTTTGTTTTTAGATTAAATAAAGCATTATATGGTCTCAAGCAAGCTCCTAGAGCATGGTATGAGACCCTAGCATGCTTTCTTTTGGAAAATGGTTTTATAAGGGGTAGAGTAGACCAAACTCTCTTTATTAGAACCCATAAGTTCCATACCCTACTAGTACAAATCTATGTAGACGATATCATTTTTGGTTCTACTGACTCAAAATTGTGCAGAAGGTTTTCTAACCTAATGCATTCTAAATTTGAGATGAGTAGCATGGGTGAGCTATCCTTCTTCCTAGGATTGCAAGTCAAACAACATGCTGAAGGCATCTTTATTTCTCAAACCAAATATGCTAATGAGCTGGTTAAGAAATTTGGCATGTCTGAGGCATCTTGTATGAAAACACCCATGCCTAACAATGCTGTACTGGATGCTGATGAACATGGGAAACCTGTTGATCAGACAACATATAGAGCAATGATTGGCTCTTTACTGTATCTTACAGCTAGTAGACCAGATATAATGTTTGCTACATGCATATGTGCTAGATTCCAAGTTAGCCCTAGAGAGTCACACCTCACATTAGTAAAGAGGATTCTCAGGTATGTTAAAAGTTGTCCAAATCTAGGTCTCTGGTATCCAAAAGATTCAGCATTTGAGTTAACTGGATTCTCTGATGCTGATTATGCTGGATGCAGAATTGACAGGAAAAGCACCAGTGGAACTTGTCAGTTCCTTGGTGATAGACTTGTCTCTTGGTTTTGCAAGAAACAAACATCTGTGTCAACTTCAACTGCTGAAGCTGAATATATGGCTGCATGCAGTTGTTGTTCACAAATACTGTGGATTCAAAATCAACTCCTAGACTATGGTTACAACTTAGAGAAGTCAAAAATCTTTTGTGACAATACAAGTGCTATCTCCATAGCTCAAAATCCAGTCCTCCATAGTAGGACAAAACATATAGAGATTAGGCATCATTTCTTAAGGGATAATGTTGAAAAGAACAAAATTGAATTGCAGTATATCCCAACTGATTTACAAAGGGGAGATATTTTCACCAAGCCTTTGGATGAAAAGAAACATACTTTCTTCCTAAATCAGTTAGGAATGTTAGATGGAGGAAGTCTTAAATAATACTCAAGATTTTGAAAGCTAAAAATGGACCAAGACTAGGCAAAACTCTGATTTTCCTTAGTGTCTAGGATTTCTCTGATCTCTGAACTGCGCTCGACGATTTCCCCACAGATCGTCGAACGGAGTTCGACGATTTCCAGAATCGTCGAACTGAGTTCAGCGCCCCTCAGACAGCATGAACTGTCTCCTTCGGTCAACGATCGTCGAACGGCGCTCGACGATTTTGTTCACTGAACGATCGTCGAACGGAGCTCGACGCCTTTCCAGATCGTCGAACGGAGATCGACGATTTTGGAGTCTCTTCAGATTCCTTTAGAAGCCTCGATCGTCGAACTGAGTTCAACGATCTTTCCTTTTCTGCGTCGAACCCTAATATAAAACTCTTTTTTCGTCGTCGTTCTCTCTTGCGCCTTCAATTTCTCTGCAAACTTTTCTTCCCTCCAAGCAGTTCTACACTTGGTCGTTTTGTCTGTTGATTTTTTGCAGGTACCATGGCCGTTTCAGTTGCTGTGCTCGCTGCAATGAAATTTGATGCAGGCTTTGACATCGATTTCGATTCCTTCAACACAACCGATCAAATCTTCCAGGATATTCTCACTTTATTCAAAGATCAGCAACTGTCTGCCCTGATGACAACCAGAATCAAACTAGCATCTGATGAGATTAAAGAATGGGTATACACTGCCCACAACCTGGACAACAATACCATAGTTGGTTTCATTGGTGGCACCCAGGTACCTATGACTCCAGCAGTATTGACAGAGGTTTTTGGTTTAAGGAATGGTGAAGATTCTGCTGACCTTTCTGGAGAAGAGTTTGCTGATGTACTTGCCAGGATGGGTCATCCTGAGGGGAACCCTAGCAAGTTGTTTAAAAGGAACCTGTCTGTGGAATACAGGTTTCTGGCTGATGTAGTAGGCAAGGTTCTCTTGGCCAAGCATTCTGCTCATGACACAATCTCCAGATATCAGCTCTGCCTTATGGGAGCTCTGGTAGATAGAAAAAGCTTGAACTGGGGAGAAGTATTCTTTGATTTGTTGAAGAAAAAGATAAACAAGACTTTTGTGAATTATGGAAGAATACTGGGAATCTTCCTCCAGGCTAAGTGTCCTACACTGCTAGTCTCCTCTGGAGTGCACATCAATGCCTCCAAGAGACTCACTTGTGCCCTTTTTGGGAAATGGGACAGGCAAATCTCCAAGCCCAGCAGGCCCTCTTCTTCTGGCCCTTCAGGCACCAGGACTCTCAGAGTCACTCCACCCCAGGCCTCTGCCCCTGCAGAGGACCTGCCTGCTAGTGCTGCTGCTTCTCCTCCTCCAAGCCCAACCCTACCACTTCCATCCACCTCTCCAGCCACCTCCACAATTACCATCTCCAGCCCATCTCCAACTTCTATTCCATCTCCAGCAACAATTTCCTCTCCACCAGCAGCCCACTTCCACCCCCTTTTCTCCTATCCCCCTCCAGATGTAACCTCATCCCCATCCCTTCCAACTTTCACTCTCCTGGATGAATCCTACATGGATGATTCCCCCTCCTCTCCTCCAGACTTCCCATCCTCCTCCACATCTTTCCAAGACCTTCTCCACCAGATTATTGATCAACCCACCTTCACTCCCTCCATATCCATCCCTCTATCCTCCATCTCTACCATCCCCTCTCCTGAGCCATTCATTCCACCCTTCAGCCCTCCTCCTCCAGCTCCCTCAGCCATCCCTCAACCCTCTACCTCTGCTCCTCTCATTGAGCATGTAGATCTCCCAGCCCTTGCTGATCAGTTGTATGAGCTCCTTGCACCTAGGCTCTCCCTTCTCATGGAGGCCTCTTTAGCTCCTCTACAACAATCAGTGGCAGCTCTCTCTGCCAGGCTGTCCTCTTTCCTTACTCCTATAGCAGCACCCCCAGCAGTGTGCCTTGATGCACAGGTCTCTGCATCCAGGCAGGGGGAGATGCCCTATGAAGCCAGCTTCCATGCTGCTGTTGTTGCTGCTCCTCCTGCTGTTGTCTCTCATGCTACTACTACTGCTGCTGCTTCTGCTTCTGCTACTGCTGCTACACCAGTACTAGCAATAGACCTAAGGTCCTTGCTATCTACTTTTGACACTGCTTACTTCTGCTGCCTCCCAGAGCCATATCCTGTCCAGCCTCCAGAGGTTCTTGCTGCCCAGTCAGAAGATTTGTCCAAGGCTCTAGTGCCCTTTTCCTGCTGTGACCCCAGAATCATCTCTGATTTTATTATGTCAGTGACTGCTGCTTCTGATGTTACTGCTGCTGCTGCTGCTGAAGACAATGCTGTGTCTACCTCTGAAGTTATATCTGCTGCTGTTGAGCCCATTTCACAGGATGTTTTGATGACAGAGGCTGTTGATTTTGAGCCTGCTGTAGAAGTGGTTGTTTCTGAAGCTGCTGCTGCTGCCCTCATTCCTGAAGCAGTATCTGTTGTAACTTCTGCTGCTCCAGTACCTATAGTTACATCTGCTGCTGCTCCTGTTGTTGCTCCTCCTGCTTCTGTATCTTCTGCCCCATCAGCTGCTGTTAAACTGAAAGAGGATTTGATGAAACAGCTTGATGCCTTGTATGATGCACAAAGTTCTGAATCTGAGGATTATAATACTGCTTCTGATGACTCATCTGCCACAATTTCAAAGAAAAGAAAGGCAAGAAGTAAGGCCTTGAAGAGAGTTCCTCCTGCCAAAGTCAGAGATGACAATGATGTTCCATACTATATTCTGCACAATTGTCCAATCTCTGAGCATTGGATGCAATTCTCTAAGAACCAGTTGAAAGCTATGAAAAAGAAGAGGAAGTATGACAAAGATTCCACTCAGTTCAAGCACCCTCATCCTCCTCCACCACCTCCACCTGATGCAGGTGCAGGTGGCAGCTCTGCAAGATCAGGCTCTGCTAGAAGCCAGGCTCCCTACCAACCTCATGCAAGAACTTATCAAAGGGAAAGCCAGTCTAGGGGGTCTTACTCTAGAAGGGGAGGATATAGGAGAAACCAAAGAGAAACTCAGGTTTACTCTAAAGGACACTCCAGGCAGCATCCTTACTCTAGGGGAGGACATGTTTCTGCTGATACATCTTCTGGTCCCTTCCCCTACAAGCTCAAAGATACAGTGACTTCCAGGACTCCTCAAGAAACTACTTCCAACAGGTATGAGCCACCTGTTCCATTTGAGGACCCTGAGAAAAATCCTATGGCTTGGACTGCAAGGATGAAAGAGCTGACTGCTTTGGATCAGATAAAGAAAGCAAAAGAACAAGGGCTAGACACTTCCAACATATCTACAATGTCAGAACAAAGGCAAAAAGAATTAGAGAGATATGCCTCCAGCAAATTTTTTGATGCAGACAGGTACATGGAGTTGCATCCAGCTGCAGTGGTTCCCAGGGCTTCAAAGCAAATTTATTTGGGTGCAGCTGATGATACCAGATCCAAACAACAAGCTTTAGATCCAACAGAGAAATTAAAATGGTAAAAGGCAAAGAAAAGGAGTAACTCTGTAAGGTGACAACTTTTGGTTCTTCTAACTGCTATCTGGATATCACATATATATATATATATATATATATATATACCTCTGTGATGGTTCTGCTCTGTGTCTTGTTATTGTTGTTTTTATGTTTTTCTGACTGTATGATGTTTGTTTGATTTTCAAAGTCTGTAAATAGTTTTCCTAACCCAAATAGGGGGAGATTGTTGGAACACCCTATTACTAATTTGGGTCAGGATCACTATGTCTCTAGGAATTTATGCTTTGACCTTCTGTATAGATAAAAGGTCAATTAGAATTGAGTCTAAGGGATCAGGAGTCTAGGTTTGGAAGCTGCCCTGAAGACCCAAGTTTTTCTGGAGACTAAGTCCAAATCGTCGAGCTCAGCACGACGTTTCGTCGAACTCCGGTCGACGATCGTCTAGCTCAACTATTGACAGATCGTCGAGCTCCATTCGACGATCGCTGAGCTCAACCCTCATAATATCGTCGAGCTCTGGTCGACGATCGCTGAGCTCAACTTCTCAATATCGTCGAACTCCATTCGACGATCGCTGAGCTCAGGTCGACGATTTTGGCTCTGCACTGGATCCTTATCTCTGAGCTCAGTTCGACGATCTTTGAGCACAGATCGACGATTTCTTTGCTGCTTGCTTTTTCCAGTTCGCTGAGCTCAGCTCGACGATAGCAGAGCTCAGTTCGACGATTTCAGTTATCTTTCAGAATTCAAATTCAAATCAGATAGAAGTTATTCTACATTTAATTCAGAAGATCTGTCAGCCGTTTTCATTTACTTCTGGAGCAAGTTTCAAGGGATTTTTCAAGGAATAATTCAGTGGACTTTCCTTCAGAACATTTTATGCAATTAAGGCTGTAATTAATTCAGACCAACGGCTATCTTTGACAGAGCATTTTCTATTCAGACTCAGAGAATAAAAAAGAGAGAATGTTTTTTTAGACAAGAAGATAGACAAGAACAATAGAATAGAGATTGATAAGAACAGAGGACACCTCTCAATACATAGAGACTCTGAAAAATATTCTGTCAACAAGAATTCAAAAGAACACTCATCAAAAAGAGATCAAGCTTTCAAACATTTTTCAGATCTCTTCAGCTCTCAAGTGTTCAAGGCCAACATCATCTCAAGACTCCAGACACTCAACATTTCAGCTTGCTGAAATCATCTCTTGCTGGAGATCTATCTTTGAAGGCCTATCACCCTCAGCAAAGCTCATTTTCCTGAAGATTTCAAGGACTCAGGGGGAGCTTTGACAACATCACTGAATCCACATAGTCTTCTCAGTTGCTTGAGAAAGAGAAGACTGCCATCACTCTCTCACCCCCATTCTGTAAAGGGTTTTTCAAACTCCCTTCAAAAGTTTGAAGCTGGTTTTTGAGCACCTTGTCAAAAGCTCATTGGTGGCAAGACACCTGATCAAAAAATCTGATTTGGTTTTTGAGCACCTTATCAAAAGCTCATTGGTGCCCAGGACACCTGATCAACTCATCCTGCAGTGGATTCCTACCTAGGGTGGTAGAAGAGTGGATGTACCCAAGTTGGGGAACCACTATATTTCCTTGTGTCATCTGGTTCTGCATGTTTTCTTTTTGTTTCTGGCCTAGATTTTCTTGTGCTTAGTTTCTGCATAGCTTAGTATTATTTCTGCTTCCCTGCTTACACTCATTACAACAATTGTTGTAAAGCTTTGCAAAAAGTTTTCTTTGTGTTTTTAAAAAGCACCATATACTCTATTCACCCCCCCTCTAGAGTATATCAGATCTAGTTTCCCCTTTCAAAAACCACAATGGGCAAAAAAGTTTATTTTTGTTTCTGGGAACTTCGACAATGTTCCACTCACGCTGATCTAATGCGACGAGGTGAGTTACAAGCCTCCCGCCCTCGGGGGGTATGAGGGTCCCCTTCTCAATTTTTTAGGAACAAAGACCTTCGACGTCCAGTTCCTCCAGTGAGACCTGGGCTCTCTTCTTCAAGTCCTTCCCAGCGAAGGTACCTTTTTGGCCCATTTCTGTGACCCTTTGTCAGAAATTAAGAGTTTAACCGTCAGAGCTTTCGCAGGTGAACGGGACGTCCCCCTCCACTATCCCTTTGATGAGACTATGGGTTTCACCATCACCATAGCTCTTGCCAAATTTTCCACCCTGGCCTACCGAAAGGAGCCCAACTCCTCTTCCACACCGAGTGGCCAGAAGCGGAAGCCCAACTTCCCTCCTACAGCTCCTCCCAAGAAAACATTGTCTGCAAGGGATAAGGGTAAGTCCCTTATCGAGATCCTGACCGGTCCTCCGGCTGAAACCCCTATCTTGATCCTAGCTTAGTAGGGGGATCCAGTGCCTCCGTCAAGGTTCAAGCAGCCTTGTAGGGGGTTCCTGCAAAGCCGACAATGAGAGGGCACCGCAACTTCGGCATGGGCAGGAAGCATCTGGACGAAGAGGGCCGACCCCTCCTGTAGTGGGACCCGGAAACCAACCAGGTCATCCTCTTGTCACTCCTCCCCTCCTATCTAGAAAAGAATCTACCAGCGGCGAGGCATATGAGGTAGGCTTCAGGCTTTACAGTCGAGAGGACGTGAGCATCTATGACCAGGAAACCACGAAGGGTCTCGATCATGAGTCTGTGCGAGCCCAGATTCGCGCACTTGAGCTCACGCACATGTGCGCGGATCGTGGCCTCCATATAGAGAGGAACCTAGCTGACGCGAAGAAGTCACAGGATCAATCCATGGCCAAGGTGGTCGCACCGAAGGTGGACCTGGCGAGCTCGCGAAAGCTTCTCACCCTTTGCATATCAATTGAGGTACGTGAGATTTCCGCTACCTTTTGCCTTTTTATCATTTGCCGCGGCTCAAAGGGCTTTTTTGCAGGATTCCGTCCAAGCCCAATTGTCGCTCGCGAGGGATGCCAGCTTTGCCTGAAAGATTAAACTTTTGAAGGTCGAGCTCAAGCTTGTGCAAGAAGCCAAGGTGTCGGCTCTACCGTCCCAAGACGAGAGGCTCAAAAGTCATCACTTCTCAGAGTATGAGATAGAAGTGATGATGCAAGAGAACGTGCAGAAGGCGAGCGCTTTGGTGATCAAGGTGCTGCAGGAATCAGGACTTTAGAACTAAGGTGGAGATACCTTTACCACATGTGGGGTCCTGCCCTGGTTGTTCGAGCCCATCCCCAACCCCACGGGATACGGAGACTCTCCGGTCAAAGATGTACCAGAGCTTGGCCAGGGAGACGAGTTCGACAGTAGTTCCTCAAGCGAAACCTCCCGCGAGACCTCCAACGGGACCTCCAGTGTGAACCCCAGTGGCTACTCCTGAGGGCCTCTCGCGTAGCTTCTCTTTTTCTTGTGTAATTTTTCCTTTTGAATTTTCTTTGAATGGATGTATGGGGAGATACCCCTTGTGACTATGTAATTTTTTGGAGATATAAGAGTTAACTTTCTTTCGCTTTTGTCAGAATGTCTTATAGTTGTGCCTTTTTACTTATTTGTTATTGGCGGAATGCTTCTGCATTTTTGCTAGAACCATAGGCTCTTAGGCGATATCCACGGACCTGTCTGTTGGGTACATTGGAATATATGTACCTGATTTGAAGAAGCCTTACCCTACTAAATGATATACATCAAGGTGTATTTGATGTGCTTTGAGTTTATTTGTGCAGGTTAAGTAATTACAAGGAAAGCAAAAAAGTTTCTAAGTCCATGTGTCGACACCCATAATAAAAGTGTCGACACTTAAGGAGGCTTGTGTCGACACCCAGAGAAGCTGTGTCGACACTTGGAGTAATTGTGTCGACACCAGGAAGGCAGAGTCGACACCAGAAGGAAAGTGTCGACACATAAAGGAGATGTGTCGACACACAATGAAGAATTGTCTACATAATCAGTGTCGACACTTAGAAGCAGTGTCGACACCCAGAGAAACTTTGTCGACAGCAAAAGTGTCGACACTAGGAGGCTGTGTCGACACTCAGTAAACTTCAACAAAGTTTAAGTACAAGTGTCGACACAAAGGAGATGTGTCGACACTCAGCAAAGTCTCAAGACATGAAGAATGTGTCGACACAAAGGAGATGTGTCGACACTCAGCAAAAGTTTCAACACTGAAGGCATGTTTCGACACAAAGAAGATGTGTCGACACTTAGCGAGTTTCAACACAAGAAGATGTGTCGATACAAAGGAGTTGTGTCGACACTTAGCAGAATTCAAATAAGTATTAAAGAAGAAGACTTGTGTCGACACACAGGATCAGTGTCGACACATTCTGAAGAAGCAGTGTCGAGAAGCTATTTCAACAACACAAGGAGTTGTGTCGACACCATGAAGGTTAGTGTCGACACTTAGTCTACTTATGTCGACACTTAGTCTATTTGTGTCGACACATAAATACTATCTGTCTCGACACTTTCAGACAGTGACAGAGATTTCAAGAAGTGACTGGATGACTTGACAGCTGCCATTTCAACTGGTCAACTGCTACTGTCAGAGCTGTCAGAAGATTGTTAGAAACCGGATCAGCCGGTCACCATGAAGAAAGCTTATATAAAGGCTTATTCCTTCAACAGACAGCGATCGATTGATCAAGCAATCAATGAAGTGAAAAAACAACACAACAAGAAGAAGACCTTCAAGTGAAGATCTAAGAAGTTGGAGAGAGAGAGCTCCTTCTAAGAAGACCAGCTGTTGAACCAGGCTGATAAGTAAGATTCAGATTGAAATCAGAATCTCAAGGCAGCAGTTGATTGAAGATCATTTGCATAGAGATACAACCCTACTGTGTTCTAATTCAAGAAGCTTTGAAGAAAGACAAGGGAGGTTGATCTCAGTCAACTTCTTCCAAGAACTCATCAAGAAGTCAGTCAACTCATCTCTCTCTATCAGAGTTGTGGTCATATACTTTGTATTTTCTATGTTCTGTAGGATCTTGTATAGATCTGAGTTGTAAGCCTAAATCTATAAAGGTTGAGGTAGGGCCTGAGAGCCTGAGTGTAGGAGAATCATTTCTCTGAGTGTAGGCATTGTTGAAGGCTGAGGTTGGGCTGTTGTGCCTGAGTGTAGGTCTTGTTGAAGACTGAGTGGTAAGGCTTTTGTGCTTGAGTTATAGGAGTGGGATCACTCTGAGTTGTAGGAACCTATTTGGGGTTCTGAGTTGTAAGATCTGAGGATCTGAGGAGAAGGGGAGAAGTTAGGCTGAATCTAGTACACTACTAGATAGGCGAAGGGGGAAAGTGGATGTACCCAGACCTTGGGGAACCACTATAAAATCTGTGTGTACTCTGTGTGTGATTAATTCTGTGATTGCTGTGTTATCTGTGCTGAATTGCTGTAGAGAATTGCATAAACAGGTCTAATAATTCATTGTTTCTGCCTTAAAAGTTAAAAAGATTAAGTGCACCTATTCACCCCCCCCCCTCTAGGTGTTTAGGCACTAGTTCTTTCACTGTCCCCGTCGAGTGGGAATTCATCGAGCCGGCCCTATCGAGAAGGCTTTCGCCGGAAGGCCCCTACTGATAGGGTCTCGTACCCTCACATTTTTGTTTCACGTTCACTGCACGCGCCTTGGCGCTTTCGCATATGCCTTGGGCTTTTTAAGTGACAACCCAAGCCAGTTCGCGGCATGGGTTATCCAAGCAAACTTCGTTGGAAGGGGTGTGTCGAATAGATGCGACGAGAAGCCCTTGCTGACCGAGAAAAGTGTCGGCCAGGCCCTGCTGAAATGCTATATGCCGAGAGGCCATGGGTTCCCCTCCCTCAACTTAGAACAGGTGATAGCTATGTGCAAGCCTGCTAGTGAGGCTCTTTGCAATGTTCTCCCTGGGTCCAGTTGCCCCATCAGCTAGGTGAGAGCCTGACGGCGGGAGTGGCCCTTAATTTAGTTATTCTTCCTTTTCATCTCGTCGTCGGGCGAGCCTTCAGCATGACTGGCTTGATGGGAGCCCAGTCAGTGGGCCTACCTGATGCCACCAGGAACCACAAATTATATCCCTTTCCTCCCAAGCGATCCTACGACCCTGTCAACTAGTGAGGGCTTGACAGCGGGTCTACTCAGGGCCGAGTGCACCTTCCAGCCATGCAGTCTAATGGGAGACTGAGCAGCGGGATCCTCCATGGGTATTCTCTTACCCCCAAGCGAGCCTATGGCCCTGCCAGCTAGTGAGAGCCTGACAGTGGGTCTACTCGGGGCTGAGTGCGCCTTCCAGCCCTGCCAACCAATAGGAGTCTGAGTAGTGGGATCCTCTCGGGGTATTCCCTTACCTCCCCCCCCAAGCGAGCCTATGGCCCTACTAGCTAGTTGTAACGCCCCGAAAATTGTATTTGAGTCGGTCACATAAAAAGGGAATTTTGGTGCCTGTATAGGGGTACACGGCCTCGGACACGGGCATGTCCAAGGCCGTGTATGGCATGTATTTTTGGTCATTTTCATCCCGAGAGGTACACGGCCAGGAACACGGCTGGATGACACAGGCGTGTCATTTGACATGGGCGTGTGCCTACCCGTGTCCATACCCGTGTTCTTTTGGGTCGTGTCCATTGCCGTGGCGGTTATGCATGACACGCCCCCGGACACGGGCATGTCGGGAGACCCGACATGGGCGTGTCAGGTTGGACACGGGCGTGTCTGAACCCGTGTGTCTTTTCTGTGTTCGACGATCGTGCCTAGATCGAGGCACATGGCCTGGGACACGGCCGTGTGCCAAGCCATGTTCGGCCCAGGTCTGGGAAATTTTGTGCATATCTGAGCCGTTCGTTTTCTTTAATTAAGATCCAACGGCCCAGATGAGTTCCTGCTCTGTTAAGGCCGGGAATAGGGGAGTTAATCCCTCATTTCTCTCCAAGGCTTTCTCTTTCCAAGGTGTTAGAGAGAAGAGGAAGAACAAGGAGGTTTCTGGCCGCCGGTGGAGCATCGGAGCACCGTTTCGAAATCTGAGAGCGGATCCGTGGAGGAAAGTTTGTTGCGAAGAGTTCTGTCCGTGTAGTTTTTCCATGGTGCCAAAACGGACTACAAGGGTAACAATTCTCAACTTGAGCATGTGAAGCTCTTTCTTTCTGCATAGGGAATCCCGCTCCCGCGAGTGTGCGGTGAGTGTGTGGTGTTCCTTGGGGTTGATGTAAATAGTCCCCCTTGTGTTGCATATAGAGTCCGGAATCGTAAGTACGGGCATAGGCATTGTGTGTGAAGCCTACCCGGACGTGTATCGTCTGGATCGGTGATGTTGCATTTGATATGATTTGCCGGAGAAGACTCAGTGCTTTGGGTTTTTCGGGTTTCTACGCGGTAGATTGCAGCAGGGATCCTTGGAGGTTAGCTTCAAGGCACACCCGGAAAATTGAGCGGAAACGTGTTCTGCTAACTTGGCAGTCTGGGAACCGGCCTTGATCATAACTGGGTTATGAGACTGTTTGGAAAATTTTGGGATCCGAGAGAAGCTTGGCCCGCGCGTAGTACTTAAATTGTATATGCGGCGTGAGCAACGGGCAAGTGGAATTGGACCTAGGCTATGTGGTTCGGTGCGAGAGAACTGAAGACGGGGACTGGCCGTTGGCATAGTCCGGAGCCTTAGACTGTGGTCAGAAAGGCTAAATGCTCACATGTTATTGCCATCCTGGGGGTGGTGGTGAAGACGCTGATTGGTCAGGATTCACCGTTAATGTGCTCTAATTGCACGGGGTGTTTGGCCGTGCGAGCCTACACCTGTGGCAAACTTTATAGTTGCACTTTATTATTTAGCTGGGCTAATGAATTGCAGGGAAAGAGCACCGCCGTCCCGAGTAAGGGGCGGGGTCATTATAATTTGGTCGGCTTTTGGCCGATCGTTTCTTTGTTTGCCACCATGTAGTGGAATATTGCTTGCAGGTGCTGCGGAGCCGAGTGCCAAATAGCGGGCTAGAGCCCATGTTGCTGTGCTGGCCCTTGAAGGCCGTAGAATAGTTGTTTTTATTTTGTCATGTGTGGCCGGCCTGCGAGCCGATATATGTAAAACACTATTTTGTTAAGTGAACAATTGTAAGGCCATAAGGCCATGTACCTTTTCAGTGTATTTGGGTTTCATTCTTGTGGTTGTGGTCGTGGACATTCATATGTTTAGGATTTAAGATTTCGGTTCTTTCAACTTTAAAAGCTTCCGCTAGAATGCTCTGTGTAGGACGGGTAGTCTTAATTGAATTGTTTGAATATTCTTATGTAACCCTTCCAACTGTTTGTGGTATATGGCGTCGGGTTCCAGTTAGACCTTCTGTTATATGCCATGCGACGGATGGGGGTGTTACAATTTGGTATCAGACTTCTGGTTACGGTCAGGCTTAAATGAATTCGTGGGCGAATTCTTTTAAGGGGTAGTGAGCACATGTGTGCGTCATCGTTATAACATCAAAAATAACCCATGAATGTACACTTAGGAATGAAAAATACACTTGTTTTGTGGAATCTGAGTGTTCCAATGATTGCTTTTAGCAATTTGTTTGTCGTCTAATCATGTTTCTTTGCTACTATAGGCAGCTAGGAGCGGTGCTGGTCAGTCAGAGCATCCGCAATCAGCGGAAAGTAGTGCACCAAGGGACGTGCCTACAACACCTCCTTCGGCGGAAACCATCAGGATGGTGGCTGAAGCCGTGTTCGCAATGATAAATGCCCAACCTGCAGGGCAAATGCATCGCGCACCTCCTGCGAATGAGCAAGAACCGGTTAGGGCGGCAGAGCTGAGAGTGGTCGAGCACGCAGTAGTTGATCTGATAGAGCCGAGGAGAGCTATGGAGAAGCAGCTAAAGCATGTGATGGGTTTTAATCCTCTGAGGTTCGATGGGGTTGGAACGCCAGCTCAAGCTGAGGACTGGCTCTCTTCGATAAAGAGGGTCTTGATAGCCAGGTTAACTGAGGAGTGGCAGAAGACCACCATAGCGACTTTTCTTTTGGTGGGTGAAGCGAGGCTGTGGTGGGATGAGTTGGAGTTTCATCTCTTAGTGGGTAGGCAGCTTGCTGATGTGCCTATGGAGGAATTTTCGAGGTTGTTCCTAGCTATATTTGTACCCTCTGCTCAGAAGTTGGAGATGGAGAATCAGTATCTTGGGTTGACTCAGGGATCCAGAAGCATGGATGAGTATCTTCATGAGTTCACACGGTTGGGTCGTTATGTTGGTGCTACGTTTATGGAAGAAGAACGGAAGACCAACCGATTTTATGAGGGTCTACGTGGCGACCTACAGTTACTACTTGTTG
This sequence comes from Platanthera guangdongensis, assembly GCA_039583875.1. Taxonomy (NCBI): domain Eukaryota; kingdom Viridiplantae; phylum Streptophyta; class Magnoliopsida; order Asparagales; family Orchidaceae; genus Platanthera; species Platanthera guangdongensis. The sequence continues at coordinate 60,805,277 of CM077150.1, read as the reverse complement.
TGCCTAAGGCGCAAGGCTTCCTATCCTTGGTCAATTCGGCCCGATCGTTGGAAAAGGTTGCGAAGAAAGTTCAAGAGAAGAAGGACCCAAAAGAAAGGAAGTCTGAGTTCAAGGTGCCAAATAACAAGTCAAGTTTCCGCAGATGGAATAAGAAGCGGAGGACTTCGAACTCAGCCCCTTCAGCTGATGCGTCGGGAGCAACTACAAGTCGAGTCCCAGGAGCTTGCTACAACTGCGGGAAGACGGGGCATTTTGCTCATGAGTGTTGGAGCGGACGTGCAAAGTCCGAGAGGAAGCCTGGAGCGACTTATGAGGAGAAAGGGAAGGTGGTGGAATCAACCGCGTCCCATCATGCTCCAGCCCAGCCTAGAGTCTACAACCTTGGTCTTCAAGAGGCCATAAAGCAAGCAGACGTGGTGACAGGTATGAGTTAAATTGCAGTAGTTTAACTTTCATAGTTATTACCTCTTTTGTTTGTTAGCTTACTTTTGTTGGTGCTAGACTTTGTGTTAATCTTTGAGTTTCCGGCGAGAGCCCTGTTTGATACGGGAGCATCGCATTCCTTCTTGTCCGAAAAATTCATATCGCGCATCGGAGTTTCGTCCTCGATTGCAGAAAACAAGTTGGATGTGTTGTTGCCCAATGGGTGCTCAATGCGTGCGGATAGGATCTGCGTAGTGAAGATTCGGATTGGAGACCAGGTGTTTGTTTTGCGGGCGTTGGTTCTACCGTTAGTGGAGTTCGACGTAATCTTCGGTATGGATTGGCTCTCAGAGCAGGGTGCATGCATCAATTGCAACCGTAAGGAAGTTAAGTTGGGTCTGGACACTGATCGGGAGACGACTTTTACGGGCATGAAGGGGTCTGGTAAGATTTTGATGTCAGCCCTTCAAGTGTTCAAGGCAGTTCGGTCTGGGGCAGAGCTGTTTGTCACTCTAGTGCAGACTTCGATGCCTAAGCCTAGTTTGGACAGCATCCCAGTTGTGTCTGAGTATCCTGATGTGTTCCCAGATGATCTCCCAGGAGCCCCTCCTCAGCGGGAGATAAACTTTACTATAGAGCTGGTACCGGGTGCCAAACCGGTGTCACGCTCCCCCTATCGGATAGCGCCAAGATAGATGGCAGAGTTGAAGGTGCAACTGCAAGAGTTGCTAGAGCAAGGTTATGTGCGTCCAAGTTCGTCGCCTTGAAGCGCACCAGTTCTCTTTGTTAAGAAGAAAGATGGGAGCTTGCGGCTTTGTATCGATTACCGGGAATTAAACAAGCTTTCGGAAAAGAATAAGTATCTGATTCTGAGGATTGACGATCTATTTGATCAGTTAGTTGGGTCAACGGTGTATTCAAAGTTAGATTTGAAGTCCGGATACTACCAGTTGAGGATAAGGGAGAGCGACATCCCAAAGACAGCATTCAGTACGCAGTTTGGGCATTACGAGTTCACGGTCATGCCGTTTCGGTTGACTAATGAGACATCCGTGTTTATGGATTTGATGAACAGGACGTTCAGAGAGTACCTGGATCGCTTCGTGATAGTATTTATCGATGATATCCTGGTGTAATCGTAGTGCGAGGAGAACCATTACAATCATCTACACATGGTGTTGGAGACGTTGAGGAGGAATCAGTTGTATGCTAAGTTCTCCAAGTGTGAATTCTGGTTATCCTCGATAGCGTTCCTTGGTCATGTTGTCAGTGGAGAAGGGATAGCTGTTGAAAGATATAGTACCTAAACACCTAGAGGGGGGGTGAATAGGTGACCAAAATCTTTTTGAACTTTAATGGCAGCAATCAGTTTTAAACACAGAATCTAATCTACTTTTGCACAGCAATCACACAGCATACACAGCAAATCACAATCACAGCAGACACAGAGTTTTATAGTGCTTCCCCAAGCTTTGGGTACATCCACTTTCCCCCTTCGCCTATCTAGCAATGTACTAGATTCGGCCAAACTTCTCCACTATCTCAGAACCCAAACTGGTTCCTACACCTCAGGCCCAAAGCCCTACAACTTAGCTTTTCCACAAAGCCTACACTCAGCCACAAAGGCCTACACTCAGCCACCCAGGCCTACACTCAGCCACCAAGGCCTACACTCAGAGATTTCAATCTCCTACACTCAGGCTCTCAAAGCCCTACACTCAGCCTTTATAATTACAGGCTTACAAAAAACTCAGATCCAAAGGATCCTACAAGATAAAAATGATTATACAATTGTTAACTCAGCAACCCAAAGACAAGAGAGGGGAGTTGTGAGTTTCTTGATGAGTTCTTGGAAGAACTCAGCTGGAATCAATCTGACTTAGCTTTCTTCAAAGCTTCTTGAAAGTAGAACTCAATGAGATTGACTCCTTCTGCAGTTGATCCTTGATCTCTGCTTCTTAAGATCCAGACCAATCTGAATCCTTCTCTCATCTGGGTTCCAACAGCTGATTTCTTGGATGGAGCTCTCTCTCTCCAACTTCTTAGATCAGCACTTGATAGCTAGATCTTCTTTAAATCTGAACTTGAACTTGTGTTCAATCTCTTCAACAACTTGTTGATCAATCTCTTTTGTAGACAGTATAGGCCTATTTATAGGCCTTCTTCATGGTAACCGGCTGGCCCGGTTCATAACTGAATTCTGACAACTCTGATAGGTGCTGTAGACCGGCTGGAATGGCAGCTGTCAAGTCATCCAGTCAGTTCTTGAAAATTCTCTAACTGTCTGATAGTGTCGAGACTTTCTGTCTTTAAGTGTCGACACTTATAGACCAAGTGTCGACACATGTTGTCTAAGTGTCGACACTAGTCTACAAGGTGTCGACACAACTCCTTGTGTTGTAGATTTTGTATCTCGACACTACTTCTTCTTCATGTGTCGACACTGAAATTGAGTGTCGACACAAGTACTTGTTCTTCAGAATTTTGCTGAATTCTTCTAAGTGTCGACACAACACCTTTGTGTCGACACATCTTCATGTGTTGTATCTGTCAAGTGTCGACACTGCTTCTTGGTGTCGACACATGTCTTCAGTGTTGATACTTGTTGAGTGTCGACACAGCTCCTTGTCTCGACACATTCTTCTTCTTGTTGAGACTTCAGCTGAGTGTCGACACATTCCCATAGTGTCGACACTTGTACTTAGAATAATTTGTTGATCTTGCTGTTCTTCACTAAGTGTCGACACAGCTCCTTGTGTCGACACTTTCTTCCAGTGTTGACTCTTCTGCTAAGTGTCGACACATTGTTCTGGGTGTCGACACTTACTTCAAGTGTTGACTCTTCTGTTGAGTGTCGACACATTGTTCTGGGTGTCGACACTTGTACTTAGTCTCTGCTGACTTTTGCTGAGTGTCGACACAGCTCCAAGTGTCGACACTTTCTGATGTAGACACAGCATCACTGGGTGTCGACACAACTGTTAAGTGTCGACACAGCTTCACAGTCTTTTCTTCACTGAGTGTCGACACAGCTCCTTGTGTCGACACTTTCTGTCTGGTGTCGACTCAGCATCCCTGGTGTCGACACAATGACTCCAAGTGTCGACACTGCTTGCCTGGGTGTCGACACAAGTCTTCTTAAGTGTCGACACTTTCCCTCTGGGTGTCGACACATGGACTTAGAAACTTTTTCATCATTTCCTGCAAATACTTAACCTGTACATGTAACTCAAAATACATCAAATACATTTTGATGTATATCATTGAGTTGGGTGAGGCTTCTTCAAATCAGGTACATTTTGACCAATGTACCCAACAATCTCCCCCTATTTGGAGAAGTCATAACCCTTAGTCAATGATATACACCATTCATAAATAAAATTCCAAAATGATGTAAAGCAGGATTATATGCAGCAGGGTAAACATAAACATGTAACAATTACACATGTATACAAATACATCATCACAGAACAAATATGAAATAGACATAGACATATAACACATTGTTCTAATATCTGTCATGTTCATTTTCAGAAGTTCACAAAATGTTTTACATCAAAAAGATTACAAAGTAAACTTCAAGAAAATTCTAAATCTATTTCTGTTCTGTCTCCTTAATCACTATTCCTTTTCCAGGTTGAACTTTAGCTTGAACAGGAGCATCAGCAACTTCAGCATCAGCAGGCTTCTTGCCTTTCAAGTCTTTCTTCTTAAGCTCTTCTACTTTAATCTTCTGCCTTTCAAAGTAATGGTATGGATTTGGAAAGTACTTGCTAGGCTCCAGAGCAGTAGGATGTAGCTTTCCCATCTTAGCCTTCCTTCTATGTTGAACTATGGCCTCCTGTCTAGTTTCATGTTTTCTCCATTCAGTTTCAGAAAACCATTTGTTCCTGTCTTGAATGTTATCTTTGGCAGCTTTCCAGGCAGTTAAAATGATATTCTTTGAGGTAGGGCTCCACTGCTCAAAGTCTGGCCTTTGTTCAGCTTGTTCCCTAAACCTCTTCTTAGAAAGTCTAGTTTCTTCTTCTTTCTGTAGAGCTTCTTCTTCGTTCTGAAGAGCTGCTTGCATGGCTGCAGATACAGGCTGAACCACTTTTTCTAGAATAACATTAGACTTCCCTTCAGTTGGGCTATACATGTGATGAATATCAGCTTGCACCATTTCAAAATCTAGTGGAGGATAGATCACTTGAGCTACTTCTGGTTGCTCACCTCCAAGATATGCAGGCTGAATTCCAGATTCAGCAACATTATCATCATCACAAAGTGGAGGATAGCCCAGTGTAGCTCTGATGGAATTAGATATCCATTTGGCATGATCAGAGCTAGCTTTGACTAAAACTCTCTCCCCCTTTATGACTTCTCTAGCCATGTGATCTCTGACATCATCCTTCTGGAATCTGATTTGATTATCCAAGTATCAGACTCCATCTTTAAAGAAAGGTTTGAGCTTTTTAAGTTGTTCAGATATGGCCTTCTGGGAGTCTTCAATGGCAGTCTTAACCGCATTGATTTCTTCTTGAAATACCTTGTCAAATTCAGCTTTAACAGTAGCAGTAGAGGTAGAAGGTCCAGCAGCTATGTTCTTTAATTCTGTGACAATTGCATTATGAGATTCTGTCAAGTTGTCATTCATTCTAAGTTGATTTTCAAGAACATATCCTTGCTTCAGGGCTATGTCATCAACTTGAGCCTTTATCTTCTCCTGGTGTGTAGCCAAGTACACCACTGCATTCCCCCCTTTGTGGAAGCAGTCTGTCATCTCCTTCTTGGTAAGATTCATCTCAAATCTTATTGACTTTATGTCCTGGGCCAGATCAAATTGCAATGATTTCTGCCCTTCATCCACATACTTTTCTATTGCCTTTCTGTGCTCATCCAACTTGATCTGCATAGCAACCATCAATGCACTATAATCAACTGATGGTGTTTGCTGAACTATAGGCTGTGGTGTAATAGATTGTAGAGCCTTCTTATAACTCTGACTTCTTTTCTTGAATACATAAAGTTTCTGCTTCTTAGCCCTGGTAGCCTCCTCATCTTCAGATGCTGAGGAGCTGGCAATGTCTACCCTCTCCTTAGGGCTTGGGGGTCTTTCAGTCTGCACATCTGGTGCCTTCTCAGTTTCTTGCCTCACAGGCTCTTCAACATGGGCTTCTTGCTCCCCCTCAATTGGAGCATTCTCCTCTTCAGCAGTAGCAGTTTCTTTGTCAAAATCCTCTTGATCCAGATTTAGAAACAAATCTTCCATTGTAAACTCTTGTGGAGAATGAGCTGGAGAAACTCTTGGCTCTTCAACCACTGGATCAGTAACATCTTGAATAATAGTAGATGTGTCTTCTATGACAGTATCTGGGACTTGATTATCCAGTTGAATTTGCTGATGAACATCAGACAAATCAGTATTTTCCATAGGAAATTCTAAAGTATTGAGTTCAGTGATTACCTCTAGGATAATGCTGGTTGCTTGTTCACTTTCCAGTGTAGTGGGTTCATCTACAACTGGAAGCTCCCCCTGGCTTTGATCCTTATGTATGGGGCTAGCTTGAGGTTGCTCCCCCTGGATCTCAGCATCATCTTGAGGAGCAGGAGATTTCACAGCAGGCTCTTCCTCATTCTCATCTGGAGTGAAGACAACCTGTTCTTCACTAGCTGAGCTGCTAGTGGACTCTTGAGTCACTGGAGCAGTCTTCCTTTTCTTCTTTGGAGGAATTTCTTTCTCAGGAACTATCTTCTCAGGGGTTGGCATCTCTTTAGACAACACCCTGTCCCATCTAGAGAACAACCTCATGTCTATTTTTCTCATGTGACTTATTTTGCTTCCAGCAGCTGTACTCATAACTTCAGGTATTACACCAGCAAGGTAAAGACTTATGATTCTGCCCAGGTTGGGCTTCTTCAGACTTTCTTTAATCTTCTCATAAACTACCATAGACCAGTCAGTTTGTAGAGATAAGATTATCCTTGTCATTATACTAAACATATGGGCAGACACTCTGTCATGCCCTCCTGGCTTGCTGAGTATGACTTTGCCAACAATCTCTGAGAGGAATTTCCCTTGATTGTTCATGCCTTTTCTAAGAAATACTGATCCAAGCTTCATCTTAGGATCCAGTCCACACCAGGTTAGAGCTTCCCTGGTCTTTGTAGCTATAACCTCATCTTCCTCTTTAATTCTTGGTAGCTGTAGAATCTTCCTCAGACTTTTCGGTGACACCTTCACCTTCTCACCATGAACCCTGGATTTGATTTTGAATCAAGTTTCGTCTATCTTAGCTCCACTGAGAAATTCTAGTACCTCTTTCTTCCAGATTTTAGTAGGTTCAGAAACAAGATATTCTAATCCTTAATCGACTACTAGGGTTACGACAGTCTGGATTTCTTGATCGGCATCCTCAAAAGCACCGCGCACCAGCTCGTATCCTTCGTTGACATTCTCCTCAAGCTTAGGCGCTGTTAGAAAGTAGCGAAAAAAAGCGAAAAGTAGAGAACAAGCCGAATAAACTTTTGAATAATCGAAATTTTATTATCCAAAAAATGATAACTATTACAAAGGTATGCCCTCCCTTATATAGAATGGAGGAGAGAAGAGAGAATACAAATAAGAGATGTGGGACTAAAAATATACAAGCTAAGCGGACTGTACAAAGAAAACCGCACAGGCCGCGCGGTTAGACAGAAGGACTAACCGCACGGCTTACAATAAGAGAAGCAGAGAGGTCGCCGGTGAAGAATGCCAGACCGCCTGGTTTACTAGTCGCCGAGTCAAACCGACAGACCGCGCGGTCTCCAACCCGCCAAGACAGACCGCCCGGTCTCCAACTTCAACACTCCCCCTCAAGCTGGAGCATATATATCAATCATGCCCAGCTTGTCGCAAACATGCAGAAACGAGGCGGAGACTGGCTTGGTGAAGATGTCAGCTAGCTCTTTATCAGATGTGACAAACGGAGTGCAAATTTGTTCTTTTAAAATCTCTTCACGAATGAAATGGCAGTCAACCTCAATGTGCTTTGTTCTTTCATGGAATACCGGATTTTTGGAGATGTATATGGCGGCCTTGTTATCACAGAACATAGGTAGAGGATGGTTGTACACCTCTCCTAAATCTAGCATGAGAGCCCGCAACCATTTCAACTCACAAGTGGTTGACGCCATACTGCGATACTCAGCTTCTGCACTGGACCTGGAGACAACAGACTGCTTTTTACTCTTCCAGCTCACCAGATTTCCCCAACAAAGGTGCAAAAACCTGAGGTAGACTTGCGATCCCCTTTGTCATCAGCATAACTTGCATCTGAGTAGGCTTCAATCCTCAGATGACCATTCTTCTGAAACAGTAATCCTTTCTCAGGCGCTGCTTTGACATATTCCAAGATCCGCAAGGCGGACTGTAGATGACATTCCCTAGGCGCTTGCATGAATTGACTCACCTTGCCCACAGCATAGGAAATGTCGGGTCTGGTCACTGTGAGATATATGAGCTTACCAACCAGACGCCTGTACCGCGAACTATCTGAAAGAAGAGGCGAATCATCTGTCCAGGTTTTGTCCTCCCCAATAGCCATGGGGCATCGGGCAGGTTTAGCTCCAGTCAATCCTGCCTCTTTTAAAAGATCAAGGGCATACTTACGCTGAGAGAGAACTAAGGAGTCGGGCTTCCGAGAGAGTTCGATCCCCAAAAAGTACTTTGGAGAGCCCATATCTTTAGTGATCAGATGCTGGCGAAGATGTTGCTTTGTCAGGGCTACCCCTTCCTGGTCATCGCCAGTGAGAAGAATATCATCGACGTACACAGCAAGAATAACCAGCCCAGAAGGAGTTTTGCGAATAAAGAGAGAGTGATCAGCAGAGCTTCGCACAAAACCAACAGCCGCCACAATACCACTGAACTTGTCAAACCAAGCTCGAGGACTCTGCTTGAGGCCATAAATTGCCTTCTGCAGCCGGCATACTCGTGTCTCCCCCTGAGCAACATACCCAGGAGGTTGCTCCATGTAAACGGCCTCGTGAAGATCACCATAAAGGAAGGCATTCTTGACATCCAGCTGAGAAATCGGCCAATCCCGATTGACGGCCACAGAGAGAAGAACCCGGATTGTGCTGAGACGAGCCACAGGGGAGAAGGTGTCAAAGTAATCAACCCCATAGGTCTGAGTAAAGCCCTTAGCAACAAGGCGAGCCTTATACCGATCCACAGTGCCGTCTGGGCTAAATTTGACCACAAAGACCCAGCGACAGCCAACAACATCAGTACCAAAGGGAGGAGGAACAAGAGTCCAGGTACCCCGCTCAGTGAGGGTCGCCATTTCCTCATCCATGGCCATCTTCCAGTGAGGAATAGCAAGGGCCTCCTGATAGGAGCGGGGTGTGGCAGTGGCAGAGATAGCCAGTGCAAATGCCCTGCGAGAAGGAGTAAGACGATCATAGGAAACAACAGCAGCAAGGGGGTGTAAGGTGCATGTCCGCACCCCTTTGCGAAGAGCTATAGGAAGATCCAGGTCAGCCGGGCCCGCGGCATCCGGAGCATCCGTGGTAGAGAAAGCTGGCCCGGGAGAAGAGAGCGACGGCAGCGGAGAGGGTGGTGGAGAAGGGAGAGAGAGAGGTTGAGGAAGAGGAGGGGGTGGAGATGGTGTAATGGTGGAGAGGGTAGGAGGAGGCGAGGGAACGAAGGGAACGGCAGGAGAATCAGAAACTGGGAGAAGAGGAGAAGAGTCATCTGATAAGTAGGAGGTATTCTCGAAGAAGGTGACGTCAGCAGAGACGAACTGCTTACGAAGGACGAGATCAAAGCAACAGTAGCCTTTCTGAGTGGTGGAGTACCCCAGAAAGACACATTTGGTGGAGCGAGGGGAGAGCTTATCACGGGTGGCAGAAGGGGTATGCACAAAGGCAGTGCATCCAAAGATTTGGAGAGGGAGAGGAAACGGCTCCTTTCCCGGATACAAAATGGAGAACGGGGTTTGGCCATGGAGAACCGTGGAGGGAATGCGATTGATGAGGTAGCAGGCAAGGAGAACAGCATAGCCCCAATAGGAGCGAGGAACATGCATCTGGGTCATCAAGGTGCGAGCGACATCGAGCAGGTGTCGGTTTTTGCGTTCGGCCACACCATTTTGTTGTGAAGTATAGACACAACTAGTTTGATGAAGAATCCCATTTTGCATGCAGAATGTAGAGAAGTCACGACTGAGATATTCTTGGGCATTATCAGATCGAAAAACTTGGATAGAAACACCAAACTGAGTTTTGATCATGAGATAGAAGGATGTCCATACAGAGAATAATTCGGAGCGATCTTTTAACAGATACACCCACGTACAGCGAGAGAAATCATCAATGAACGTGACAAAATAGGAACTACCCCGACCAATGGTAAGAGTAGGAGAAGGACCCCAGATATCGGAGTGGATAAGATCAAACGGAAGGGTAGAGCTACGAACGTGCTTTGGAGGGAAGGAGGAGCGGTGATGCTTGCCAAGCTGACAGGCCTTACAGTTGAGCGGAGGACTTTGAGGAGGAAGGTGGGGCAGAAGTTGACGAAGAAGGCGGGGAGGAGCATGACCAAGGCGGAGATGCCATTGGAGAAGATCTGTGGAGGTGGAGGAGAAGGTGGAAAAAGCAGAAATGTTGTCTAGGAAGTATAAGCCGCCACTCTCAGTCCCAGTAGCAATCGTCCGTTGGGAGTCCGGATCCTGAAAAGAGCAAGAAGTAGATGTAAATGTGACGGAACACTATAATTGCTTGCAAAGAGATGTAACAGATAATAAGTTGCACGGGAACTGGGGCACGTATAGAGTATCCGCCAAGTGAAGAGACGGGGTGACATGAACTATCCCTGTTCCATGAACTGATGATGAAGAGCCGTCAGCGAGAGTAATTGGGGGCAAGCGAGCATGTTTTTCTAGGAGAGAGAAACACGGGAGATGGCCGGTCATATGATTCGTAGCACCAGTGTCGATCAGCCATTTGCCATGAGTAACAACGTGTGCACGACCAGAGGACGTGACAACCGAGGCGAATGGCGTGGAGGAGGATATGAAAGCCATGAAGGGAGGAAGAAGAAACTGCAGCGGTCTCGGTGACAGCACACCAGCGGCACAAAGGGCCATGACCAAGGTGCAGAGCACAAGCCGCGCGACTAAACCAGGAGGTCGCGGCGACTAACAAGCAGGAGCGGCTAAAGGAGGAAGGGCAGAGAGGCCGCTCAAACACGAGCGGCTAGGATGCAGATCAAGGCACAGCAGGGGAAGAAGTCGCGCGGACTGAAAAAGGCCGAGCGAACAGAAGAGAGGAGAGAAGCAGGTGACCGCGACCAAGATGCGGGTAAGAAAGGGACAACCCGCACGGTCAGGCAGATCACAGCAGTTACGAGAATGCGGGCAAGGGCACAGCGGGGAAGAGGTCGCGCGGACTGAAAAGGCCGAGCGAACAGAAGAGAGGAGAAGAGCAGGTGACCGCGACCAAGATGCGGGGGAGAAAGGAACAACCCGCACGGTCAGGCAGATCACAGCAGCAAACCGCGAGTTCAGAGACAACACACGCGGACAGAGACAGACCGCAGCGACTAGGAAGTCGTAGCGGCAGGAAAGAACAAGGAGCGCGGCGACACGGAAACAGGTCGCTGCGACAAAGAGCAGAAGGAGAAGAGAATCAAGAAGAAGCAAGCCGCGCGAACAGGCAGCGGATAGAAACAAGCCGCGCGGATAGAAACAAGCCGCGCGGACAGAAGAGAAGGCAAGCCGCGAACAAGCCGCAGAATGCGGAAGACAAGCCGCGAACAACAGAGAGCGCACAGAATCAGTAGGAAATGACCGTGTCCTCTGATACCATGTTAGAAAGTAGCGAAAAGAAGCGAAAAGTAGAGAACAAGCCGAATAAACTTTTGAATAATCGAAATTTTATTATCCAAAAAATGATAACTATTACAAAGGTATGCCCTCCCTTATATAGAATGGAGGAGAGAAGAGAGAATACAAATAAGAGATGTGGGACTAAAAATATACAAGCTAAGCGGACTGTACAAAGAAAACCGCACAGGCCACGCGGTTAGACAGAAGGACTAACCGCACGGCTTACAATAAGAGAAGCAGAGAGGTCGCCGGTGAAGAATGCCAGACCGCCCGGTTTACTAGTCGCCGAGTCAAACCGACAGACCGCGCGGTCTCCAACCCGCCAAGACAGACCGCCCGGTCTCCAACTTCAACAGGCGCCATTAGGGTTTGTAGAATTTGTCTTGAGAGAAGAGAGGTGTCGACACTGAAGTTTGGTCTCGAAACTTTGAAAGCGTGTCGACAAACTAAGACAAAATCCTATTTATACCTTTCTGATTTTGAAGATGAACAGGCGGGACAGCTAACTAAAATTATGTCGACACTGGCAATAAGTGTTGACACTGACTTATAATGTCTCGACACATATGTGTCGACACAAGTTTAGTCAACAGATTTTATGTGTCGACACTTGTTTATGTGTCGACACAACATAACTCGACACATAGTCGAGACTTTACTTAGAAAATTCTGAGTAAATACTAAGTGTCGACACCACATTGGATGTGTCGACACCAACATGTCATGTGTCAACACTAATATTCTGAAGTGTCGACACCAACTTCCTAGATGTGTCGACACCTTTTTCCTGAGTGTCGACACCACTATTCTGTGTCGACACAGAAATCTCTATGTGTCGACACCTTTTTACTTAGCCATTTTCAATACTATAAACTTACTCTAAGTTTATCATTCCTAGTTCAATTTTATATCTATTGAACTTAGCTTCTTCTAGGGGCTTAGTATACATATCATCTATTTGATTATCAGTTTTAACATATTCTAATAAAATATCTTCTCTTTCTACATGCTCCCTAAGAAAATGATATTTAATTTCAATATGTTTTGTTCTACTATGGGATACAGGATTATTATCTATTGAGATAGCACTTGTAGAATCACAGAAGAGTGGAGTTCTACTTACCTGAAATCCGTAGTCCTCTAACTGATGTTGTATCCACAGAAGTTGAGCACAGCAACTTCCTGCAGCCACATACTCTGACTCTGCAGTGGAGATAGCCACACTTGTTTGCTTTTTGCTACTCCATGAAATTAATCTCCCACCTAGGAATTGACAGGTTCCAGTAGTGCTTTTTCTATCTTCTTTGCATCCTGCAAAGTCTGCATCTGAATAACCTGTTAGTTCAAAATCCCCATTCCTAGGGTACCAGAGGCCTAGATAGGGAGTGCCCTTTAGATATCTCAATATTCTTTTGACTGCTGTCAAATGAGACTCTTTAGGGCAGGCTTGATACCTTGCACAGACACATGTAGCATACATGATATCTGGTCTACTTGCAGTCAAGTATAATAGGGAGCCAATTATCCCTCTATACAAGGTTTCATCTACAGGCTTCCCAGCATCATCCTTGCTAAGAGACATATTTGTCCCCATAGGAGTCTTCATGGTGCTGGATGAATCCATACCATACTTCCTTATGAGTTCTAGGGTGAACTTGGACTGGCATATGGATAAACCACTCTCAGTCTGTTTAACTTGGAGACCCAAGAAAAACTTCAGCTCTCCCATACTACTCATCTCAAATTGACCTTGCATAAGTTTTGCAAACTTTTTGCAAAGGCTGCTTTCAGTAGACCCAAATATAATGTCATCTACATATATTTGGACTAGTATAACTTTGCCTCTAGATTCCCTAAGGAATAGAGTCTTATCTATTTTCCCCTTTGAGAACTTGTTCTCAATATGGAAACTAGATAGGGTTTCATACCAAGCCCTAGGGGCTTGCTTTAACCCATATAAAGCTTTCCTAAGTCTATAGACATGATTAGGTAAAGTAGAATAAACAAAACCTGAGGGTTGTTCCACATAGACTTCTTCTTTAAGATTACCATTTAGAAATGCTGACTTGACATCCATTTGGTAAACTTTGAATCCTTGATAGGTTGCATAGGCAAGAAACATCCTTATGGATTCCAGTCTGGCTACTGGAGCAAAGGTTTGATCAAAGTCAATACCTTCTTCTTGCCTATATTCTTTAGCAACTAGTCTTGCTTTATTCTTAATGATGATCCCTTGTTCATCCATCTTATTCCTGTAGATCCACTTGGTTCCTATTATATTGTGGTCTTTAGGTTTAGGAACTAGTTCCCAGACCTTGCACCTCTTGAACTGATTAAGCTCTTCTTGCATTGCTTCAGTCCATTGTGGATATAGTATGGCTTCTTCAAACTTTTTAGGTTCTACTTGGGATAGAAAGCTGGAGTAGACTGCTGCATTCAGATTTCTGCTCCTTGTTTGTACCCCTTGTCTTGGATCTCCAATAATCTGCTCTACTGGATGATCTCTAAGATGCCTATTGGCTGGAGGCATCCTAACTTCTAGTTGAACCTCTTCAGCATCTCCAACATGCTGTACTCCTTGAACTTCATCAGCAATAGGTACATGTAGTTCTCCCCCTGGACAACAGCCACTGTCTTCTACTTGTTGTCTTGCTGTAGATTCTTCTTCTAGAGTGAGCTTGTCCATCTTCTTTGTTAAACCTGTGGGGCTGCATACACTACTAGACAACTCATTATTAATAAGTTTAGTCTCATCAAATACTACATGTACTGATTCTTCTACAACTTGAGTAGACAAGTTGTAGACTCTATAATCCTTACTATTGTTGTTGTACCCAACAAAAATTCCCTCTTGGGACTTGACAGCAAACTTAGTTAAGTAAGACTTACCATTGTTAAGTATGAAGCACTTACAACCAAAGATCCTGAAGTAGGATAGGTTTGGTTTCCTGCCTTTCACAACCTCATAGGGGGTCTTGTTGAGGCCTTTAGTTATGGTAGCCCTATTGATAACATGGCATGCAGTGTTAACTGCTTCAGCCCAGAAATATTCTGGTAGTGATGTATCACTTAATAGGGTCCTACCAGCCTCTATCAAGGTCCTATTCTTCCTCTCAGCAATGCCATTTTGCTGAGGTGTTCTAGGTGAAGAGAATTCTTGAAATATCTCAAAGTCTTCACATAGTTTTGCCATGCTATCAGACTGAAATTCAGTACCATGGTCACTTCTAATCTTGACCACTGTACTGTTTAGTTCATTCTGAATTTGCTTGACAAAGCTATGGAAGACACTAGGTGTTTCAGATTTCTGTCTTAAGAAGAACACCCAGGAAAACCTTGAGTAGTCATCTACAACTACAAGGGTATAGACCTTCCTACCTAAGCTGTGAACTGGCATTGGACCAAAGAGATCCATATGCAAGAGGTATAAACACCTCACAGCATCTTTGTTTTCTATGCTTCTAAAGGTGGATTTAGCCTGCTTGCCCTTTTGACAAGCTGAGCAAATACCATCTTTAACACACTTAACTTAAGGACCATTCCTCACTAACTCTTTGCTAAAGAGTTTGCCAATTGTCTTGTAGTTTAGATGAGCTAGCCTCTTGTGCTATTTGACACAATGAGAGACTGTCTCATCAGCTACAAGACACACTTGAGAACCATTGGTCTCACACATAATGTCTAGGCAGTAGACATTCCTCTTCCTATAACCTGTCAAAATGATCTCTTGATCACTTGACCTCTTGATATGACAACCATTTTTAACAAATGAGATGTCATACCCTATGAAAGTCCACCTAGTGTCAGCTATGTGCACCTATGGGGGGGGGGGAATAGGTGACGTGTAGCGCTTTTGCGGAACTTACGAATGTACATGCACAATAAAAATAAAAAGCACAACACACAGAATACACAGGCAATTTATAGTGGTTCCCCGACTTGGGTACATCCACTTTCCCCCTTCGACCTATCTCCCAACACGGGACGACTCGGTCTCTTCTCCAACAGGATTGAAATCCAATCCCTGCACTATCGGAAGGAACCCTTCCACACGTGAGAGTCAACACTCCCACAAAACGGGTTGCACCCAACCCTTACAACACGGAACAATCGTTCCTTTACAACAAAAGTAAATATAGAATGTACACTAGATACAAACTTCGTTTGGAGACTACGGTGTTCCTCTTCGTTCAACGACGTGTTCGTGAAGTCAACGAAGAGTCTACAACCTTGGTCTCTCTTGGAGAGGATCTCCCCGGAACCGGCGGCGGCAACACGAGCGGCGGCTAGCTTCAGGATCGGCGGCTATGATGATGAGCGGCTGCTGAAAATAGAGATCCAATCTTCGTAGCGAAGCAAGCAAGGTCTACCAACGGTCACACGAGGATCGGTCGTCTCGATCGATTCGGATGGGAAGTTTTTCCCGATCAACAAATCGAGAGACAAGGGATCTCTGGATAGACGCGTGAGACTCAAGCTTTGCTAAGCTTCTGTCGCCGGAGATCGGGAAGAGAAGCGATCAACAGCGGCGACCAACTTATCGCTAGCGGCGGAGGCGACGGAGCGGAAGCGGCGATCTAGGGTTTGTCCGTGCTCGCGTATATCTTGTTTTCTTCGCCCTTCTTACTGTTCAAAACTACCCATGTATTTATACACTGTAGACCCATACAATATGACCGTTGTGGGTCCCATAAGTAGGAATCCGAAGTCCGGTTCAAAGTGGTCCAGTGGCAGAGTCCGGTCCAGCAGCATCCAGAGAAAACACCAAGTAAAATTCGTCGAGAATCATTGGTGATTCTCGACGAATCGGCGAGAATCAGTTAACGATTCTCGACGATTCGTCGAGAATCACTGGTGATTCTCGACGGATCACTTGTTGATTCTCAACGATTTTCACTGGGTATTCATGACCTGCTCTGCGACGGGTTCGGCGAGAATCATTAGTGATTCTCGCCGAATCTCACTTGGTACCATTTTAAGGTAGCCGGAAGGAGTCGGCGAGAATCACTAATGATTCTCGACGATTCGGCGAGAATCACTGGTGATTCTCGTCGACTTTTACTTGGATGAATTTCAGTCATTCCACTCAAGAGCAGCTCCTTGACCCATCCTTGCTCCTTGTCTTCTCTTGCATAATCACGACCATGTACTTGAAAGTAAGTGCACTCCAATAGAGAGAGTGCACGTAGGCCAACACACTGATCTGCTCAACGAGGGATTACGTCGTGCAGACCCGTGTATATTGACCTACTGCACCCTGACATTGGTGTGCACTTAGCATGGAAGAACTGCAAGCACAACTTAAGAAGTTTCATCAAATACATTGTGAATTCATCTTAGCTTGACAGGTGGCTTCCTCAAATCCAGGTGATTGTGGATACAATACCCAACACCCTACGTCACTTAATTGACTTATACTTATTAGGTTGTGTTTCAACCCTTTAACATAAGCCACTTGAGTAATGGTAACTAAGTTACTAGAAATGTTACCAAACCCTTTGATGATTCCTTTTTCAGAACCACCAAAGGTTACTTTTAGACCATCTTTGATTGGAATGTAGTCCCTTAGTAATCCCTTTGTTCCATTCATGTGTCTGGAACATCCACTGTCCAAGTACCATATTGGGGCATGGCTACTTGGACTCACCTGCAAAACAGATTAGTGAACCTTAGAACCCAAAGTATTCTTGGATCCTTGGTACTTGTTAGTTTGCAACCTGACAAAGCTACCTACTGGTTTTCTAATAGGCGGTTTGCTACTCACTTTGGCACTAGCATTGTGCCAATAATTCATTGCAAAATGGCCAACTTTGCCACAACACCAACATTCAAACTTATTGTACCTTTTCTTAGGTATTGTCTTTGCTGTCTTATCTATAGCTGACTTGTTGAATGTTGGGGCTTTGCCCTTGGACTTGGACTGGACAGTCCTTGCAGGTTTAATAAAACCCAGTCCAGCTTTACCCTTATGATGAGCAAATTCATCAATTATGGGTAACACTGACTTAGGTTTGGAAAACCTAGCAACAAGCTCTCTCTCCTTCTGAAGATTGATCTCCAGACTCTTGATTTGATCATTCTTATAGGTGATAGTCCCCATCTGAATCACTGTTATGTGTTTCAGTCTGACTATCTCATTAAGTTTTTGATCAAATAACTTCTCAACCTCAGTTGCAGCAGCTTTAAGATCAGCAATTTCCTTTGCCTGACTTTTGGCAAGGGACTTGCTCTTCTTGTAAGCTTGCAACAGAACCTTGTATTCATCTATCAACTGATGAATATCTGCTTCAGACTCAGATGCACTCTCATCACTTGATGATGATGAATCTGAATCTGTACTGGCACAAGAAATTGAACTTAGAGTTGAACATTGTACCTTACTGGGTCCTGACTGTTCCAGGATTTTGTCTCCTTCTGTCAATGCCATTAGCCCTTGACATTGACTGTCTTCTTGTTCATATATAGACTCCAAAATCTGCATGAACTCTTCTTCTTCTTCTTCAGCAAACAGCCCTATGTATTCCTCAGCATCTGACTCAGTTTCTGAAGAAGAAATATCTGACAGAGTCTTCTCCTTCTTGACAACAAAAGACTTCTCTTTCTTGCCTTTGAAATGAGTCTTCTTCCTGTCACTAGACTCCTTTCTCTTTTCTAGACAATCTGCAACAACATGGCCTTGTCTATTGCAGCAATAGCACACTATTTTTGAAACAGTTGCCTTGCTAGACTTAGTCCTCTCCCTGTCCTTCTTTGAAGCCTTTTTATTCTGATATAAGTCTTCTTTTCCCTGAGAAGTAGAAGGCCTTGACCTCCACTGTTTCTTCTTCAAGAACTTCTGAAAATGTCTAGTGAAGGCAGCAAAGTCTTCATCACTTCCACTGCTTTCAGACTTTGTGCTGACAGACTCATCTGACTCTGATTCAGCAACCTTTGGAGGTGGTGTTGATGACTTACCTCTGTACTTTCTGGTGGCTTCTGTCTTGAAAGCTACTGTTCTTTCCTTATGTTCATTTCTTGTTGATTTCTCCTCCTCTTTCTTCACTGTCAACTGCATTTCATATGACAACAATTTGCCAAACGGTGTAGGTGGAGGAATTTCTCCCAACTTAGCCATTTCTCTAATGACACAGATCTTGGTGTCACAATCTTTAGTTAGGGACCTTAAGAACTTGTCATTTAGTTCATAATTACTGAACTCTCTTCCATAAGACATGAGTTCATTCACTATCCTATAGAACTTCTTGTAGCACTCAGTTATGTTATCACCCTTTCCTTGTCTAAAACTTTCATACTCTTGATTTAGCAAGGATTTTCTGTCTTGCCTAACTTCTTCAGAACCCTCCATATAGATAATGAGAGTATCCTACATCTCTTTGGCTGTCTTACAGTGTATTAGATTCTGAAAAGTGGCATCATCTATGGCACTTACAATGATGTTTTGAGCCCTTTTGTCCATGGTGGCTATGACAATCTCATCCTTAGTCATTTCAGAGAAATCCTTTGGTGTTCTATGATTAGCATCTAGGAGTGACACCTTCATGGGCACATATGACCCTTCCTTTACTGTGATGTAAATTCTTGGGTCTGAGGCCTCCATAAACAGCCTTACCCTTTCCTTCCATATGCCAAAGATTTCCTTCCTACATATAGGTAGTTTCATGGATCCCAATTCCTTGTGATTTTCTATGGAACCCATGGTTCTTGATTTTCTTGAATCTGTAATTTTACTTAGACTGAATCTGCCAATCAGGATCTCCTCAGACTGTTAGTCCTTTTTGAGGAACCTGCCTCTGATACCACTTTAAAGATATAGTACCTAAACACCTAGAGGGGGGGTGAATAGGTGACCAAAATCTTTTTGAACTTTAATGGCAGCAATCAGTTTTAAACACAGAATCTAATCTACTTTTGCACAGCAATCACACAGCATACACAGCAAATCACAATCACAGCAGACACAGAGTTTTATAGTGCTTCCCCAAGCTTTGGGTACATCCACTTTCCCCCTTCGCCTATCTAGCAATGTACTAGATTCGGCCAAACTTCTCCACTATCTCAGAACCCAAACTGGTTCCTACACCTCAGGCTCAAAGCCCTACAACTCAGCTTTTCCACAAAGCCTACACTCAGCCACAAAGGCCTACACTCAGCCACCCAGGCCTACACTCAGCCACCAAGGCCTACACTTAGAGATTTCAATCTCCTACACTCAGGCTCTCAATGCCCTACACTCAGCCTTTATAATTACAGGCTTACAAAAAACTCAGATCCAAAGGATCCTACAAGATAAAAATGATTATACAATTGTTAACTCAACAACCCAAAGACAAGAGAGGGGAGTTGTGAGTTTCTTGATGAGTTCTTGGAAGAACTCAGCTGGAATCAATCTGACTTAGCTTTATTCAAAGCTTCTTGAAAGTAGAACTCAATGAGATTGACTCCTTCTGCAGTTGATCCTTGATCTCTGCTTCTTAAGATCCAGACCAATCTGAATCCTTCTTCTCAGCTGGGTTCCAACAGCTGATTTCTTGGATGGAGCTCTCTCTCTCCAACTTCTTAGATCAGCACTTGATAGCTAGATCTTCTTTAAATCTGAACTTGAACTTGTGTTCAATCTCTTCAACAACTTGTTGATCAATCTCTTTTGTAGACAGTATAGGCCTATTTATAGGCCTTCTTCATGGTAACCGGCTGGCCCGGTTCATAACTGAATTCTAACAACTCTGACAGGTGCTGTAGACCGGCTGGAATGGCAGCTGTCAAGTCATCCAGTCAGTTCTTGAAAATTCTCTAACTGTCTGATAGTGTCGAGACTTTCTGTCTTTAAGTGTCGACACTTATAGACCAAGTGTCGACACATGTTGTCTAAGTGTCGACACTAGTCTACAAGGTGTCGACACAACTCCTTGTGTTGTAGATTTTGTATCTCGACACTACTTCTTCATGTGTCGACACTGAAATTGAGTGTCGACACAAGTACTTGTTCTTCAGAATTTTGCTGAATTCTTCTAAGTGTCGACACAACACCTTTGCGTCGACACATCTTCATGTGTTGTATCTGTCAAGTGTCGACACTGCTTCTTGGTGTCGACACATGTCTTCAGTGTTGATACTTGTTGAGTGTCGACACAGCTCCTTGTGTCGACACATTCTTCTTCTTGTTGAGACTTCAGCTGAGTGTCGACACATTCTCATAGTGTCGACACTTGTACTTAGAATAATTTGTTGATCTTGCTGTTCTTCACTAAGTGTCGACACAGCTCCTTGTGTCGACACTTTCTTCCAGTGTTGACTCTTCTGCTAAGTATCGACACATTATTCTGGGTGTCGACACTTACTTCAAGTGTTGACTCTTCTGTTGAGTGTCGACACATTGTTCTGGGTGTCGACACTTGTACTTAGTCTCTGCTGACTTTTGCTGAGTGTCGACATAGCTCCAAGTGTCGACACTTTCTGATGTAGACACAGCTTCACTGGGTGTCGACACAACTGTTAAGTGTCGACACAACTTCACAGTCTTTTCTTCACTGAGTGTCGACACAGCTCCTTGTGTCGACACGTTCTGTCTGGTGTCGACTCAGCATCCCTGGTGTCGACACAATGACTCCAAGTGTCGACACTGCTTGCCTGGGTGTCGACACAAGTCTTCTTAAGTGTCGACACTTTCCCTCTGGGTATCGACACATGGACTTAGAAACTTTTTCATCATTTCCTGCAAATACTTAACCTGCACATGTAACTCAAAATACATCAAATACATTTTGATGTATATCATTGAGTTGGGTGAGGCTTCTTCAAATCAGGTACATTTTGACCAATGTACCCAACAGCTGTGGATCCGGAGAAGATAATGGAGATATGAGAGTGGCCTACTTTGACTACAGTGGCAGAGGTCCGGAGTTTTCTGGGGCTTGCTGGCTACTACAGGCGCTTCGTAGAGAACTTCTCGCGGATAGCGCTACCACTCACGATGTTGACTAGGAAGGATCAAAAGTTTGTGTGGTCTTCGGAGTGCGATCAGGCTTTTGAAGAGTTGAAGAGATGGTTGACCATGGCGCCCATTTTATGTTCGCCAAGTGGAACCGAAGGGTTCGAGATCTATAGTGATGCTTCGGGCAGTGGTTTGGGATGTGTTCTGCTACAGCATGGGAGAGTGATAGCCTATGGTTCTCGATAGTTGAAGGTTCATGAGAGGAATTATCCGGTCCATGACTTAGAGTTAGCGGCCGTGATATTTGCTCTAAAGCTTTGGAGGCACTACATGTACGGTGTGAAGGTCGATATTTACACCGATCATAAGAGCTTGAAGTACCTATTAGACCAAAAGGATCTGAACATGAGGCAACGAAGGTGGATGGAGTTCTTAGGGGACTACACCTTCAAGATTCATTATGTGCCTAGGAAGGGAAATGCAGTGCGGATGCGTTGAGTCGTAAGATTCCCGCACAAGCCAGCTGGTTATCGGTACATGATGAGAGATTGGTCCAAGAGTTGGAGGCTTTGGAGATATCTTGCGTCGACAAGCAGTCTAGTGCCGAGGCGAAACTGTTTTGGACAGAGGTGCAGTGTGACCTAGCGGATAGAGTTTGGCGGGCTTTGGTTCAGGATAACAGCATGAAGCAGATCTTGGATGAATCTTTGGATGGGTCAAATTCCCAGTTTGTTGTTGAAGATGGTTTGCTAAGGAAGGACGGTCTCCTATGCGTTCCTAGCGCGGATAATCTTCGGGAGGAGTTGATGTATGAGGCTCATCATACCAAGTACTCAATCCACCCGGGAAGCACAAAGATGTATAGAGACATGAAGAAATTATTCTGGTGGCCAGGTTTGAAGAAGGATGTAGCACTTTATGTGGCCAAGTGTCGTACATGTGCATTGGTGAAGGCGGAATGCCAGAAGCCCGGAGGTTTCTTGAAATCCCTACCTATCCCAGAATGGAAATTTGACGACATATCTATGGATTTTTGCATGGCTTGCCGAAGTCACAGAAGGGGAACAATGCCATTTGGGTGGTCGTAGATAGGTTGACAAAGGTGTCACACTTTATTCCAAATAGGAATGAAGATCCGGTGGAAAAGTTAGCCAAACTCTACGTGGATAATATTGTACGATTGCATGGTGTGCCCCGCAGTATTGTTAGTGATCGAGATGGACGCTTCACGTAAAATGACTGGAGATTGGTGCATAGTCTGTTGGGTACTAAGCTAAAGTTCAGCACAGCCTTTCACCCACAGACGGATGGCCAGACCGAGAAGGTCAACAGGACTATGGAGGACATGCTTCGCATATGCGTCCTAGATTTTGGAAAGCAGTGGGAAGATCACCTGTACATGGTGGAGTTTGCGTACAACAACAGCTTTCAGGCAAGTATTGGAATGGCGCTTTTCGAAGCCTTGTACGGGAGGAAGTGTCGTACGCCGTTGTCTTGGTTGGAGGCAGGCGAATCAAAGTTGTACAAACGTCAAGCGGTGGAAGACGCCACTTCAGTGATACGAACAATTCAAGAAAGGTTGAAGATCGCTCAGGATAGACAGTCAAAGTACTATAACGCCAAGCATAGGAACGTGGAGTTCAATGTTGGCGACATGGTGTATCTAAAAATTAAGCCGTTTAAGGGTGTATCGCGGGTTCGACGCTTGAAAAAGCTGAGTCCGAGATACCTTGGACCATTTGAAATCTTGGAGCGTGTTGGCGAGGCGGCGTATAGATTGAAGCTATCGGTGGAATTGAGTGGGTTGCATGACGTGTTCCAGGTATCGGTGTTGCGTAAGGCGGTGCAAGAGCCTTCGCAGATCAATGCGGATAATCAAGTACCAGTTGATTATGAGTTGACCACAAGGGTCATGCCAGTACGTATTGAAGATGTTGCAGTCAAACGACTCCACAACAAGGAGGTCCGAATGGTTAAAGTCCGTTGGGACAATTGCGGACATGAGGAGCTTTCTTGGGAGCGAGAGCAAGCTATGTTGGAGGAATACCCCGAGTTATTCCAATCAGGTATTATTTAGATTTGTGTACCTTTACTTAATTTCGGGACGAAATTCCTTAAGTGGGGGAGTTTTGTAACGCCCCGAAAATTGTATTTGAGTCGGTCGCGTAAAAAGGGATTTTTGGTGCCTGTATAGGGTTACACGGCCTAGGACACGGGCGTGTCCAAGGCCGTGTCTTGCAGGTGTTTTTGGTCGTTTTCATCCCGAGACGTACACGGCCAGGAACACGGCTGGATGACACGGGCGTGTCATTTGACACGGGCGTGTGCCTACCCGTGTCTATACTCGTGTTATTTTGGGTCGTGTACGTTATCGTGGCGGTTATGCGTGGCATGCCCCCGGACACGGGCATGTCGGGAGACCCGACACGGGCGTGTTAGGTTGGACACGGGCGTGTCAGGTTGGACACGGGCGTGTTTGAGCCCGTGTGTCTTTTTTGTGTTCGACGATCGTGCCTGGATCGAGGCACACATCCTGGGACACAGCCGTGTGCCAAGCCGTGTTCGACCCAAGTCTGGGAAATTTTGTGCAGATCTGAGCCGTTCGTTTTCTTTAATTAAGATCCAACGGCCCTGATGAGTTTCTGCTCTGTTAAGGCCGGGAATAGGGGAGTTAATCCCTCATTTCTCTCCAACACTTTCTCTTTCCAAGGTGTTAGAGAGAAGAGGAAGAAGAAGGAGGTTTCCGGCCATCGGCGGAGCATCGGAGCACCGTTTCGAAATCTGAGAGCGGATCCGTGGAGGAAAGTTCGTTGCAAAGAGTTCTGTCCGTGTAGTTTTTCCATGGCGCCAAAACGGACTACAAGGGTAACGATTCTCAACTTGAGCATGTAAAGCTCTTTCTTTCTGCATAGGGAATCCTGCTCCCGCGAGTGTGCGGTGAGTGCGTGGTGTTCCTTGGGGTTGATGTGAATAGTCCCCCTTGTGTTGCATATAGAGTCCGGAATCGTATGTATGGGCATAGGCATTGTGTGTGAAGCCTACCCGGACGTGTATCGTCTGGATCGGTGATGTTGCATTTGATATGATTTGCCGGAGAAGACTCGTGCTTTGGGTTTTTCGGGTTTCTACGCGGCAGATTGCAGCAGGGATCCTTGGAGGTTAGCTTCATGGCGCACCCGGAAAATTGAGCGGAAACGTGTTATGCTAACTTGGCGGTCTGGGAACCGACCTTGATCATAACTGGGTTATGAGACTATTTGGAAAATTTTGGGATCCGAGAGAAGCTTGGCCCGCGCGTAGGACTTAAATTATATATGGGGCGTGAGCAACGGGCAAGTGGAATTGGACCTAGGCTATGTGGTTCGGTGCGAGAGACCCGAAGACGGGGACTGGCCGTTGGCATAGTCGGGAGCCTTAGACGGTGGTCACAAAGGCTAAATGCTCACATGTTATTGCCATCATGGGGGTGGTGGTGAAGACGCTGATTGGTCAGGATTCACCGTTAATGTGCCCTGAGTGCACGGGGTGTTTGGCCGTGCGAGCCTACACCTGTGGCGAACTTTATTGTTGCACTTTATTGTTTAGCTGGGCTAATGAATTGCAGGGAAAGAGCACTGTCGTCCCGTGTAAGGGGAGGGGTTGTTATAATTTGGTCGGCTTTTGGCTGACCGTTGCTTTGTTTGCCACCGTGCGGTGGAATGTTGCTTGCAGGTGCTGCGGAGCCGAGTGCCAAATAGCGGGCTGGAGCCCATGTTGCTGTGCTAGCCCTTGAAGGCCGTAGAATAGTTGTTTTTATTTTGTCATGTGTGGCCGGCCTGCGAGCCGATGTATGTAAAACACTATTTTGTTAAGTGAACAGTTTTAAGGCCATAAGGCCATGTACCTTTTCAGTGTATTTGGGTTTCATTCCTGTGGTTGTGGTCGTGGACATTCATATGTTTTGGATTTAAGATTTGGGTTCTTTCAACTTTAAAAGCTTCCGCTAGAATGCTCTGTGTAGGATGGGTAGTCTTAATTAGATGGTTTGAATATTCTTATGTAACCCTTCCGAGTGTCTGTGGTATATGGCATCGGGTTCCAGCTGGACCTTCTGTTATATATCATGCGACGGATGGGGGTGTTACACTAGTGAGAGCCTGAAAGCAGGTCTACTCGGGGCCGATACTCCTTCCAGCCCTGCCAGCCAATGGGAGCCTGAGCAGCGGGATCCTCTCAGGGTATTACAAACTACCAGCCTCTTTCCCTTTCCCCAAGCGAGCCTACGACCTTGCCAGCTAGTGAGAGCCTAACAGCGGGTCTACTCGGGGCCGAGTGCGCCTTCCAGCCCTGTCAGCTAATGGGAGCCATAGCAGCGGGATCCTCTCGGAGTACTCCCTTACCCCCCCCCCCCCCCCCCCCCCGCCAAAGCGAGCCCACGACCCTGGTAGCTAGTGAGAGCCTGATAGCAGCAGGTCTACTCGGGGTCGAGTGCGCCTTCCGGCCCTGCTAGCCATATGGAGCCTAAGCAGCAGGATCCTCTCGGGTATTACAAACTACCAACATCTGTCCCCCCCCCCCAAGCGAGCCTACAGCCCTGCCAGCTAGTGAGAGCCTGACGACGGGTCTACTTGGGACCGAATGCAACTTCCATACTTGCCAACTAATGGGAGCCTGAGCAACGGGATCCTCTTGGGGTATTCCCTAAAGCCCCCCCCCTAGTGAGCCTACAACCCTACTAGCTAGTGTTAGACTGACAACGAGTCTACTCGGGGCCGAGTGCGTCTTCCATCCCTGCCATCTAATGGGATCCTAAGCAGCGGGATCCTCTCGGGGTATTCCCTTACCCCCAAGCGAGCGTACGACCTTGCCATCTAGTGAGAGCCTAACAGCTGGTCTACTCTGGGCCTAGTGCGCCTTCCAGCCCTGTCAGCTAATGGGAGCCTAAGCAGCGGGATTCTCGCGGGGTCTTGCAAACTACCAACCTCTTTCCCTGGCCACCGAGCAGGCCTTCAGCCCTGCCAGCTTCATGGGAGCCTGGACAGCGGGTCTACTCGGTGTCATCAAAACCATAAATACACCATAACCTGCAGAGAAACAATTCTTAAAATAATATATTACAATAGTATACACAAATTTACCCATCCTATGGGAAGAAGTGTTTCAGATTGTCGCCTCTCCAAGCATGACTCATAGATACCCATTCCATATTTGGGAGGTGGTATCTGTTAAATTTTCTCAACGTGGTCAGCAAGATAGCCCAAACACCAAATTAATATCTTCGGAACTACCCAGTTCGCACGCTGAACCTGCGGAAACCCAAGGACTAGAGGTTGCACCCAACAAAACAATGGAAGCACAAGAAGATCTTATTATGCATTCACTTCATTACAATCCGAGGCATACATAGCGAGACATGATTTCGCTAGTATTACAGCTGTAAACAGAAAGAAACAAAACACAAGCCGGGCGGACAGCACTCCAGTCCGCCGAGACCGCGAGGTCGCCGAGACCGCCGAGACCGCTGAGCTTGCCCAAGCTATGCTGCAAACCGCCGAATACCACGGAGTCCGCCGAGACCGCGAGGCCGCGCGGACAGACCGTTATTCGCCTCCTGCTGAACCCGAACTGAGGAACTCCCATACCCGCCTGAAGCCGGCGGACAGGTTATTGAAGCTGGGAAAGTTGAAACAGAACTGACAAGCCGCAGAGCGACCTCCTGCTGAGTCCGCAGAGACCGCACACTTCCAAGCACTGACCGAAGTCACAGCCAAACTCCTGGCTCCTTGAAGTTATCCGCGCGACCTGCACACAACAAACCGTCAGCCTGAAACAATCCACGCGGACTGAAAAACACAGACCGCAGCACTCGCCCAACCCAAATTACTGTTCACTCACGTTACTTTTGGTTACTGTAGATGTGCCAGGGGGGTCCTATTTATAGGCCAGGTGAGGAGTGTGGTCACCGCCCATGAGATAGCGACACCGCCCCAGCCCGCGCGAATACAAACGACCGTCCGCTCAGTCCGCGAGGACTTAGCCAGTCACCAAGGGAAACCGCCAGGAGCAAGGCAACCAATGACGAACCCTCTCCAGTCCGCCCAAGCTAAGCGGACAAGGCACCAGCCCGCAAAGCTCCAACTGCTTCAGGACAGCACCCTCTTCAATGGCAGTCCGCACCAACCCGAGGCAGTCCGCAAGACCCACACCTCAATCCGCCATAAGTCCACGACCAAAGGCAAACAGCAACAGTCCGCCCGGTCACAGCGGACTTGGCGGATACGGCGGACACCATGAACTTGACACCAAGTGTGACCAAGTCCAAAACCATCAAGGGCCAGTGCGAGCATGGCGGACACAAAGTCCCGTCCGCCAAACACCCTAGCACAGACCGCAACCAGTCCGCGAGCTCCTCGCACTTGTCCAACGCAGTAGCACCAAGCCGGACTCCAAACATCAGTCCGCCAACCGGTCTCCACAGCAAGACCTGCTGTAACACCTGAGCTCGACAAGGCCTCAGCCAAGCTCAAGGCCCAATCCGCAACAGCCCCAACCGCGGACACACCAGTCCGCAAGGCTTCCCGCGAACTCGAACCAACCCGCCAACAGCGCAAACTTGCACCCGCGACCACTGAGCAAAGCACCAGTCCGCAAGCCTCTCTATCCGCAGATACCAGGCCGCACCAAACCGCGGACTCCATGCAACAACCCGCTCAGAACACAGCCGGCTTCCACCAGACTTCTCACCAGGCCGCAACCTCAGTCCGCCCAGTCCGCCCAGTCCGCCAAAGCTGTCCGCACAGGCCGCGCGGCCTGTCCCGTCACCCACTTCCACTTCACAAATTTCAACACTCCCCCTTGAAGTGAGAAGTGGTGACCAAGCCCAGCAAGCTGCGCAAGCGTTCAAAGGGCCCCTTCGACAGCGGCTTCGTGAAGATGTCAGCAAGATTATCTTCACTCCGAACATGCCCGACCAGCAGAGACCCCTCCAACACCTTCTCCCTGATGAAGTGGTGATCAATCTCTATATGCTTGGTCCTGGCGTGACACACTGGATTGTTTACCAGTTTGAGAGCACTCTCATTGTCACCCCGGAGTAAAGTAGGCCCTTGCACTTCTTCATGAACATCCTCTATGAGCCTCCTCAACCAAACGACTTCCCGAGCAGCCAAGGCCGAAGCCTTATACTCCGCCTCCGTGGTTGAAACCGACACCGAGTCCTGCTTCTTGCTACACCACGAGATGCTAGCTGAACCGCAAGTGAACACATAACCTGAAGTAGACCTTCGATCATCCGAATCACCGCCATAGTCAGCATCCGTGTACCCGAGCAACGCAAACTCCGCATCCCTTCCATAGAGGAGTCCCATCTCAGAAGTCACCTTGACATACTTCAGAATTCCCTTCGCCGCCACTAGATGAGATTGCCTTGGTTCAGCCATATACCGACTTACTCGGCCAACAGCATAAGCTATATCCGGCCTTGTAATCGTCAGATAGATCAAGCTCCCAACAAGAGCCCTGAACACCAAGGGATCATTAAGCACCCTTCCCTCATCTCGTCGAAGCTTTAGCCCAGATTCCAGTGGAGTAGAGCACTTCTTCCCTTCGCCCATGCCAAACCGCTTCACAATACGATCAGCATACCCTTTCTGGCTAATGAGAATCCCGCACTCCTTCCTCTCCACTTCCAGACCAAGAAAGTGATGCAACTCTCCCAAGTCTTTCATCTCGAAGCGTATAGCAAGCTCTCCCCTGAGCCTTGCTACTTCCTCCTCCGAGTTCCCTGTGATGATCATATCATCCACATACAGCAGGACCAAGACTCTTAGCTCTCCCTTCTTCTTGACGAACAAGCTTGAATCCGAGTTAGAAGCCAGGTATCCACAGAACTGCAGGTACTCTGCAATCTTCCCATACCACGCTCGAGGAGCTTGCTTCAACCCATAGAGAGCCTTCCTGAGTTTGCAGACATAGTCCGGATGCTTCTCAGAGACGAAACCAAGCGGCTGATCCATGAAGATGTCCTTGTCAATCTCTCCGTAAAGAAAGGCATTCTTCACATCGAGTTGCCACAATCTCCATCCCTTGCAAGCAGCCAAGGCGATCACCACTCTTACAGACGTCATCTTCGCAACTGGACTGAATGTCTCCTCATAGTCTTCTCCATACTGCTGTGAGAATCCTCTAGCGACCAGGCGAGCCTTGAACCGATCAATGCTCCCATCAGCCTTCTTCTTCAACTTATACACCCACTTGCAAGTAACCGGAGTAACGCCATCAACCATGGGCACAAGGTCCCAGGTTTCATTCTTCTTCAGAGCATCAATCTCTTCCTTCATGGCACCATCCCACTCCTTCACTCCAGTGGCCTCGTTGAAGTTTGCAGGCTCTCGCTCATCCAGAGGACCTGCAAAGAAGCATGAGACAAAGCACACTGCATTCCCATCACAGTACCGAGCCGGTGGCTTAACCACCCTCTTCGATCTCCGAAGACACGGCTCCTTGCTCACGGCTTCCGTTGCTTCTTCAGGCTCCACTCCTACCTGGGGCAAGCATTGAGCAGTGCTCCCCCTGCTTCCTGAGCCAGAAGGCTCAGCCTCGGAGTTCGAAGCAACAGGAGCTGCTGGTGAAACAGCAAGCTCCTCTTCCAAGCCTTCAGCATCCTCCACCGGTGCTTCCTCAACCTTGCTACTTCCGGTAGGCTCCACCGAGCCACCTCCATATGACGTCAGCTCGTCAAAGACAACGTCTCTTGACACCACGAACTTCTTCGTCACAGGGTCCATGCACTTCCATCCCTTCTTCCGCTCATCATAGCCAACAAAGACAAGTTTCCTTGCCTTCGCATCCAGCTTTGTCCGTGAAGCATCCGGGACATGCACGTAGCAAGTTGAACCGAACACCCGAAGGTGTCCAACACTCGGCTTCTCCTTCAGCAACAGCTCAATGGGCGTCTTCATGTTGATAGGGCTGAGTGGCATCCGGTTGATAACATATGCAGCACAAGACATTCCCTCCGCCCAAAAGGACCTCGGGATATCTTTCGCATGCAGCCAGCATTTGCAGGTTTCCGTCAGATGACGGATCTTCCGCTCCGCTACCCCATTTTGTTGTGGAGTGTGAGCACATGTAAGCTCCCGTTGGATCCCGTGCTTCCTGCAGAAGTTAGAAAACTCGGAAGAGACAAACTCTCCCCCGTTATCAGTTCGAAACTTCTTAATTCGCAAGCCAAGCCGGCCTTCTACCAACTCCTTGAACTCCACGAACAAACGGAAGGCTTCCGACTTCTCCTTTAAGAAGTACACCCAAGTATACCTTGAGTAGTCATCAACCAAGACAAGCATGTATTTGCTTCCACCAAGGCTGGCAGTAACAGTCGGTCCCATCAGGTCGCCATGAATACACTCCAATGGTTTCTTGCTCCTTGTTTGAGATTTATCAAACGGAAGGCGATGTGCCTTACCGTATTGACAGCCCGCACAAACATGCCCATCACCAAAGGAGGACAACATCGGCAACCCCCTCACCAGACTTCTACTCGCCATTGCCTTTAGCTTGTCCATGCCAACATGCCCCAGCCTCTCATGCCAGATAGCCGCACTATCATTGGCCCTCATCCTATCAACATAGGCACTGGTGGAAAGAACAAACTAGTTCTTCACCCTCCTCCCAACATGAGCAACATCAGCCTTTACCGCTGATACGTTGCGAAGGAACCTCACGTCTGTTGGCCCAAACAGAACGTGATACCCAGCATCCACCGCGTTGGTCACCGAGAAGAGGTTCTTCTTCATGCCCGGCACGTGATACACACTCCTTAACGTGAGTGGCCCCTGATCACTACCCAAAGACACGACCCCCTCCTTCTCTACTGCATAAACAGTATTATCAGTAGTGATAATAGCTTCATTACCTGAGTAAGCCTGCATGGAGGTGAACTTCGACTTGTCTCCGGTGAGGTGATGACCACACCCGGAG
Organism: Platanthera guangdongensis; assembly: GCA_039583875.1. Taxonomy (NCBI): domain Eukaryota; kingdom Viridiplantae; phylum Streptophyta; class Magnoliopsida; order Asparagales; family Orchidaceae; genus Platanthera; species Platanthera guangdongensis. The sequence continues at coordinate 60,774,113 of CM077150.1, read as the reverse complement.
TCGATGATCCACTCGCTGTTGAAGTCCTCAGCAGACAAGGCCCGGACACAAGTGCCCGTCAAGAAAGCTCCGCCCCATTCTGCTTCTTCACTTCTCGAACAAGCTTCCTCCTTTTCCGCAGCATGCCCAGGCTGCAGTTTGACCTTGCAGTCCCGCTTGAAGTGCCCTCGCTGATGACACCGGTAGCACTTCAGATTCTTCTTCCAGTCCTTAGGAGCATTGCTCCTCTCCGGCGGATATGAAGTTGAAGTCTCCTTCTCAACAGCGGCCTGCACCTTCTTCTTCTTCTTCCCTTCCCATCCCTTCTTCTTGCCTGAGAAGAGAGCCTCGCTGCCTTCCTGATTCAGGTTCACTCCAGCCATCTGCCTTGCTAAGCTCTCCTGCGAGGCAAGCAGATTCTCCAGCTCCAGCAGAGACGGCTGAGTAGCCCACCCTTGAACAGACGTAACAAAGGCCACATACTCCTTCCGCAAGCCGCGGAAAATGTGCCTCTTCATCTTTGCCTCAGAGATAGGCTCATCAGGATCCAGTGCCGACAGCTCAGCACACAAGCTCTTCATCTTTAAGAAGTACCTGGAGATGGAAAGGTCTCCCTGAGTTGCCCTGGCCAACTCATTCTCCAGGAACTGAAGCCGCGCCACATTCTTCCTATTGAACAACTCATCAATGGTTGTCCAAATATCAGCAGCCGACTCACACCCAATGATGTGATCAAACAGTTCCGGAGAGACAGCTCTCTTCAGAACGAACTCTGCCTTAGCATTAGTTCTTCTCCAGAGCCTCACTTGTTCAGCAGTACCGAAAGCAGCAGTTACTTCCTGTCTGTCGTCTCCACCGACAACTTCCCACAGCTCCTCGCCCAGAAGATAACTCTTCATGCACGACTTCCACTTTTTATAGTTAGTCGACGTTAAGAGTTCAATGCCCAGACCTCTTGCTAAGCTTCCTTCCATTGCAATCACCTGTTGGTACCCTTCAGCAGCTCCGAGCAACAACACAGGTTGATCACCACTCAATCACTGAGTAACAACACTGGCTGACCTCCGCTCACGCAACTGAACCTCCAACCTCAGTAACCTGGCTCTGATACCATGTTAAATTTTCTCAACGTGGTCAGCAAGATAGCCCAAACACCAAATTAATATCTTCGGAACTACCCAGTTCGCACGCTGAACCTGCGGAAACCCAAGGACTAGAGGTTGCACCCAACAAAACAATGGAAGCACAAGAAGATCTTATTATGCATTCACTTCATTACAATCCGAGGCATACATAGCGAGACATGATTTCGCTAGTATTACAGCTGTAAACAGAAAGAAACAAAACACAAGCCGGGCGGACAGCACTCCAGTCCGCCGAGACCGCGAGGTCGCCGAGACCGCCGAGACCGCTGAGCTCGCCCAAGCTATGCTGCAAACCGCCGAATACCACGGAGTCCGCCGAGACCGCAAGGCCGCGCGGACAGACCGTTATTCGCCTCCTGCTGAACCCGAACTGAGGAACTCCCCTACCCGCCTGAAGCCGGCGGACAGGTTATTGAAGCTGGGAAAGTTGAAACAGAACTGACAAGCCGCAGAGCGACCTCCTGCTGAGTCCGCAGAGACCGCACACTTCCAAGCACTGACCGAAGTCACAGCCAAACTCCTGGCTCCTTGAAGTTATCCGCGCGACCTGCACACAACAAACCGTCAGCCTGAAACAATCCGCGCGGACTGAAAAACACAGACCGCAGCACTCGCCCAACCCAAATTACTGTTCACTCACGTTACTTTTGGTTACTGTAGATGTGCCAGGGGGGGTCCTATTTATAGGCCAGGTGAGGAGTGTGGTCACCGCCCATGAGATAGCGACACCGCCCCAGCCCGCGCGAATACAAACGACCGTCCGCTCAGTCCGCGAGGACTTAGCCAGTCACCAAGGGAAACCGCCAGGAGCAAGGCAACCAATGACGAACCCTCTCCAGTCCGCCCAAGCTAAGCGGACAAGGCACCAGCCCGCAAAGCTCCAACTGCTTCAGGACAGCACCCTCTTCAATGGCAGTCCGCACCAACCCGAGGCAGTCCGCAAGACCCACACCTCAATCCGCCACAAGTCCACGACCAAAGGCAAACAGCAATAGTCCGCCCGGTCACAGCGGACTTGGCGGATACGGCGGACACCATGAACTTGACACCAAGTGTGACCAAGTCCAAAACCATCAAGGGCCAGTGCGAGCATGGCGGACACAAAGTCCCGTCCGCCAAACACCCTAGCACAGACCGCAACCAGTCCGCGAGCTCCTCGCACTTGTCCAACGCAGTAGCACCAAGCCGGACTCCAAACATCAGTCCGCCAACCGGTCTCCACAGCAAGACCTGCTGTAACACCTGAGCTCGACAAGGCCTCAGCCAAGCTCAAGGCCCAATCCGCAACAGCCCCAACCGCGGACACACCAGTCCGCAAGGCTTCCCGCGAACTCGAACCAACCCGCCAACAGCGCAAACTTGCACCCGCGACCACTGAGCAAAGCACCAGTCCGCAAGCCTCTCTATCCGCAGATACCAGGCCGCACCAAACCGCGGACTCCATGCAACAACCCGCTCAGAACACAGCCGGCTTCCACCAGACTTCTCACCAGGCCGCAACCTCAGTCCGCCCAGTCCGCCCAGTCTGCCAAAGCTGTCCGCACAGGCCGCGCGGCCTGTCCCGTCACCCACTTCCACTTCACAAATTTCAACAGTATCCTCCTGACCCCGGGGCCTTTTCTACAATGTAAGGTACTTCCCAATTATGGTTGAGCTTACCAACGGACGCTGACCTACCTACGGCATCGGCTTTCTTCAGGACTCGATCCCCTTCCCTGAATTGCTTGATTATGACATGTTTATCAAAATACTTGGTCATTTGCCGCTTGATTTCCTCCTGCCTGACTACGGCCATGTCGTGAAGTTCTTCCACCATATCCAGCGAGAGCCGCAACTCCCCTTCATTCTCCTCCCTCCATGTCTCATCTTCTTTGCTGGCAGCTGTAACTCGCGGAGATTAAACCTCAAATTCCACGGACAGGACTGCCTCACAGCCATGCGAAAGCTTGAAAGGGGTCTCTCTAGTGGCCATGTTTGGGGTTGTCCGCAAATCCCACAACACCGAGAGGAGTTACTCCACTCAACTCCCCCTCAAGTTTTCCACCTTCTTTTTAAGCAAGTTTACGATGATTTTGTTTACCACCTTCACCCTATCGTTGCTCCTTGGGTGGTGGATGGAGGCAAACCTGAGGTCGATCCCTAGCTAGGTGTAGAAGCTGATGAACTCCTCATTGGCAAACTGCGGCCCATTGTCCATGACAATGGCCTGAGGCAACCCGTGCCTACAGATGATCTTTCCAGAAATGAAATTCCTGATGACTTGGGAGATTACCTTGGTCAATGCCTTGACCTCTAGCCATTTTGAAAAGTAGTCAATCATAACCAAAAGGAACCTTCACTGCCCGCTTGTCGGGGGGAAACAGCCCAACTAAATCCATCCCCCTGATTGCGAAAGGTCATGGCGCCATGATGCTTCAGAGCCTTTGAGCGGGCAAGAGTTGGAGGGGCGTATAGTTGGCACTTTTAGCACCTCCTTGCAAACTACGCCGCATCCTTCCTCAGGAATGGCCAGAAGTACCCATGCCTAACCACCCTTGCTTCCAACATCATACCCCCCGAATGGCTACTACATTCTCCAGAGTGCACTTCCTCCAGAATCTTTGGGATCTCTTCATCTGCTACATATTGTGCCAGGAGTACTGACAACATCTTCCAATGTAATCCTCCTTTATGCATGAGATAATGTGTTGCTTTATGCCTAAAGCCTTTCACATCCATGATTCCTTTGGGGGGTTGCCCGTATTGAAGAAGGATATGAAGGGATCCACCCACGAGGGTCGCTGATCCACTTCCATCAACTCACCCTCCTCAAGTGTCGGGTGAAACAGCTCGGTCAAGGTTCCCCCACCCCAGGGTACAAACTTGGCCAACCGATCGCCCGTTTCATTCTCCTCCCTGGGGACATGTTGGATTGAGAACGCTCGGAACCCACCAACAATCACCCTCGCCTTGGATAAGTACTTCATGATGGTGGGTTCCCGGGTTTCGTATTCACCTTTGATCTACGACATCAATACTAATGAATCTATAAGTACTTCCACATCATGAATCCCGAGCTCCCTAGCCAACCGCAACCCAGCTATGACGGCTTCATACTCCACTTGATTGTTCGTGACAAGGAAGTGTAGCACCACCGCCTGCTCTATGGTGACCCCTTGAGGACTTACCAATACTACCCCTCACCCCAGGGAATGCTTCCCAGAGGCTCTGTCAACAAACATCCCCAATGCCTCCCGCGATAGTGGCTTCTCTCCCTCCACCTCTACGACGTAGTCAGCTAAGAAATCAGCCACTACTTGTGCCTTGATGGAGATCCTTAGCACAAAAGAGTTGTCAAACTCATTGAGCTTAATGGACCACTTGGCTAATAACCCTGAGTGCTCCACCCACTCAAAAATCTTGTGTAGGGGATGGTCCGTCACCACCTTGATTTAATGGGCTAGGAAATACAGCCTAAGCTTCCTGGCCGAGATGATTAGGGAGAATGCCAACTTATCTAGGATGGGGTAGCGGAGCTCCGCCTTCTTCAAGATACTGCTGATATAGTAGATTGGCAGCTATTTCTTCCTTTCTTCCCTTACCAACACAGAACTTACGACCTCTGCCCCTACCCCAAGATACAAAGCCAGATCCTCCCGCTCCTCCGGGCTCTGAAGGAGTGGCACTTGGGAGAGTTGACCCTTTAATACCTGAAAGGCCTCCTCACATTCCTTTGTCCATTTGAACTTTTGGTTTCCCCAAAGCACCTTGAAGAATGGTGAACACTTCTCCCCGGCTCGAGAGAGGAATCGACTCAACCTGTTGAGTTTGCCTGTCAAACGCTGAACCTCCTTAGTATTGTGTGGTGATTCCAACTCGATGAAGGCCTTCACCTTATCCGGGTTAGGCTCTAATCCAGTTGGGGTTATAAGGTGCCCAAGGAACTTGCCTCTGTTTGCCCCGAAGACACACTTTGGGGGGTTTAACCTCATCTTGAACTTCTGTAGGGTCGTGAATGTCTCCTCCAGGTTGAGTAGGTGTGAACCCACATCCCTACTCTTCACTATGAGATCATCAACATAGACCTTCAGGTTCCTACCCCTCTGACTTTTGAACACCCGATCCATCATATGCTGGTAGGTAGCCCCTGCATTATTTAGCCCAAATGCAATCATTTTGTAGTTGAAGCATCCCTCCCTTGTGATGAAGGAGACATCCTTGATGTCGGGGGGATGCATTTGAATCTGATGGTAACCTGAAAAGGCATCCAAAAAACTCATAATAGAAAAACCGATGGTTGAATAAACCAGCACATCGATCCGAGGCAGGGGGTAACAATCTTTAGGGCTTGATTTGTTTAGCAAGGAAAAATCTACACACATACGCCACCTCCCATCCCTCGTTTTTACCATTATCATATTGGAGACCTAGCCTGGATACTGGATCTCCGAGATAAAGCCTGCATCGAGAAGCTTCTCGACCTCCTCGCGGATGGGTTCCTCTAGCTTGGTGGTGATGGTCCTTATATTTTGGCGGATGGGATGCATCATGGGGTCCAGGTTCAGACGGTGGGACGCTACATCTGCATCAATGCACATCAAGTCTGTCGCGATCCAGGTGAAGATGTCGATGCTCTTCTGGATGCACTACCGCATCCTCTCCTGGTCTTCAGGGCTCATGCCGCCACTGATCCGTACCTTCTTCGCCTTCCCCTCCTTGGTGAAGACCTCCATCTCAACTACTTCCTCTGCTGGCTCCAGCCGGGACTGCTCCCTGCCAACTCTCTGCTCCCCCTGCCTAAACTCTTCCTCCCCTCTTAATTCCTCAACCTCCATCACCTCTACCAGGTTCCCCTGCAGCTCTACCTCTACGCCTCCCCAGTCCTCGCCCCTGGCTTCCCCCTCTAGCCTCTCCTTTTCCACAGTCTCCTCCTCAGCCTCTCCTTGGCTTTCTCCTTCCTCTTCTACAACCTCCTCTGCAGTCTTCTCTACAACCTCACCTAGGCTCACCTCTCCCTCCTCTACGGCCTCCTGTATCGCCATCTCCTTATCCAGCTCTACTGCCTCTGCCATCCAAGAAATGGTGTCGACAGCAGTCACATAGCATTGCCTCGCCATCTTCGGATCCCCCCTGATCTGGACCTGCACTCCTCAACTACTGAACTTGAGACATTGGTGAAATGAGGAGGGAACGCAATGAAAGGCGTTGATGAGAGGGTGCCCAAATATTATGTTGTAGCTGCTCGGAGCATCAACGATAACGAACCGACAGTTCCTTGACACCCCCTAATGTCACATGTCGTACCTGACCCCCCCCCCCTTTCGGCTTCCTTCCTCTCTCCCAAGAATCCAAACAATGGTCCATCCGAGGCTAGAATCCTCCGAGCCTCCACCTTCATCTCATCAAAAGCTTTTTTGAAGATTACGTTCACGGAGATCCCATTGTCTACCAGAATCCTGGAGACTATGAAATTCTCTATTGCCGTATGGATCACCAAGGCATCACAGAACGAGTCTTCGTAGTCCGGCATGTCTCTCACTGAGAAAGTGATTTTTTCCTCCTAGGGGGGAGTCTGGGAGATCGAGGCGACGCTCCTTCGATAAATGGTTTGGAAGCTCCCTTTACAGGTGGCCTCTTTCCCCACTCCCTCATGGATCACCCCGATCCCTCCTCGGGCCCCCACATCCATGCGGTCCTCACACCTATCTTCCCCTCTTCCCGGCTGAACTTCTTCAATCCTCACCGACGGATGCTACTGGACTTGCCCCTAGCCGCTCTTATCTCCAAAAACTCAGGGCAGGTGGTCATTGCATGACCCTCCTCCTTGTGGAAGTCACAAAAGGGAAATGCCACCCCGCCTTCTCTTCTCTTCGCTCCTCCTCGAGCTCCTCTCCTTCCACCTCTTTCCCTGACGATCTTCATAGCCTCCTACTGTGGAGGGAGGGGACTCTCTGTCCCTGCCTCCAGGCTGGCTGATTGAACCTCATTTTCTTGCGGAAGTTGTCCCTTCCTTAGAAACGACCACCCTGCCTATGAGGGTGACCTTCCTGGGACCTCCAACCCAACCTGTTGTTCAGATCATGCTTCCCCTAACCTTGGTACTACCCCTGTCCCCGGGGCTCCTCCCTTCTTCTATCCTCTATCTGCTCCCTCTGTCTCCCTGCACCTGACTCCTTCCCATCGTCCTTGGATAGCTTCTTAGTGAATGCTGAATTCGTCGCCTCGATCTCGATCTCCTCCTCCCTCTCCATCACCTAATCGAAGGAGAGGGGGGAAACTCTCTTCAGCTCCATGCTAAAGAAGATTGACCTCAACCTGAGGGTGAAGGAAAGCATCAAGGTATACCTTGGAATCTCCTAAACCTGCAAAATCTCCTCCTGTAACCTATCAACATAGCATCCCACCGTCTCCTCTGGCTTCTGCTTGATGGAAAACAAGAATTCCGCCGACTTCTTCCTCTTCTTTGATATTGAGAATCTCAACAAGAACCCTCAGCGCAAATCCTCAAAGTAGTAAATAGAGCTTGCAGGGAGTTAATGGAACTAGTCCCTCACTTTTTCCTTTAGGGTGATGGCAAAGAGCCGACATTTGAAGACATCTGACATCTGTCTTATGGAAATGTCATACTCAAACCACTACACATGATGCACGGGGTCGTCTCTGCCCATATAGTAGGACATGTCCGGCTCCCGGAACCCATCTGGAACTGAAGCTGAGATGATAAGCTCACTAAAAGGGCTCCTGCCCAAATCCTGCTGAGAGGGCACGTCCCACGACCTTGGCTTGTTAGCCCTATCCATACTGACCTGCCCGGGAAAAAGTTCCCTCCCGGCGCCATCCCTCTCGGCAACCTCCACCGGAACCTCTTTCCTGGGACTCTGTCCGGGATCGTTTTAGCCCAGTGATGGTGCTGCAACCACCGGAACCAAGGGTATCGCTCACTCGTTTCATGTCGGGAAGGCCAGGTGGATGGTCTGTAGGACTTCCCACTTGAAGTCCTCCAACATCCTCAACGTCACCCCACTTCCCCGAGAGAGAGAACCTCCTGAGCCAACTCCTTTTCTTTCATCTCCAGCCATGAGACTTAACTTGGGATTTTTATTGTATCAGCTACGGTCCATGCTTGCCGCACTAGAAAATGTTGAAGCCAAAAACTAGTCTCAACGAGAGTTCGGACCTTAGGGGTGTAGCTAACACCTACTTCTCTCAAACCTAGACCGCATACTTATAACAAAGAACCTGACACTGACCCTAAGCCTCAGCTGGGAGGTCCCTCCACTATCCCGGAAGATCTCTAAGCACTTCCTCTCCAATGCAATTGCTTGGCTAGGAGTACCTCAAAAAGCATTAGAAGGTTTGAAGAATGTATGAAAGTTTGCCTTCTGAGGTACCATGTGGGTCATATTTATAGGCTTCCAGTATTTGGTCTGCCAATAGCGTAACTTCGCTATTCCAAAAGGATATTTGCAGCCCACCTTGGCCTGCCAATAACGTAACTCCGCTGTTCTGAGGATCTAAATGCAGGCCCGAGTGCATCCTGGTATTTTATCTCTGGACCTTGCTAGGTAGAATCCCTTTTGCTACTCTATAAGCTTTTTGCCTGCCCTATGTGAAACTTAGGGGCTAGCCACAAAGCGCTGAGAGTGCTGAGTGGCAGAATAGGACTCGACGCCAAGGGCAAAGGACATTGAGTGGTAAAGCCTCAACAACGCCAAAGGCGAAAGGACGTTGAGTGTCAAAGCCTCACTTAACGTCGAGAGCTGCATGGCATTGAGTGGCAAAGCCTCCCTCACGCCAAAGGCGAAAGGGCATTGAGTGGAAAAGCCTTACTCAATGCAGAGAGCTGCAGGGCGTTGAGTGGCAAAGCCTCCCTCAACGCCAAAGGCAAAAGGGCGTTGAGTGGCAAAGCCTCACTCAACGCCAAAGGTGAAAGGACGTTGAATGGCAGAGCCTCACTCAACGCTAAGAACTATAGGGCATCCCGCTTACCCAAGCGCAAGCCCTCTCGCATGCCCCAAGAGAGAACCCTCTCGGCTATCCATCTGTCTGACCTGGATTCTAGCCTAAAGCTAGCCCAAGGCTCATCCAACCCTGGTCCTTCTTGAATCTATGTCACACCCAACGAATATGGGGTTGCATAGATATGATTTCATGTAAAACTGCTAATTTAATTTGAGGAGTGTTCTATAATAAATTATTTGTCTGGATCTGAATTCGTGTACTACGAATGATTTAATTTCACATATATTCTATAATAACTTACTTGTTTGTGGATGTTGTCGTGCATTGTTTTATATATCGAACTTAATTAGTTTAATTCACATTTAATATAGTTTCATATTCTACAACTGAATCAATTTCATATGGTGATACTTTATGTCGATAGTATACGGGAGGGAGGGAATAAATAATGCACTTACGACGCAATTACAAAAATCATGGAGGAGAGAGTAATTCATACATAAGTTTATAATCATGGTTTTCAACCATATTTCTAAATTAGCCCCACTTTCTTAAACCTTTCAACCCATGTTGTTGCCCCCCCCCCCCACACACACAGACACACAATTGAAATTTCTCCAACAGTGAATTTCATACACATTCAAAATGAGATTTAACACGAGATACACATTCAAAATGAGATTTAACACGAGATAAATATTTTGAGGGATAAATGAAACATGTCTCGATTTGATGACTGCACATACCAACGATTAGTCGCGATCGAATTTTGAAAAAAAGATATTATCGCATTAAATTATAGATGTTACAAATACAACATTAGGAGTCTCCTTATCAAAAGACTCTGTACTTTTTGGGCACCTTATTAATAGTCTTGATTTTAAGTGTCTCCTTATCAAAAGATTTAGTGCTAGTAAAAGTGAATTCTTACTGTGGCAGAAGAGTGGACATACCTGACATTTGGGGAACCACTATAACTTCTTATGTCATCTTTGTTGCTTGCAACTTCTCTGTATTTATCTTTTTCGCACTTTTATTTACTTTTGATTGTTATGGTTGTGATACAATTAGGGTATTCTATGAAACTATGAATGACATTAAATAAAATCTACTTAAAGTTTAATTATTCTATTCACCCCCTCCCTCTAGAGCACTTTTCAAGAGATTAACTTCTCCTTTAATTGTTATTAGGGGGAGGTTGATCAGAAAATGGCTAAGACCTAGATCAACATGATCCTTGGAGAACCTAATCACTTGAGAAAACACTTATAACACTTATATCACAAACATGAGTACATTACAAGTTAGAGAATATGCAATTACAAGACCCAAAGTGTGTAATCTAAACAATCTTTCTCTATAGAAATATAGAATTAGGTTATATATGAATTCTACCGATGAATATATCTTTGAAACTATGCTAACAAGTTTTGTAACCCCCACCGGGACAAATGTGTTGAAACATGCATTATGTATCTCTCAGGTTTGATAATAATAAATCCTAAGTTGTATTTGATCATGCATGCTTTAGATATAGTATGCATGCTTATATATGGAGGGCGTATAAAAAATCAAAGCTCTATGAGTTACCGCCCAGGCTAGAGATATTGTCACACGCTAGCTTAATTTATACATATCGACTGAACTTGCTCAAGACAGGCAAATGTCAGCTAAACAAGTCTCATATTGACTAGACAAGTCTCATATCGACTAGACAAGTCTCATATCGACTAGACAAGTCTCATATCGACTAAACAAGTCTCATATCGACTTGACAAGTCTCATATTAACTAGACAAGTCATATATATACTAGACAAGTCACAGATCAATTAGACACATCTCAGATAGACCAAACGACAATGTAAAATAAACTTGATGACCAAAAATCACTTGTCGACTAGAACTATAAGCTATCGCTGGGCAGTATCCTTAATAACGAGGGATAGCAACATAGTCTTAAAGGATGATATCGACTTGAAAATAAGATGGACGAGGCAACATGTGTCGACTGGATATAAGAACTACCGACAGCGCTATCCCTACTGTTGAGTGTTAGCCATGCCAACTTTAAGCAAGGATCGACTTGACGGGTTATGTCGACTTAATGAAGATATCGACTTATCTGTGCATTTCAACCACTACTATATACTACTACTAATGTGCCATACTACCTATGAAGTTTACGTCAAGGATATATATGCTCATAGAAAGAAAGTGGTGGCAACCATAGATGGAAGGATTACTACCACTCCGCAGTAGCTCTTACAACTCCACGGTAACAGAGGCATGTAAGGAAAGATCCACCACCTTCCTTATCTATTAAAGACTTGTTGTGCATGCGCATAATGAAGAAAAACTGAAAGTCCACCTAGTGTCAGCTATGTGCACCTATGGGGGGGGGGGAATAGGTGACGAGTAGTGCTTTTGCGGATTATACGAACGTATCTGCACAATAAAAATACAAAGCACAGCACACAGAAAACACAGGCAATTTATAGTGGTTCCCCAACTTGGGTACATCCACTTTCCCCCTTCGACCTATCTCCCCAACAAGGGACGACTCGGTCACTTCTCTAACGGGATTGAAATCCAATCCCTTCACTAACGGAAGGAGCCCTTCCACACGTGAGAGTCAACACTCCCACAAAACGGGTTGCACCCAACCCTTACAACACGGAACAAAAGTTCCTTTACAACAAAAGTAAATATGGAATGTATATGAGATACAAACTTCTTTCGGAGACTACGGTGTTCCTCTTCGTTCGACGACGTGTTCTTGAAGTCGATGGAGAGTCTACAACCTCGGTCTCTCTTGGAGAGGATCTCCCCGGAACCGGCGGCGGCACACGAGCGGCGGCTAGCTTCGGGATCGGTGGCTACGATGATGAGCGGCTGCTGAACTTGGAGATCCAAACTTCGTAGCGAAGCAAACTAGGTCTACCAACGGTCACTCTAGGATCGGTCGTCTCGATCGATTCACACGGAGGAGTTTTTCCTGGTCAACAAATCGAGAGACAAGAGATCTCTGGATAGACGCGTGAGACTCAAGCTTTGCTAAGCTTCTGTCGCCGGAGATTACGAAGGAATCTCAAAAGTTGACGGCGACCAACAGTCCCGAGCGCGATGGCGGCGGCGGAGAGGAGTCGCGGAATTAGGGTTACGAGGCGGCTCAGTTTCTTTCTCGTTCTCGGGGTTTTTTACTGTTCAAAATACCTGTATATAAATACTGTAGAAGTTTTCCAATATGACCGTTTGTGGGACCCACAATAGAAATCCTCAAATCCCGGTCCAGGAATTTAACAGCGGCAGAATCCGGTTCAGGAAATTCCAGAGAAAACGCCAAGGAAAAATCGGCGAGAATCGTTAGTGATTCTCGCCGAATCACTTATTGATTCTCAACGAATTTCACTTTGTATGCATGAGCTGCTTGGCCACTGGTTCGGCGAGAATCACTAGTAATTCTCGCTGAATCTTACTTGGCACTGTTTTGAGGTACCCAGAAGGAGTCGGCGAGAATCACTAATGATTCTCGTCGATTCGACGAGAATCACTAATGATTCTCGCCGAATCGGCGAGAATCACTTGGTGATTCTCGTCGAATTCGCCTTGGACGAATTTTCGTCTTCCACCCAGGAGCTGCTCCTTGATCCTCCATGCTCCTTGTCTTCTCTTGCATATGAACGGCCATGTACTTGAAAGTAAGTGCACTCCAATAGAGAGAGTGCATATAGGCCAACACACTGATCTTCTCAACGAGGGATTACGTCGTGCAGACCCGTGTATATTGACCTACTGCACCCTGACATTGGTGTGCACTTAGCGTGGAGGAACTGCAAGCACAACTTGAGATGTTTCATCAAATACATTGTGAATTCATCTTAGCTTGACAGGTGGCTTCCTCAAATCTAGGTAATCGTGGATACAATACCCAACAATCTCCCCCTATTTGACGAAGCCAAAACCCTACTAGCTAAGATGAATAACACTTATCAAATAATAAACATAGCATTCAGAAATTAAACATGCAGCACAAGAGAATATATGCAATCAGATCAGGACTTGAGTCATTCACAAATTCAAATATATATACCAAGATAAATATATTCACATATAATCCAGAATTGTTTATATGACAATAATAATCATTAAATGTTCTTAAGACACAGTGACAAGCTATAAAGTGTTGACTATTTGTCCTTAGCTACGTCACCCTTAAGATTTTGAGCCAAGTACTTCTTGCTTTGCCTCTCCATGTATTCTTTGGGCTTCGGGTAGTACCTAGGAGGAGCAACTTTATCTGGATCCTTGTTGTTTCTGAAAAAGATGTTGCGTTTCGCTTCAAACGTTTTGTGCGTTTCCCACTCATACTGGCTATATACTTCGTTTCGATTGATCTCTCCTCTTTCTTGCAGCCAGAAGGTGTCTAAGATTATGTTCCTTGAAACTGGACTCCACCTTTCATTTCGTACCTCCTCCTCATTCATTCGAGTTCTCTTTGCAGCCTGTGTCTCCTTGGATGTCCCTTCTTGAACTTTTCTCTTTCCCCTGGCTTTTGCTAAGGCCTCCTGGTCAAACATACTCCTCAGTTTAGATTTGGAGAGGGCCCTAGCATCAGCGTCATGTGTGGGAGTATCTGCAGCAGCACTTGCACTTACATCCTCAGCAACACTTACTTCCTCAGCAGCCTTAGATGTCTCAGGGACATGAATACCGACAGGATGGTCAGGTAGGACGACGCCTAACGTACCCAGCGCCTGTTGGAGCATCCACCAGCAGCTCTCATAGACATATTTGCTTGATTGTGTGAAGTTTGTATCCATGCTTTCTTGGAGCTCGGCCAACTTAGCGATATACTCTTTCTCCCCCTTTTTGGCTTCGTCAGCTATGCAGTTGGCATATGAGTGCAGGGAGTCATCAATATGCTTAGTTGTCTTGGTGAATTCAGTGATCAGGGCCTGCTGATTTGCATTTAAAGTGACCATATTACCATCAAACTTCTGAATATTGTTGGCTACAACGTGTGCGTTCTGATTTACAACAGCCAGAGTATCAGTATTCTTTTTCAAACCGGCCATTAAAAGTGTGACAGCTTCGCCGGCCGCGGTATACTTTTCTTCGAATTTCTTCTCCATCACATCCAGTTTATGGTTGATCTCTACCATATTTTTAAGCATGAGATCTTCAGAAGTCTTAATCTTTTTCAGCAGTGTTTTCTGAGCTGTATCAAAAGAGGCTTTAAGCTCGTTCACTATTCCTTGAATGACATTGATAGTGTGAGTGGCCAGCTCATCTCGTAACGGTATGGTCGGAGGCACTTGAGGGCCTTGCATTTCTGCAGACGCATCTGTGGAGCTGGATACCATCACAGTCTCTACAGGAGGAATGTTGGCGGCCTCTGTAGAGTTATTTAACTCCCCCTCCACTGGTGTAGATTTGTCAGGTGGAGGTTCAACAGGATCCGGAGTCTCAAGTACTTCATGGCCCTCATTCTCATCTTCCTCTCCGTCCTCATCCAAGAAGTCAAGTATATCAGCAGCTTCTTCGAATTCTCGATCAGCAGTTTCCAGTGCTTCAGCTTCGGTTCCTTGAGTGTTTCTGTTCAGGACCTCCTCATCCTCCAGCTCAGGTTCACTTACTTCATGAATTTCGGCCACCGCATCTCTGGCCACCTGGGCAATTTCAGAAACTATATCTGTATGAGGGGGTAGAGTCTCCCCCTCGATTCCTGCAGTCAGGGTATCAGGAATTTCACGGGGGGTGACTACTGGAGATACTTCCTGTCGCTCTTCCACGGCAGGCTGCCCGATCCGCCTCTCCCATCGATCAAACACACTTGCATCCATCTTCTTCAAGTAGTGGAGAGGGACCCCTTTGCTCATGTCAAACTTGTCTCCGTTCAGCTGGTTTAGATACAAGCTTATGATGCGGCCAAAACTTGGAGTGCCCAAGGTGTCCTTGATCTTTTGGAACAGCAACTCCCCCCAGTTGAAGCTCTTGCGGCAGACAATAGCTATGAGGATCTTGAACATATCTCCTGAGATATGGTCATGCGAGCCCGGCTTGCAGATGAGCACTTTTCCGATAACGTCAGATAGGAGCTTCCCTTCTTCATTCATCTCCTTTCTCTTTATTGATCGAGTTCCTTGTGGAAGACCGCAGAACAAGAGAGTTCTGGTTTTGTCCTCGTCCTCCAAGTAGTCCTCCTGCTCCGAACTAGAAAGATGCAGGTAGCGAGTTAGCTTACTGGCAGACATCTTTACTTTTGTCCCAGCCACCTTGCTCTTGATTATGGAGTCTCTATCTCGGAGTCTTGCGGTAGAGAAGAACTCCAGCACTTCTTTGTCCAGGACTTTGCAAGGGTGCTCCAAGACGAAGGTTAGCCCAGCCTCTTCCAGCATTAGAATGATATTCCGGAATTCGTCCGAGGCATGAGAAAATCCAGTCCGAACCAGCTCGCAGCCAGAGACCAACCCTGCAGTCGTCCTTGGAGCCATTGTAGATCTAGAGAGAAGCCCTACTCAAAACGTTAATGAACTTTCAAAAAGAAAACTTCATTAGTGGATGCTTCGGGTGAGGGGATACCTAGAGGTGAAGTCGGTGAGGTGTTTTGAGCGGAGCAAAATCAAGACTTGGGGAGATCGATGGTGCGGGCTTCGGCGGGAGTCGTCGGGAGCCTTTCGACGAGAACTTTACGAGACCCTTGCGGGAGCTTAGGAGGAGACTTCACGAGCTGCGGGTTTCGGCGAGTCAGAGGGAGAGCTCCTGCGGGTTGCGGCGAGTCGGAGGGAGAGCTCTTGCGGGACTCGTGAAGAAGACGAGGGGTCGGCGGGATTCGTGATAAATACGAATAGGCGGAAGGGCTCTTTCGGCGGGATTTTCTAATTCGTCGGGATTCGGGGTGAATGTCAAGGGTCGGCGGGATTAGTCAGTCAGGAGATTTGCCGGCTCCTGATACCTTTTGTCTGACTCGAAATTGAGAGGTCCCTTGACTAGAAATTTTCACGTTGAGAAGCTTGCAACCTTTTATGAGATTTTCTGATGTCACGTCTATATACACATGATAAATACATGTATATTTTACAGTCAAACGAGTTGGATTTAACGAGGCTTTTTCAAAGACTTCTTGATGTCAATTGTGAGTTGTCGAGATTCACAATGACATAACTTCGTTACCCCTTTATTGATGTGTAATGGTTTGCATGCATCGAGTTAATCTCTCCGTAATGTGCACACACACATGATAAGCATAAGTATACGTATACACAAGGATAGAAATATATATATATATGTTTATTTTGAATGAGGATGCATCATGACACAAGTCCTTGAACTGATCAAAATTACCTGGGATTTTGAGAGTCATCATTTTAGTCCCACAGGTAGAACACATTAGAGGCTCAAAGTGAATATGCTCAAACAGGTAGCACATCTGTTATTGCAGACGTTTGTTCCACGTTAGCCTTGAGCCACCTACTGTCTAGGTCCCATCATATTCCCGGGGACCTAGACTATCCTGCAAGAAAGAATTACTTTACCTTAGGAACCCAAATCATTTTGGGTCCTAGGTTCCTGTTAGCATAAGCACGCAACTGCCTTCCTTCAGAAAACCTGTCTGGAAGACTACCTCTGTCCCGAGAGTGTGGATAAGCCCTTGCTGAGGGCACAAAGGGGTTGTGCCAACAGTCGATGGCAAAGTGCCCCACTTTGCCGCAGCACCAACAAGGGTGAATGTTGTATCGCCGTTTTCGACCTGATCTAGTGACTGACGTAGTCACGGTCCTAGGTCTAAACGGGATAGGGCATGATCTTGTCACAAAAATTTCTCTTCCATCGCGACACGTGGAAGGGTGGAAAGAATGCATGTTGTGAGCGTTATGAGGCCGGGAAGGTGGTGTCATTCTTCCAGGCATCTCCCTTACAGAGGCCCCATGGAACCTGACATCATGACTTCTATCCTCTCTATCCCGTGTCCTCGAGTGGTGAGAAGTCTTCTGTGAGCTGGGACATGCTGATCCACACTGTGTTGAGGCAGTGGCAGTGAATACAAAGGGCTCAGAATGAGCCTTAGGTATTCTCTCGTGGGTGGCCATGCCGGCCCTTGCACTCCGGGTGTCTCCACATGGGGACAGATCACCCTTGCAGTGACCACGATTATTCCTGTGGTCATACATGAAGGCATGATGAGTTGCCTTCCTGCTTGGAGTGGGGGGTCGGAATACCGTTTCCCCATTTCTCCACGAATTGACAATCCGGGAGATACACCCGTTTTCTTGCTTTCTCTTAATGGCATCAACCTTGGAGAAGTTTGATACTATTCTTTTCTCATTCTCCAAACTACTCTCTAGAGCCGAGATCTTAGAGTCCTTGGCCTTGTTGGATGCCAATTGGAGAACCAACAAGACCTTCAGTCGAGCAATCTCTTGAGCTTGCTCCTCAGCAAGTAGATTGCTTGACTGAAGGGCTCTCTTCAGGGAATCAGCATTTTCTGAAGGAGGGCAGTTCCTGTCTTCAGAAATTTCAAGAGATACGGGGCAGGATGAGGAAGTTACCTGCACTTCTGTGTTATTGTCGTTAGATCCAGTGACTATAGTTTCATCCACATCAGAGCTGCTTTCCTCACTGTCCTTTTCAGTCTCTGACATGGACACTGGAGCTCTGATGCAGTCCGAAGGATCCTTGCCTTCATCTTCAGAAGTGAGGACTCCTACATACGCTTCATCCTCTGATTGACAGCATAATCCAGCTTTCTCTGACCCCCCCCCCCATCAGCTCTGAGATCATCATCCACAGAGATTTCGCCGTTCTACATTTTTCCAATCTAGAGCGAGAGGCTCCAGACCAGACATCCATGATGATTTGTCGAATCCTCTCGTCCAGGTGAAATAGTGATAGTTCTGTCTCTGACATCTCAGCAATGCCCATGGGCACTTGGATCCCAGAGTCAGAGGTCTTCATGGGAATAAACGGACCCTCTTCCAGAATGAAGGATGCTCGAGGATCGATAGCATCAAGGTGAAATGATACTCTCATTCTCCAGATGGGATAATAATCCTTTGAGCATGCGGGGAGTTTGAGTGGCGGAATCTCATAATCCAGATCCATGCTTCTGACACTGGTGGCAGGATTCAACTCAAGGTGTTAACCTTTTTGAAGAGCAACCTCGCTTTGATACCACTTGAAAGTCCACCTAGTGTCAGCTATGTGCACCTATGGGGGGGGGAATAGGTGACGAGTAACGCTTTTGCGGATTATACGAACGTACCTGCACAATAAAAATACAAAGCACAGCACACAGAAAACACAGGCAATTTATAGTGGTTCCCCAACTTGGGTACATCCACTTTCCCCCTTCGACCTATCTCCCCAACAAGGGACGACTCGGTCACTTCTCCAACGGGATTGAAATCCAATCCCTTCACTAACGGAAGGAGCCCTTCCACACGTGAGAGTCAACACTCTCACAAAACGGGTTGCACCCAACCCTTACAACACGGAACAAAAGTTCCTTTACAACAAAAGTAAATATGGAATGTATATGAGATACAAACTTCTTTCGGAGACTATGGTGTTCCTCTTCGTTCGACGACGTGTTCTTGAAGTTGATGAAGAGTCTACAACCTCGGTCTCTCTTGGAGAGGATCTCCCCGGAACCGGCGGCGGCACACGAGCGGCGGCTAGCTTCGGGATCGGCGGCTACGATGATGAGCGGCTGCTGAACTTGGAGATCCAAACTTCGTAGCGAAGCAAACTAGGTCTACCAACGGTCACTCTAGGATCGGTCGTCTCAATCGATTCAGACGGAGGAGTTTTTCCTGGTCAACAAATCGAGAGACAAGAGATCTCTGGATAGACGCGTGAGACTCAAGCTTTGCTAAGCTTCTGTCGCCGGAGATTACGAAGGAATCTCAAAAGTTGACGGCGACCAACAGTCCCGAGCGCGACGGCGGCGGCGGAGAGGAGTCGCGGAATTAGGGTTACGAGGCGGCTCAGTTTCTTTCTCGTTCTCGGGGTTTTTTACTGTTCAAAATACCTGTATATAAATAGTGTAGAAGTTTTCCAATATGACCGTTTGTGGGACCAACAATAGAAATCCTCAAATCCCAGTCCAGGAATTTAACAGCGGCAGAATCCGGTTCAGGAAATTCCAGAGAAAACGCCAAGGAAAAATCGGCGAGAATCGCAAGCGATTCTCGACGAATCGGTGAGAATCACCAAGTGATTCTCGACGATTCGTCGAGAATCGTTAGTGATTCTCGCCGAATCACTTATTGATTCTCAACGAATTTCACTTTGTATGCATGAGCTGCTTGGCCACTGGTTCGGCGAGAATCACTAGTGATTCTCGCCGAATCTTACTTGGCACCGTTTTGAGGTACCCAGAAGGAGTCGGCGAGAATCACTAATGATTCTTGTCGATTCGACGAGAATCACTAATGATTCTCGCCGAATCGGCGAGAATCACTTGGTGATTCTCGTCGAATTCGCCTTGGACGAATTTTCGTCTTCCACCCAGGAGCTGCTCCTTGATCCTCCATGCTCCTTGTCTTCTCTTGCATATGAACGGCCCTATACTTGAAAGTAAGTGCACTCCAATAGAGAGAGTGCATATAGGCCAACACACTGATCTGCTCAACGATGGATTACGTCGTGCAGACCCGTGTATATTGACCTACTGCACCCTGATATTGGTGTGCACTTAGCGTGGAGGAACTGCAAGCATAACTTGAGATGTTTCATCAAATACATTGTGAATTCATCTTAGCTTGACAGGTGGCTTCCTCAAATCTAGGTAATCGTGGATACAATACCCAACAAAAACTACCACTTTTTTTATGCTACCTCTCCACACTAGCAAATGTACACAAGGAAAGTTTTGCTGCCTTCCATGAATAGAGCAAGACAACTGAACAAAGATGTGCATACAAAGCCTACCCCCAAGCGGTAACCTACTTCTAGCGATAACTTTATAAAATTCTATATAAAAGCATTTTACTTTCTCGTGAGTCAATAACGCACACATAAGAATGACCAAGGGTTTCTAAGCCACCTGCAACACCTCCATCCGTCATATAGAATATAACAGAAGGTCCGGTAGGGGCCCCACGCCATATTCCACAGACAGTCAGTGGAGTTACTCATTAAGACCATTTCATTCACGTATCCTAACTCAGAGTGTATTCTAGCAAAAGCAATTAATAGTTGTAGAATCCAAAAAACCGAGAATGTCCACTACAAAACATAGGAATGATATTTATTACACAACATGTTCTGGCCTTAAGGCCTTACAACTATTTTTGTTACAAAATGTATCTTTCACACATCGGCACATAGGCCGACCACACATAAAAAGAGTAAATGTTCGCCTTTGGGCCTTCGAGGGCCAGCCAATAGCAGTACAAGGGACTTCAACCCGCTACTTTCTACTTGGCTCTCCAGCACTTGCAAAGCACGACCCACCAAAATATGGAAAAACAATGCAACGATCAGCATTATATGACCAAATTATAATAACCCTGCACCATACTAGGGGCAGTGGTTCTCCTTCCCTAAAAACAACAGCACATATGTATCTTTTGGCAACAAAAATATGCATTTAAGCACCATTCACCATGGACATAGCCTCGATTGGCCAAACACCCCATGCACTCAGGGCATATTCTCGGTGTACCGAACTTCTCTAGGTCCCACCACCATCCACAGTCCCAGACTTGATGGTTCATACTTGAGCATTCTAGTCTTTCCGGCTCGTAGCCTAAGACTCTCATTAAGCCAACGACGAAAGCCAGTTACTTTAGGCGATCTAGTCCGAACGACATAATGCAGGTACGGTTCAGCTATAGCCTGTTGCTTAAATCACCATGCTAATGGCGACGGTCAAAGCCATCATGGAGAATGACAAGATACGGGTCAGCCTCCCTTACCCGTTCGACTCTCTGGCCTTTTAGCTGGGCACTTCAGGCTCTCAGCTTCAATCATTGCTCACATTATCCCCAAGACCTGAGCTTGCAATGATCACATCAATGGCTCTCACGACCATAATAGTTGGGCTCTCCACACTCAATAGCTTCTCATTCTATGCACCTTGTCTCATAGACACAGGCTTCACAACCACAATCAGACTAGCTCTCATGGCAACCTTAGTTGGGCTCTAAAGCCTCTCAGCTTCAAACAATGGCCCTAAGGTCTCCAAGAAACAGGCCTCTCATATCTCATTGGGAGATATCGCCGGTGGTAGCACGATCATCACACGGTAGGGGACAAAATATTGTTTCTAACCCACTTTGGGTATTTTTCCTAGAGAGTATCTCCAATACTATCACTACAACATCCTGCACACCCCTTGACCCTGGAAACTACATGTTTATCCACGGAGTCTTCTCTGACATGCAAAATCAATGATCACCAATCGATATCAACCTGTCCAAATGGGATTCACACAACATGCCTATTCCATACTTCGATTTCAAATTTTATATGCAATTTCTCGCAGGGATAACAATGATCTACCCACTGGAAACCACCCTTTTATTCAACCTTTGGTGAGGGGTTCCATGCACATATGCAAATTGAGCACTTCACTTGTCAAAGGAGAAAGGTATTTACCCTTGTTGATCGCATAGGAGCTATGTTCTTGCTCTTAATCTGGATGGAACTGATCACCACAGCTTCCTCTTCGTGAATCTGGCTTCGACTCGTGAATCTGATCACAAGAATGCCTTGGATAACCTTTTCCCTTTGCCTTTTGTCTTCTTCCTTCTCTTTCCTCAAGAAATAAGAGAGAGAGAGAAAAAGAGAAAATGAGAAATAAATCTCATTCAAAGCCTTTATTAGGAAGCTATCTCCACACGGTATCTTGCTACTGCCACGTGATACCCTTTGGCAGTGGCGGTGGCCTCATCCAGCACCGCTTTTCCTCTCTTACTACTGCTACACGATGGCTTACTACCACCTGGAGATGTCGACTAGAGACCCTGGTCCATTAATTCAGCTAGCTACCGCTAGAGATAGGCCTACCGTCGTACGGTAACCTCCAGTGACCAATTCTCTGACATTTTTTGGAACTTCGGGCATTATAATTCTCCCCTCCTTTAAGAGTTTTTGACCCAAAATCCATAGCAAATATAGATGTACAAAACATATCAAATGTATCTCAACGAAATAGTTCAGGGAACTCTTCGCGCATGGTATGCTCTCACTCCCATGGCAGCTCCTCACGGCAACAGTTGTCTCAATGGACTTTGACCATTCTGACATCTTTGTCCCACAGTCACTTCACTTTTGTGTCCTCGATACAAATGGGTTTGAACTTCATTGTCAACCTATTATCGACTGGAAATTTCTCCACAACAATCACTTGTATAAGCTCTTGTATATAATTCTGCAGTGCTGATATGTAAAACGCATCGTACAAACCACTGAGCTCAGCTGAGAGCTTCAGCCGATAGGCTGCTTCAAAAATCCGCTCCATGATTTCAAATGGCAAGGTATCTCAGACTCAGATTTTTCAAGCGTCGAATCCTCGATACTCCCTTGAACGGTTTAATTTTGAGATAAACCCAAATCACCAACCGCAAACTCCATATTTCGGTGCCTGGAATTATAGTATTTTACTTACCTATCTTGTGCAATCAACAATTGTTCTCGAATCAAATATATCGTTGAAGTTGCATCTTCAACATCCTTATGCTTATATAGCTCCGATTCACCTGTTTCTACCCAAGACAACGGAGTACGACACTGCCTACCATATAAGGCCTCAAAAGGTGTCATTTGTATACTCGCTTGGTAGCTGTTATTATAGGCGAACTCGATCTTAAAGAGATGATCTTCCCACCTCTTCCCAAAATCCAGTGCATACATGTGAAGCATATCTTCCATCATTTGGTTTACCCTCTCAGTCTGACCATCCGTCTGAGGATGAAAGGTCATGCTGAATTTCAGCTTGGTACCCAACAACTGATGAATAAGCTTCCAATCATTCCATGTGAAATTCTCATCTCGATCACTAACAATGCTATGGGGCACACCGTGCAATGGTACAATCGGCTCAATGAAAAGTTTAGCTTACTTTTCCACTGAATCGTCACTTCGATTCAGAATGAAGTGTGCTACTTTTGTTAATCGGTCCACGATAATCCAAATGGAATCATTCTCATATTATGATCTTGGCAAACCTTGCACGAAATCCATTGATATAACATCAAACTTCCATTCAGGTATTGGCAATGACTTCGGGAAACCGCCGGGTTTTTGACACTCAGCCTTCACTAGGGCGCAAGTCTGGCACTTCGCCACGTAATGTGCGATCTCTTTCTTCAACCCTGGCCACCAGAAAAATTTCTTCATGTCCTTGAACATTTTTATGCTCCCTGGGTGGATTGAGTACTTGGCAAAATGAGCCTTGTACATCAAATCCATACGCAACTTGCCAATATTTGGGACGCACAACCGACCTACCTTCCACAAAAGACCGTCGTTCAGCGAGAATTGGGAATTTGACCCATCCACTATCTCCGCCACATAGCGCTTCATGCTCTCATCAAGCTCTAATGCCTGTCGAGTTCTATTCGCAAGGTCATATTAGAACTCCTTCCAGTTCAAGCATGCATATGCGCCCATTCTCCTATCAACACAAGAGATATCTAGAGCCTTCAACTCACGAATCAAATGCTCATCATGCATCTGTAACCAATTTGCTTGTGTTGGAGCCTTGCGACTCAGCACATCTGCGACTACAAATCACTTCCCGGGGTGTAATAAATCTCAAAGGTGTAGTCCCCAAGGATCTCCATCGACCTCCGCTGTAGCATATTCAGATCCTCCTGATGCAACAAGAATTTCAGGCTATTATGGTCTGTAAAGATATCAATCTTCATGTCATACAAATAGTATCGCCATAGTTTAAGAGCAAATATCACGGCCGCCAATTCCAAGTCGGTAAACGGATAATTCCTCTCATGTACTTTCAGTTGGCGAGAGCTATAAGTAATCACATGCCCGTATCGCAAAAAATATGGCCTAAGCCGCTCCCCGATGCATCAGTATAGATTTTAAAGCCTTCTATTACGAACATAAAATAGGCGTCATGATCAGACGACTCTTTAACTCCTCAAAAGATCGTGCGAACTCTGGCGTCCAAATGAACTTTTGATTCTTTCTTATCAATGTCATAAGAGATAAAGCAATACTCGAAAAGCTCTCTTCGAAGGGCCTATAATAGCTTTCAAAAACTCAACACCAGTAGCAAAAGCAGCCTCTTGGGTATCTTCTCCACATACAACATCCCATAATTCCTCCCCCAGAAGATAGCTCCCCATACACGACTTTCACTTCTTAAAGTTAGTCAATGTAAAAAGCTCGATACCAAGACCCCTTATATACCCAACTTCCATTGCACTACCCTTTGTTTACTTAGACTCACAGAAGAAAAAAAGCAAGCTGACGGTTGAACATTGCTCAGGCCTCTATTTCCTCTTATACCATGAAAAAATTTGATAGTCATCAAAAACGGGAAAGGAGGTGCAGGAACACTCAACCCTCTTGAGTCAAATAAACCAATTGCAAAAAAAAGAGCAAGAATCTTGTAATATCAAGAATCTTATTTACAAATCGAGGCATACATGGGGAGACATGCTTCGCCGATGTATCTGAGGACAACAAGAAAAGCACAAGAAATAAGTCACGCGGACTAAGAAAGAAGTCACTGACTTTGCTTCTAGCCACTATGGAGACCGCTCAAACCGACAGGTCGCTAGACCGAAACCTTATTGCGCGGACTGCCCATTATTCTAAGGCTGAACTCTGTTTGCCGGTCTGCTGCTGCCAAACTGAACAAGCCTCCAAAACGGACATCTTATTGAACTGGGAAAAGATATAGAAGAGAAACCGCCTGGTCGCAAGCGACCTGCTGTAAACCGTCAATTGCAATCCGCAGAGTCCGCACTACCTTAGAACCAATTCCCTTGCTCTTCAGTGCTATCAGTACAACCTGCACAGTAGAAACTGGTTAACCTCTTCAACACGAGTGGATAGAAAATCCAGGCTGTAACAACTAATCGCTAGTAGACTTCCTGTTCATTCAGTTACTGTAGATGTGCCAGAGGATCCTATTTATAGGCACGAAGAGGAGTGTAATCACCGCACTAACGATGGGAACACCAACCGAGCTCACAGGGTGAATAGAGTGAGTCTGCAAGCCCCGCGATTGCAAAACTAGTTTGTCGTGATAAGTAGGTCAAATAGATCACCTCATATCAACAAGGGCGGATAGAGAAATCTATCCGCCTTGTCACCAAAACACAAGCCAGGGAGGTCGTAATCAACAACCTCTGCGGATACCACCACAATCCGCACAACACGGCTCCAGTCTGCACAACTGAGGACAAAGCGCATATCAGATCGAGCTTGCCTGAACTTGGAACCCACACCAAGTTCACCAACAGACCATTGGAGCAAGCGGACTCGAACATCACTTCGCCTAGTATGGCGAACTCTATCAGAAAGCATTGATCGCGGATACAAGGCCTATCCTCCTAGAACTGCCAGTGAACGACTTGCAGAATGATGGCCGAACTGGCTAGTCGCCAGCTCTATCTGCATAGACTGTGCGGTCTAATCCAAATAGCCAATACTGTCCACATAGACCACGCGAATAGTTCGCCCAAGCTGCCCCTTTCATATCAAGAAATTCAACACTCCCCCTTAAAGTGAGAAGTGGAGACCAACCTTAGCAACCCCCGTAAATGAGTAAATGGCCCTTTTGACAGCTGCTTCATAAAGATGTCAGCGATGTTATCCTCGCTCTGCACGTGTCCAACCACAAGAGACACCTCCAACACCTTCTCTCGAATGAAGTGGTGCTCAATCTCAATGTGCTTGGTCCGTGCGTGATAAACTAGATTATTAACCAATTTAATGGCACTTTCATTGTCACCACGTAGTAGAGTAGGACCGCACACTTCTTCATAGACGTCCTCTACAAGCCTTCTAAGCCAAATGGCTCCTGAGCTACCAAAGCCAAAGCTTTGTACACTGCTTCTGTAGTAGAGACAGACACCGACTTTTTCTTTTTGCTACACCACGAGATACCAGCTGATCCACATGTGACATAACTGGATGTTGACTTCTGGTCGTCTGAGTCTCTCCCATAATCAACGCCTGAGTATCTGTGTAGATTAAAACCCATGTCTCTCCTGTGAAGGAGACCCATATCATAAGTGGACTTAACATACTTCAGAATGCTCCTTGTCGCCATCAGATGAGGATTCCTAGGTTCCGTCATGTACCGACTTACTCGGCGTACAACATATATAATGTCTAGCCTCGTAATCATCAAATAGATAAGGCTCCCCACCAGAGCACGGAACACTAGAGGATCTGGAAGTATCAACCCCTCATTTCACCAAAGTTTGATGTTAACGTCAAGTGGAGTAGTGCTACTTTTCCCCTCCCTCATGCTGAATCGCTGAACGATCCGTTTTGCATAGCCTTTTTGGGAAACAAGTATACCGCTCTCTTTCCTCTCCACCTCGAGTCTAAGGAAGTGGTGGAGCTCACTCAAGTCCTTCTTCTCGAACCTTATAGGTAGCTTTGCCCCGAGCCTAGCTACCTCATCCTCAGAGTACCCATGATGATCATATCATCTACGTACAACAACACCAAGACTAGAAGCTCCCCCTTCTTCTTAATGAACAAGCTCGAGTCTAAGTTAGAAGCAAGATAACCACAGAACTGGAGGTATTCTGCGATCTTCACATACCAAGCTCGAGGAGCCTACTTCAAACCATAAAGGGCCTTCCAGAGCTTGTAGACGTAGCCTGGATGATCTTCAGACATGTATCCCGGTGGTTGATCCATGAAGATATCTTTGTTTATTTCCCCGTAAAGAAAAGCATTCTTTACGTCCAGCTACCACATCTTCCAACCTTGGCAAGTGGATAAAGCCATCACCACACGAAATGAAGTCATTTTAGCAACAGGCTAAATGTATCCTCGTAGTCTTCACCGTACTTCTGAGAAATCCCTCGAGGTACAAGACGAGCCTTGTACCGCTCGATGCTCCCATCCGCCTTCTTTTTCAGCTTATATACCCATTTGCAAGTCATATGAGTAACGCCATCAACCTTGGACACAAAATCCCAGGTCTCATTTTTCTTGAGAGCAGCCATCTCCTCATCCATAGCATCTTCCCACTCCTTAACTCCAACGGCTTCATTAAAGATAAAAGGCTCTTTTTTGTCTAGAGGGCCTGCGAAGAAACAAGAGACAAAGCTCACCGTGTTTCCTTCGTAGTACCGAGCTGGTGGCTTAATGGTCCTCTTTGATCTCTGAAGAGTCTGACCCTTGCTAACCACCTCCGCTGCTTCTTCTGAATTAGCTTCATCCTTGGGCAAACCTGGAGTATCGCTCCCCCTACTTCCTGAACCAAAAGCTTCTGACTTGGAGCTAGAAACTCCTAGAGCTCCTGTGATACAAGCAACTCTACCATAAGATCTTCAGCAGCTTGCTTCTGTCCTTCATCAGACCTGCTCTCCTATAGCTCCATAGATGACCTACCTCCGTATGATGTCAATTTGTCGAATACCACATCCGTAGAGACGGCAAGCTTCTTTGTCACTGGATCCATACACCTCCATCCCTTCTTTCGCTCATCATAGACTATTAAGACAAGCTTCCTTGCCTTCGCATCTAGCTTAGTCCTTAGAGCATATGGGACATGCATGTAGCAGGTTGAGCCAAATACCCGAAGGTGTTCCACGCCAGGCTTCTGCTTAAACATCATCTCAAAAGGAGACTTCATGTTGATCGGACTCAGTGGCATCTGATTGATGACATAAGTTGCCCAAGATATTCTCTCTGCCCAGAAGGCCCTAGGAATGCCTTTTGCATGAAGCCAGCACTTGCATGTCTCTATCAATGATGAATATTCTGCTCTGCTACTCCATTTTGTTGTGGTGTATGAGCATAATTTAGCTCTCTCTGTATATCGTGCTTCCTACAAAAGTTAGAGAATACTGAAGAAACGAACTCACCTCCATTGTACGTTCTCAACTTCTTGATCTGTAGGCCAAGCCGTCCCTCTACCAGCTTCCTGAACTCCACAAACAATCTAAACGCATCTGACTTCTCCTTCATGAAATACACCCAAGTGTATCTTGAATAGTCATCAATCAGCACCAACATGTATCTGCTGCCACCAAGACTAGCAGTGATGGTCGGTCCCATCAGATCACCATGGATACACTCCAACGATGCTTTACACATAGTTTGAGACTTGTCAAATGGAAGGCAATGAGCCTTTCCGTATTGACATCCCGCACAAACATGACCATCACCAAAATATGACAACTTAGGCAAGCCTTTCACAAGACTTCTAATCGTCATGGCATTCAATTTGTCCATCACAATGTGCCCCAATCTTTCATACCGCATAGCAGCACCATCGTTGGCCCTCATTCGATCAACATAAGAACTTGTTGATAGCACAAACAAGTCCCGAACCCTTCTCCCAACATGAGAAACACCATCCTTCACCGCTGATACGTTATGGAGAAACTTCACTTTTGTCGGATCGAACAGAACGTGATAGCCCGCATCAACCGCATTGGTCATAGAGAAGAGGTTCTTCTTCATGCCTAGTACATGATAGACCCTCCTCAACGTGAGTGGACCAATATCTCTACCTAAAGAAACTACACCCTCCTTCTCTATTGCATGAACAGTATCATCAACTGTTATAATAGCTTCGTTACCTGAGAATGTTTGCAGCGATGAGAACTTTGACTCGTCTCCAGTGAGGTGGTGACCACACCCCGAGTCAATGATCCAGTCATCTTGGTAGTCGATGTTGGAAAGAGTACGAACACATGTGCCTGTCATGAAAGCACTTCCCCATCCAGCTTCCTCAACACTGGTCTCATCCTCCTTGTCTGCAACATGCCCAGGCTGTAGCTTGACCTTGCAGTCTCTCTTGAAGTGTCCTGGCTGGTGGCACCTGTAGCACTTCAACTCTTTATTCCAACCCTTTTTAGGAGCAGTGCTCCTCTCTTGCTGATAGGAAGTTGAAGGCTCATCCTCAGCAACAGTCTTCTTCTTCTTCTCCCATCTCTTCTTCTTTCCCTTGAAGAGAGCCTCTTTACCTCCTTCAGAGATAAAAATCCCTACCATCTATCTAGCCAAGCTTTCCTGCGAAGTCAGCAGGTTCTCCAGCTCAAGCAAGGATGTCTGAGTGGCCCAGCCTTGAACAGAAGTAACAAAGTACACATATTACTTCAGCAACCCGCGGATTATGTGCCTCTTCATCTCGGCTTCCGAAATGGGCTCATCAGGATCCAATGCTGAAATCTCAGCACACAGGTTCTTCATTTTTAGAAAGAAGGTAGAAATGGGCAGATCTCCTTAAGTTGCTCTAGCCAAATCATTTTTCAGGAATTGTAGTCTTGCTACATTCTTCCCGTTAAACAACCCATCAAGAGAAGTTCATATCTCTATAGCAGACTGACAACCTAAGATGTGGTCAAAGAGTTCAGGTGAGATAGCCCACTTGAGGTTAAACTCAACTTTTGCATTAGTCTTCCTCCAAGCTTTCAAAGCCTCAGCACCAGCAGCTATAGCAGCCTCTTGCATATTATCTCCACATACATCTCATAAGTCCTCCCCCGGAAGATAGCTCTCTAAACATGACTTCCACTTCTTGAAGTTAGTCTATGTAAGAAGCTCGATATCAAGGCCCCTTGCATACCTAACTTCCATTGCACTACCCTTGGTTTACTTAGACTCATAGAAGCAAAAAAATCAAGCTAATGATTGAACACTACTCAGGCCTCTGTTCCCTCTGATACCATGAAAAAATTTGATAGTCGCAAAAAATGGGAAAGCAGGTGCAGGAACACTCAACCCTCTTGAGTCAAATAAACCAATTGCAAAAAAATAGAGCAAGAATCTTGTAATATCGAGAATCTTCTTTACAAATCGAGGCATACATGGCGAGACCGTCTTTGTTGATGTATCCGAGGACAACAAGAAAAGCACAAGAAACAAGTCGCGCAGACTAAGAAAGAAGCCACTGACTTTACTACTAGCCACTATCGAGTCCGCTCAAACCGACGGGTCGCCATACCACAACCTTACCACGCAGACTGCCCGTTATTCCAAGGCTGAACACTGTTTGTCGATCTGCTGTTGTCGAACTGAATAAGCTCCCAAAATGGACAGCTTATTGAACTGGGAAAAGTTACAGAAGAGAAACCGCCTGGTCGCAAGTGACCTGCTGTAAACTGCCGATTGCAATCCGTAGAGTCCGCACTACCTTAGAACCAAATCCATGGCTCTTCAGTGCTATCTGCATAACCTGTATAGCAGAAACTGGTTAACCTCGTCAACCCGCACGGATGGAAAATCCAGGCCGCAAAAACTAATCGCGAGTAGACTTACTATTCATTCAGTTACTGTATATGTGTCAGGGGGTCCTATTTATAGGCACAGAGAGGTGTGTGGTCACCTCCCTAATGATAGGAACAAAACCTGAGCTCGCGGCATAAACAGAGTGAGTCTGCAAGCCCCGTGATTGCAAAACTAGTTTGCTATGCCAAGTAGGTCCAATAAACCGCCTCATATCAACAAGGGAGGATAGAGAAATCTATCTGCCATGTCACCAAAACCCAGGCCAGGGAGGTCGCAATCAATAACCTCTGTGGATACCACCACAGTCTGTACAACATAGCTCCAGTCCGCACAATTGAGGACAAAGCGCACATCAGACCGAGCTTGCCTGAACTTGGAACCAACACGAAGTTCACCAACAGACCGCTGGAACAAGCGGACTCGAATACCAGTCTGCCCAGTATGGCGAACTACTCCAAAAAGCACCGATCGCGGATACAAGGCCTATCCTCCTGAAACTGCTGGTGAATGACTTACAGAACGCTGGCCGACCTAACTAGTCACCGGCTATGTCCGCACACACCGCTCGGTCTGATCCAAACTGCCAATATTGTCCGCACAGATCGCGCGGACAATCTGCCTAGGCTGACACTTTCACTTCAAAAAATTCAACATTGGGAATATCACTTTCCTGAATCCTCAACTACCAGTAGTTAGACTTCAAATCCAACTTCGTATAGATAGTCGATCCAACCAGCTGATCAAATAAATCATCGATTCATGGAATCAGATACTTGTTTTTCTCTGTCAGCTTGTTCAATTCCCGATAATCAATGCATAGATGCAAGCCTCCTTCCTTTTTATTAACAAATAGAACCGGTGCAATCCAAGGTGACATACTTGAACGTATATAGCCTTACTCTAGCAACTGAACTTTTAACTTTGTCATCTCTTTTGGTGCCACTCGGTATAGTGAGCATGACATAGGTTTTGCACCTGGCACCAACTCAATAGTGAAGTCAATTTCTCATAAAGGTGGAATCCTAGGGAGATCATTAGGAAACACATCCGCAAACTCTAATACAACAGGAACATCCTCAAGCCGGGATTCGGCTCTACAACCTCAAGCAGCATGAAAAATAATTATGCGCCCTTCCGAACTGCCTTGACTACTTGGAGAGCAGATATCTATATCTTGCTCGATCCTAACATACCCGCAAATTTAGTCCCACGTTCAGTGTTTTGCCCCAGTATGACTTCCTTAGAGTTGCAATTAATATACACATGCAACTCCGAGTGCTAGTCCATACCAAATATTACATCAAACTCAGATATCGGTAGCACAAATGCTTCCAAGTCAAAATCATGACTTCCTATCAGCACCTTAACATAATAGGCTCTATCCGCGTGCATCAAGAACCTATTAGGCAGCAACACATTTTAAAAATTTGTTAGTACAAAAGAAGTTACTCTGATATGCACCACAAAGTCCTCGAACGGAAAGGAATTAGGAGCTTCTATATCAAACAATGCTCTCGCCAGATATTCCAATATCAGGACAAAGCCTAATACAAACAAATTATACACAAGCAATGCACAAGGTACCAAGTAGAGAAAATAGTAAAAATTGTATCTTAACTCATACCTATTACAACATCACTTTGTTTTATGGACTCCCATTGGCCAAGATTATGGACTCAGGGTTGCGCTTAAGATGCAGTTGATTCCACCACAGTCTTTCCCTTATTAGCATACGTCGCACCCGTATTTTTCTGTCTTTGGAGGGCCACTCCGACAATCGCAGACCATGTGTCCCGGCTTACCACATGTGTAACAAGTAAACAGACCTCACCCTGTCGTCACTTCAAGCTTATTAAAAGAAGTTGATCCCAAAGACTTAGCCTTCTTCATCCACTTTCCTTGTCTAGACCTTGCTGAACTTGGTACTTTAAACTCTGGCTTCCTTCCCGCCAAATCATTATTACGCTGCACGTACTTCATATCTTGTTTGAAGTAACGGGTCGCATTAACCAAGATCAGAAAACCTTGCTTCATTGGACTTGAGAGAAGCAATCGCAGGTCCTCTTGCAGTCCTTCAAAGAACCAATTTGTCTTTCGTTCCTCGTCTGCAAACGTAAAGCCTGCATAATATCCCAACCTTGTAAACTCGTGTAGTCCACAAAACTCTCGCCTTGAGTTAACCTTTGGAACTAAATTTCCATTGCAATCCACTATACAGATGGACGATATCCTGCAAGAAATAATCTCGAGAATTCCTCCATCGAGATCTCAACCAATGGCCGTCCAGCAAACTGGTACAGCTCCAACTCATCGCACCATAGCCTCGCCTCTCCCTCTAATAAGAAAGTATCTACAGTGACTTTTTGCAACTCCTCCATTTTTGTTGTCATCATGGTTCTCTCTATCCTCGAGAGCCAATCTTCAGCTTGCGTTGGGGTTCTAGTACCCGCAAACACAGGAGGATTGAAACTCATCACGTATTTCGATTATTTTCTGTTACTTGCCTTGCGGCCACTAGCTCAATGACCACTTGTCTCACTGCCACATGCTCAACTATGCCAACCAGTTCCTGGACCACCTCAGGGGTAGGAGGTTGTACTCACCCTCCTGGTTGCGCATTGATTAATGCGAACACGGCTTTAACAACCAATCATACCATTTCTATAGAAGGAGGAGGTTTTGGCACCTCAGTTGGTGCACTACTCTCCGCCAAGTGCTGAGGTTCACTCAGCCTTGCACCACTTCTAGTCGCCTATAATCGTGAAATACACAATTAAGAAACTAATAATATTGAAAAAATCAATCATAGGAACACGCATGTTCCACAAACATGTGTATTTTCATTCCTGAGTGGATATTCATGGGTTCGTTCATGTTATAATTGTAACGCGCATACACGTGCTCACAACCCCTTAAAATAATTCAACCACGAATTCGAATAAGAAAGACTGCCACCAGAAGCTGATACCAAATTGTAACACCTCCATCCATCAAGTAGAATATAACAAAAGGTCCGGCTGGGGCCCCACACCATAATCCACAGACATTCAGTAGAGTTACTCATTGAGATCATTTCATTCACGCATCCTAACTCAGAGTGCATTCTAGTGAAAGAAATTAATAGTTATAGAACCAAAAAGTTAGGAATGTCGACAACAAAACATAGGAATGATATTTATTACACAACATATTCTGGCCTTAAGGCCTTACAACTATTTTCATTACAAAATGTATCTTTCATAGATCGACATACAGGCCGGCCACACATGAAAACAGTAAATGTTCGCCTTTGGGACTTCGAGGGCCAACCAATCATAGTACAAGGGACTTCAACCTGCTACTTTCCACTTGGCCCTCCAGCACCTGCATAGCACGACCCACCAAAATTGACAAAATAATGCAATGGTCAACATTAGCTGACCAAATTATAATGACCCTACCCTATACTAGGGTCATCGGTTCTCCTTCCCTACAAACAGCAGCATATACATCTTTTGGCAAAAAAATGTATATTTAAGCACCATTTGTCACAGACGTAGGCTCGATCATCCACACACCCCGTGCATTCAGGGCACATTTTAAGTGCATCATGTAAAACCCCAACTTCCAGAGTTGGCCAAAATTGGGTGACACGGCCTGGGATACGGGCGTGTCCCAGGGCGTGTCCTTCTCGGGTGAGCAGTCGACGCGTGGTCGACAAAACTTCGGTAGACGATTATCGAGTGCTGAGTACACGGCCTGTGACACGGGCGTGTCACCGGGCATATCCTTGCGGTCGACGAACTCAGCTCGACAAAGTGTAGCTGGGGCGTGTCTAGTGTCGTGTATGGGCACACGGCCTATGACATGGGCGTGTCACAGGCCGTGTCCCTCTCAGGTTGATCTCGATTTTGTGCATCCTGAAGAACACATCCATATACATGGGTGTGTCTGAAGGTGTGTCAGGTGATACAGCCCGTGACACGGGCATGTCACATGGGCGTGTCAATAGTTTGAATAAGTCTGTTGAGCACCGTTTGAGGCACATGGCCTGGGACACGGACGTGTCATAGGCCTTATCAGGCAAAAATGTGATTTTGTGGCAAAATCGTGGCTGTCCAAATCTTCAGCTGGGATCTGATGGCTGAGGTGCCTCCCAGATTCCTTAAGGCCGTGGATGAGAAGGAAGTTCTCATTTGTTATTTGGCCTTCATCTTTCTAAAATTATAGAGAGAGAAAGAGAGGAAGAAGGAGGAGGAGGAGGAATGAGAGCCGGCCACTGGTGGTGCTGCGGAGTTCCGACGAGAGATCTGAGGCTAGCATTGTGGAGGAAAAGCTATTGCGGTTCTTTCCAGCCAGTTAGGAGCTCATGGCACCGAAGCGGTCTTCGAGGGTAACGACTTTTCTTCCTAGCCATTGGAAGGCTTCCTTTTTGGCATGTGCATAAGATTCCCCCACCACAGGGTGGATTGTTATGGGAGTCCCTTGGGTTGATTCATGGAATCTCCAATCATTTGGCATATAGATCCAATCATAGGCATGCTGTGTGAAGCCCATCTGGACAGGTTGGTCTGGATTGGTGATATTGCATATACGCACCGGAGAAGACTCCGTGATAAACATGTAGTTTAAGGAGTCAACGGGTTAGACCTGCGAAGGGCAGTAGCAGGAAGTACTGGAGTGGTAGTCCAGGAAAATACCCTTGTGATGCTTGTGCTATTGGGTTATACCTGTGAAGGGAAGTAGTAGGAAGGACTGGATTGGTAATCCAGGAAATACCCTTGGTAATGATTGATGGTCATGGGTGGTACCTGTGAAGGGAAGTAGCAGGAAGTACTGGCATGGTAAGTCAGGAAAATTCCCTTGACATTGTGATATTTACTGGGTTGTACCTATAAAGGGGAGTAGCAGGAAGTACTGGTGTGCCCAGAAAAGACCCTCTGATGTTGTGATATGTAATGGGTGTGATGGTAAGTACTGGTGCGCCCAGGAAAACACCCAGGCAACAGGAACGGTTAAACCGACCCACGCCTTTTATTTAGCTGCGAGTACATCGTACTTGGTGACGGAAAGGCGATTTGAGCAATGGGGGGTGGTTGGTCCGACCTGCGTTATGTCCGTCCGACGTGTACCAGAAAGTGCAGTCTGTTGGAGCGCATAGTAAGAGTCTTAGGCTCGCGCGTCATGACACAATGGGGGGCTACGGGCCAATCCCGGTGCATTAAGACTAAAGTCTCCGGCTGCACTCCATGGAGCAAAATGCTCAATTTGACCATTGGGTTGCGACCCTGATACGGTGGTGGGACCCTGGTTCGCCGGTACACCAAGAATGTGCCCTGAGTGCACGGATCGTCGGGCCGCGTGGCTGACGGTTGTGATGGAATGTATGTGCGTGAGAGCGCATTGTATGATATA
The DNA here is from genome assembly GCA_039583875.1 of Platanthera guangdongensis. Lineage (NCBI taxonomy): Eukaryota > Viridiplantae > Streptophyta > Magnoliopsida > Asparagales > Orchidaceae > Platanthera > Platanthera guangdongensis. The sequence continues at coordinate 60,738,251 of CM077150.1, read as the reverse complement.
CATATTTGCATGTGAAATGTTATGCCTGCAGAGAAGGAATACCACCGCCCCGAGAAAGGGGTGGGGTCGTTATAATTTGGTCAGCTGAATGCTTACCGTTGTCTGTTTGCCACCGTTGGGTGGGATGTCCCTGTGTAGGTGTTGGAGAGCCAAGCGGGATACATAAAGGATGAAGTTCATGTCGCTGCTACTGCTACTGCTAGCCCTCGAAGGCTAATGAAAATACTATGTTTGATTATATGTGGTCGGCCTGCGCGCCAATGTTTAAGGCCACTGTTATGAAAGCCTTGTAAGGTCATAAGGCCAACTGTTTTGTATTTAGACATTCCTGCTTTATATAAATGTGGAACTTTTATATGGTGGACATTCATGTGTGTGAGTTCAGCTTCGTGTTATTGGCTTCCACTAGCATGCAATGAATTAGGATGCGCAACTCTGGTATCCCTACGTGACTTCCCCGCCTGTTTTATGATATATACTATGGGGCCCCGGCCGGACCTTCTAGTATATACCTGTGAATGGATGGATTCGTTACATTTTTGGTATTAGTTGTCTCGGTCTTTCCCTTTCGAATTCATGGTCAAATTCTTTTGTGGGGTGGCAAGCACGTGTCTATGCGAACAAAATTAACACTAATGCACTCCAGAATGTCCACCTTAGGAATGCAAATACATGTGTTTGAGGAACTTGCACATTCCTATTTTGTTGTTTTTCTTATATGTGGTCGCTAATGTGCGTGTCTTGTTCACCTATAGGTGACGCGGAGTGGTGCGGGGCAGTCGGAGCCCCAATGTTCTGATGAAAGTACGACACCAGCTGAGGTGCCTACACCTCTACCTTCTGCGGAAACTGTGCCATTAGTTTTTGAGGATTTGTTTGCCATAATTCAAGCACAGCTGATTGGGCATGGCGCAAGGGCAGGCGCAGCTGGCAATGAGGCCAGAACAGGTCGCGGCGACGCCAGAACCTATAGCGCCTGTGGATCCTCGAGCAGCTGAGAAGCAGTTAAAGCAGTTCATGAGTTTCAACCCGCCTACGTTTACGGGCCTGGGCTCCCCTACGCAGGCTGAGGACTGGTTGTCGTGCGTCAAGCGGATTATGACGGCGATTGGAACGGAGGAACATCAGAAAGTCACCTTAGCCACCTTCTTGCTGGAAGGAGAGGCTCGTTTATGGTGGGATGAGATGGAACTACACCACTTAGAGGGTCGACCGTTAACACAAGTGTCGATGGAAGAATTCTCTCGCCTCTTCCTAGCAAAGCACCTCCCTGTGGCACAATGTATTGCCATGGATAATGAATTCCAAAGGCTGACACAAGGTGAAGGCAGTGTTGAGGCTCACCTGCATGCGTTTACATGCTTTGGGTAGTATGCGGGTTCTATATTTGGTTGACACTGCGTGCGCACTGGAAAAGGATATGAAGAGGGTGCATGGGAAGTGGGCCTTGGCTGTGACACAGCCGGAATTCAAGGTTCCCCGACCTGGAAAGTCATATTATAAGAAGAGATGGAGCAAGAAGTCCAAGTCGACTGGACAAGCTACTTCTATCATTGCATCGGGAGCAATGTTGAGGGCCACTTCAAAGCCGGAGACTCGTACATGCTTTAATTGTGGACGGGTGGGTCATATAGCCCGTGATTGTCGGGTACCGTCAAAGAATGAAACGAAGGCGGGAGCGTCGTATGCAGAGAAAGGAAAGGCAGTCGTGGAGTCTTCTGCCTCGCAGGCGCAGCCCCGAGTCTATAATCTTGGCCTGCAGGAGGCCATTAAGCAGAGTGACGGCATCACAGGTATGATTTTAGTTATTGTATTACTTTGCTTATCGCATGCTTTGATGATTGCACAGTTGTATGCGGCTTGTATGTGTGACATGATTGTCACAGGCTTTGTGATCATTCAGAACACACTGGTGCGAGCACTATTTGATACGGGTGCTTCGCATTCTTTTCTTTCTAAAGAGTTCATAGCGCGGCTTGGGATACCTAGTCGTGTGAAGACAGATAGCGTCAGGGTGGTATTGCCGAATGGTTGTTTGATGCTCGCAGATCGAGCTTGCGATATGGTAGTTCGAATAAGAAGTTAGGATTTCTGTTTGACTGCATCTGTCTTGCCGATATCGGAATTTGATGTGATCTTTGGTATGGATTGGCTCGCGGAGCAGCATGCCTTGATTGATTGTAATGCCAAGGAGATTATGTTGGGCCAGAATATCGAGCAGGAGACTAGGTTCGCAGGGATGCGAGGAGTGGGCGGGACGTTGATGTCTGCACTCCAAGTAGTCAAGGCTATTCTAAAGGGCGCGGAGTGCTACTTCACGCTGATTTAGGCTGTGGAGCCTAAGGCTGGTGTGAACGATGTTCCGGTGGTATCAGAATTTGCAGATGTATTTCCCAAGGATCTCCCTGGGCTACCACCCCAGCGAGAGATTGACCTCACGATCGAGTTGGTGCCAGGTGCGAAACCTGTGGCCCGCTCGGCATATCGCATTGCGCCAAAGGAAATGGCGGAGTTGAAAGTCCAACTGCAGGAGTTGTTAGAGCAGGGTTATATTCGCCCAAGCATGTCACCTTGGAGCGCGCCTGTTCTGTTTGTGAAAAAGAAAGACGGTGGTTTGCGGTTATGTATTGACTACCGTGAACTGAACAAGCTCACCGAGAGAATAAGTATCCGATCCCACGGATTGATGAGTTGTTCGATTAGCTGGTGGGGTCAATCGTCTACTCGAAGTTGGATTTGAAGTCTGGTTACTACCAGTTGAGAATTCGGGAAGGTGACATTCCCAAAACAGCATTTGGAACACGTTACGGGCACTATGAGTTCACAGTAATGTCGTTTGGGTTGTGCAATGCGTCATCGGTGTTCATGGACTTGATGCACCGAACATTCCAAGAGTACCTGGACCTGTTCATGATAGTCTTAATTGATGATATTCTGGTCTACTCTCGATCTGAAGCTGATCATGAAAACCACTTGCGGTTGGTGTTGCAAACATTGAGGAAGAATCAGTTCTACGCCGAGTTCTCGAAGTGCAAGTTTTGGCTATTGTCGGTGGCTTTTCTGGGCCATGTGGTAAGCAGAGAGGGCATAGCAGTGGATCCGGCAAAGATAAGGGTCATACAGGAGTGGCCAGTGTTGTCTTCTGTGGCTGAAGTCAGGAGCTTCCTTGGACTAGCAGGCTACTATAGAAGATTTGTTGCAAACTTCTTACGGATCGCTTGGGCTCTAACCACACTGACTAGAAAGGATCAGAAGTTCGTTTGGACGACAGAGTGCGCGCGAGCTTTTGAAGAGCTGAAGTGTCGGTTGACCACGGCGCTTGTATTGACGTCGCCATGTGGTACTGATGGATTTGAAATCTACAGTGATGCGTCAGGAAGCGGCTTAGGCTGTGTTCTTCTGCAAAATGGGAGAGTGATTGCTTATGGCTCTCGTCAACTGAAAGTGCATGAGATAAATTATCCCGTCCATGACTTAGAGTTGGCGGCGGTGATCTTTGCACTAAAATTGTGGAGACATTATCTATATGGCATGAAAGTGGAAATCTATACAGATCACAAGATCCCAAAGTATTTATTGGAGCAGAAGGACCTGAATATACGACAACGAAGGTGGTTGGAGTCCCTTGGGGACTACACCTTTGTAATTCATTATACGCCCGGAAAGGGAAATGTTATCGCGGATGTCTTGAGTCGGAGAGCTCCAGTAAGAGCAAGCTGGTTGCAGAGGCATGATGAACGTCTAATCCAGGAGTTGGAAGCGTTAGAGATTTCTTGTGTTGACAAGAATGCGACATCCAATGCATGTTTGAACTGGACGGAGGTGCAGTGTGACCTTGCGGACAGAGTTCGACGAGCAACGGAGCTAGATGAGAGTCTCCAACGCTATGCCAAGGATGGGCCAGAGGGAAACTTCTCCTGGGATGACAGTCTATTGCGGAAGGAAGGTCGTTTATGCGTCCCAAGCTTGGGCAAATTGAGGGAAGAGTTGATGTATGAAGTGCACTATACGAAGTACTCAATTCACCCTGCGAGCACAAAGATGTTCAGAGACATGAAAAAGTTGTTCTGGTGGCAAGGACTGAAGAAAGCTGTCGCTCATTATGTAGCCAAATGCCAAACTTGTGCTATGGTAAAGGCGGAATGCCAGAAGCCTGGCGGTTTCTTGAAGTCGTTGCTAATTCTAGAATGGAAGTTCGATGATATTTCCATGGATTTCGTGCACGGGTTGCCGAGATCTCAGCGCAGAAACGATTCAATCTGGGTGATTGTGGACCGGCTGACGAAAGTGGCACACTTCCTTCCGAATAGGCGGGACGATTCAGTAGAGAGTTTGGCAAAGCTTTATGTGGAACAAATTGTTCGGCTACACGGTGTTCCTCGGAGCATCGTAAGTGATCGAGATGGGCGGTTTACATCGAGTAACTGGAGGATAATCCATCAGCTGTTGGGCACAAAATTGGCATTCAGTACGGCCTTTCATCCCAAAACAGATGGCCAAACTGAAAGGACCAATAGAACGATGGAGGATATTCTCCTGATGTGCGCCCTGGACTTTGGAAAGAGATGGGAAGATCATCTCTATCTGGCGGAGTTTGCCTACAGCAACAGCTACCAAGCAAGCATCGGTATGGCACCGTTTAAAGCGCTGTATGGTCGGAAGTTCCGTAGTCCTTTAGCTTGGTTGGAAGCAGGCGAAGCCAGAGTGTATAAGTGTAATGAAGTCGATGAAGCAAACTCGACAATATGCACTATCCGAGAGTGGCTATTGATAGCTCAGGATTAACAAGCGAAATACTACAACGCCAGGCACCGGAACATGGAGTTCGCGGTAGGTGATTGGGTATACTTGAAGATCAAACCCTTCAAAGGTGTATCCAGGATTCGACGTCTAAAAAGGTTGAGTCCACGGTACCTTGGGCTGTTTGAAGTGGTGGAGCGTGTTGGAGAAGCTGCATATCGACTAGCTCTTTCGGCAGACTTGAGTGGCTTACATGATGTGTTTCATATCTCGGTGCTGCGGAAAGCCGTGAAGGATCCAGCTCAAGTGATCGAGAATGATCGTGTGTCGGTGGAGTATGGGATAACGACAAAGGTCAGGCCCATTCGGATCGAAGATCGTGCCGAGAAATAGTTGCGTAACAAGACGATCGGGATGGTCAAAGTCCGTTGGGACAATTGCGGCTGTGAAGAACTCACATGGGAGCGAGAGCAGACCATGCGAGCTGAGTTTCCCGAACTCTTTATGTAACTGTTATGCAGTGTAGATCGAGTTGTAATGACCGTTTGTGAAATGCAATCCTTCTATTTGAGTTCCTTACTTTCTGTAAATTTCGGGGATGAAATTTTTGTAAGGAGGGGAGGGTTGTAACACCCCAACTTCCAGAGTTGGCCAAAATTAGGTGACACGGCCTGGGATACGGGCGTGTCCCAGGGCGTGTCCTTATCGGGTGAGCAGTCGACGAGTGGTCGACAAAACTTCGGTCGACGATTGTTGAGTGTTGAGTACACGGCCTGTGACATGGGTGTGTCACCGGGCGTGTCCTCGTGGTCGACGAACTCAGCTTGACGAAGTTGAGCTGGGGTGTGTCTAGTGCTGTGTATGGTCACACAGCCTATGATACAGGCGTGTCACAGGCTGTGTCCCTCTCGGTTTGATCTTGATTTTGTGCAGCCTGAAGAACACGGCCATAGACATGGGCGTGTCTGAAGGCGTGTAAGGGGACACGGCCCATGACACAGGCATGTCACATGGGCGTGTCACTGGTTTGGATAAGTTGGTTGAGCACCGCTTGAGGCACACGGCCTGGGACACGGGCGTGTCACAGGCCGTGTCAGGCAAAATTGTGATTTTGTGGAAAAATCTTGGCTGTCCAAATCTTCAGCTGGGATCTAATGGCCGAGGTGCCTCCCTGATTCCTTAAGGTCGTGGATGAGAAAGAAGTCCTCAATTGTTATTTGGCCTTCATCTTTCTAGAATTCTAGAGAGAGAAAGAGAGGAAGAAGGAGGAGGAGGAAGGAGAGCTGGCCACCGGTGGTGCTGCGGAGTTCTGACGTGAGATCCGAGGCCAGCGTTGCGGAGGAAAAGCCGTTGCGGTTCTTTCCAGCCAGTTTGGAGCTTATGGCGCCGAAGCGGTCTTCGAGGGTAACGACTTTTCTTCCTAGCCATGTGAAGGCTTCCTTTTTGGCATGTGCATAAGATTCCCCCACCAGAGGGTGGATTGTTATGCGAGTCCCTTGGGTTGATTCATGGAATCCCCAATCATTTGGCATATAGATCCGGAAAAGGAGTACAGAATAGACATGCTGTGTGAAGCCAATCTGGACAGGTTGGTCTGGATTGGTGATGTTGCATATATGCACCGGAGAAGACTCTGTGATAAACGTGTAGTTTAAGGAGTCGACGGGTTAGGCCTGCAAAGGGCAGTAGCAGGAAGTACTGGAGTGGTAGTCCAGGAAAATACCCTTGTGATGCTTGTGCTATTGGGTTATACCTGTGAAGGAAAGTAGCAGGAAGGACTGGATTGGTAATCCAGGAAATACCCTTGGTAATGATTGATGGTCATGGGTGGTACCTGTGAAGGGGAGTAGCAGGAAGTACTGGCATGGTAAGTCAGGAAAAGGCCCTTGTCATTATGATATTTGTGGGGTTGTACCTGTGAAGGGGAGTAGTAGGAAGTACTGGTGTGCCCAGGAAAGATTCTCTGATGTTGTGATATGTAATGGTTATGATGGTAAGTACTGGTGCACCCAGGAAAACACTCAAACAACAGGAACGGTGAAACTGACCCGCACCTTTTATTTAGCCGCGAGTATGCCGTACTCGGTGATGGCAAGGCGATTTGAGCAATGGGGGGTGGCTGATCCAATCTACGTTATGTTCGTCTGACGTGTGACCAGAAAGTGCGGTCTGTTGGAGCGTATAGCAAGAGTCTTAGGCCTGCGCTCCATGACACAATGGGGGGCTACGGGCCAATCCCGGTGCATTAAGACTAAAGTCTCCGGTTGCACGCCATGGAGCAAAATGCACAATTTGACTGTTAGGTTGCAACCCTGATACGGTGGTGGGAACCTGGTTTGCCGGTACACCAAGAATGTGCCCTGAGTGCACAAATCATCGAGCCGCATGGCTGACGGTTGTGATGGAATGTATGTGCGTGCGAGCACATTGTATGATATACATATTTGCCTGCCAAATGCTATGCCTGCAGGGAAGGAATACCACCGCCCCGAGAAAGGGGTGGGGTCGTTATAATTTGGTCAGCTGAATGCTGACCGTTGCCTGTTTGCCACCGTTGGGTGGGCTGTCCCCGTACAGGTGCTGGAGAGCCAAGCGGGACGCATAAAGGCTGAAGTTCCTGCCGCTGCTGTTGCTACTGCTAGCCCTCGAAGGCTAAATGAAAATACTATGTTTGATTATACGTGGACGGCCTGCGCGCCAATGTTTAAGGCCACTGTTATGAAGGCCCTGTATGGCCATAAGGCCAACTGTTTTGTATTTAGACATTCCTGCTTTATATAAATGTGGAACTTTTATATGGTGGACATTCATGTGTGTGAGTTCAACTTTGTGTTATAGGCTTCCGCTAGCATGCAATGAGTTAGGATGCGCAATTCTAGTATCCCTATGTGACTTCTCCGCCTGTTTTATGATATATGTTGTGGGGCCCCGGCCGGACCTTCTAGTATATACCTGTGAACGGATGGAGTCGTTACACATCATACTTCTCCGGGTCCCACCACAATCCACAGTACCAGACTTGATGGTTCACACTTGAGCATTCTAGTCTTTTCGGCCCGTAGCCTAAGACTCTTATTATGCCAACGACAAAAGCTAGTTACTTTAGGCGATCTAATCCAAATGACATAATGTAGGTACAGTTCAGTTATAGCTCGTTGCTCAAATTACCTTGCCAACACTGACGGTCAAAGCCATCTTGGTGAACGACGAGACGCATGTCAGCCTCCCCTTGCCCATTCGGATCTCTGGCCTTTTGGCTGGGCACTTCAGGCTCTCAACTTCAATTGTCGCTCACATTGTCCCTAGGACCTGAGATTGCAATGATCACATCAATGGCTCTCATGACCATAATAGCTGGGCTCTCCATGCTCAACAGCTTCTCATATTATGCACCTTTTCTCATGGACATAGGCTTCGCAACCACAACCAGGCTGGTTCTCATGGCCATCTTAGTTGGGTTATTAAGCATCTCAACTTCAAGCAATGGCCACCAGGTATCCAAGATACAAGCCTCTCATAGCTCACTGGGAGCTATCGCCGGCGGTAGCACTACTGCCACGCAGTAGGGGACATAATATCATTTCTACCCCACTTTAGGTATTTTTCCTAGAGAGCATCTCCAATACTACCACTGCAGCTTCCTGCATACCGCTTGACCCTGAAAACTACACGTTTACCCACGGAGTCTTCTCTGGCATGCAAAATCAATCATCATCAATCTAGACCAACCTGTTTAAATGGGATTCACGTAGCATGCCTATTCCGTACTTCAATTTCAGATTCTATATGCAATTTCTTTCGGGGATCACAACGATCTACCTGTTGGAAACCACTCTTTTCTTTACCATTTAGTGAGGGGTTCCATGCAGGTATGCAATTGAGGACTTCACTTGTCTAAGGAAAAAGGTCGTTATCATTTTTGATCTCTTAGGAGCCATGCTCTTGCTCTTGATTCGAATGGAACTGATCACCACAGCTTCCTCTCCATGGATCTGGCTTTGACTCGTGAATTTGATCACAAGAACGCCTTGGATCACCTTTTCCCTTTGCCTCCTGACTTCTTCCTTCTCTTTCCTTAGGAACCATAAGAGAGAGAGAGAGAATGAGAGAAAAATGAGAAATAAATGTCATTCCAAGCCTTTATCAGGAAGCTACCGCCGCGCTGTCTCTTGCTACCGTCATGCGATACCCTTTGGCGGTGGAGGTGTCCTTATCCAACACCGCTCTACCGCTCCTACTACCGCTATGTGGTAGCTTACTACCGCCAGGCGGTGTCGACCAGAGACCTCAGTCCATTAATTTAGCTAGCTACCTCTAGCAATAGGCCTACCGCCGCACGGTAACCTCCCGTGACCAATTATCTTACATTTTCAGGAACTTTGGGACATTACACCACCTCTACAGCAAAGACCTACCAACTCAAGAAGAAGAAAGAAGACTTTCACCCTCTAATTTGTGAATGAAGATCTCCGAAGAGCGAATTCCAGAATGACCATATTAAGAAGATTGTGTACTAGAGGAATGATGATCAGAAGCACTAATCACTCACCATTCTACAAAGGATAATCTTCTTTGAGTGAGCACTAGTTCTTCATTTCTACATCTCTATTTTTTTCTCTTTTCTTCTTTGTTTTATGTGCCAAGAAAATCAATCTGGGAGGTGGTTAGAATCCGAGTAGGATTCTATGAGAAATCAGTCGGGGAGGATGTCTAGATTTAGAAGATCTAGTGGGCTCAAAGTCCTTCCGGGGTAAGCAAGAGAGCTGGCTCGAAGACCCTAGAGGAGAAGGGAGAGATTCAACCGGTCCTCAGGGATAGGGTCAGTATAGAAATTATAAGAATGTTCTAATCATCACCTACAATCTTCAACATCATGGACATCTAGTTTTGTAATTGTAAATATTATTTTAACATTCGATGAAATAAAGTTTTATGTTTCTGATCTACAATTATATGTTTCTTTGAATTATAAGTTGAGGGCATGCAAAAACAATCTTCTGCAGGTGTAGTATACAGTTTTTGTTGATATCACTGGAAGTAACACTACCGCTATTCTCTAGCTTTCAGAAAGCTTATTCCTTCTGCCAAAAGTTTTATATTTTTCAGTATCTACAAAAAACCTAATTCACCTCACCCACTAAGTTTAGATATCAAATCCTACAAGTGGTATCAAAGTAAGGCTAATTCCTAAGGGAGTAAAATCCCAAAGTAGATGACCAACTTTAATCACAATTTTCCTGAGGGATAAGGAGTGAGTAGACTCCCACTGTTTATATGGAGTTTCTATAGCCATTAGTGAAAGCATATAAAAGTTTTTTTGATGACACAAAGCATGGACGTGTGTGCCATGTTTGAAACAAAATGCACTACACCCACTACGACTATAGGAGATCAAACATTAGAAAAACCGTTAGAAAGTGGAACGACACAGATAAGCTGAGATGCACCAACAATGTTAAAGCCAAGAACTATTTATTTTGCGGGTAAATGAAATTGAATTTAAAAGAATCTATAATTATGAAGTTGCATATGATATCTGGCGATTACAAAAACTAACTCAAGAAGGAACCTCGTAGGGAAAGGAGTCGAATTTGTTTTGAAAAGAATCTAAATATGAACAATTCTGAATGGAGATCGACGTGGAGGTAGACAATATGCACACTCACTTTGTGAAGATCGGTAATGCCTTGAGATCTCTCAAAAATGCATACTTGAATGGAAACTTATTGAGGAATATCTTGCGATCCCTCCCTCGTCAGTTTAATCCAAAGGTGACGGTCATAGCTGAATCTCATGACATCTGTGCCCTAGAGGCAGAGAGACTTATTGGGAATTTAAGTACCCATGAGCTAGAACTAAAAATTTAAATTGAATAATACCCTAGGGAGTAAAACAAGAAGGCACTCATATAGTGTTGAAGGCGTCGACTTGGGACGAGACTTCATTTGACAAGTCCAACACCTTTAGTTCAAATATTGAGGTAGATTCAAATCTATGCCACATGGGGAAAGCATCAAAATGTGTCTGACTATGAATCTAGTGTTCATAACAAGATTGATGTAACCCCTCAAACCTATGAAGAGCTATATGATTTGTATAAAAGTTTATATGATAAGTTAGATGATTTGCTTGACAAAAATAGCTTAATATTGTCTGAAAACAAGCAAATGAAAAAAGATCTAAAACATGAATAATAAACACATAAAATGTGGGAAAGAGAAAGTCGAATGCCAAGAGTGCTCTCACTCATTGGCTACGACTAACGAGCTGAAAGAAAGCCTCTCCAAGACTTCCTCTAAAATTGAAACACTTACTAAAGAGAGGAAGGTTATGAAGAAAAGGCTGCAAACTTCTTGTGGCCACATAGAAGAAGACAAGAAATAATTTTCAAACCGGTGTGTGATGCTTACCACGAAAAATACCGCCTTGATTGCTAAGATCCATGACCTAAACCATGTGTTGGGTCCATTAATCCCAATGTCCCAGATTTTTAAGAAGTCAAACAAGTCAATGACATACACATAGTTGTATTTGATGTGTGTTTAAGTTCATGCATTGAGGATAGCCCTTGTCAAATTGATTGGACAGATGGACACAAAGAAGGATGCTAGAAAGGTAGCAAATTGCCTAAGTCCAAAGGCATTGAGTGAAGACAGTTCACGCAACGCCATAGCACAAATGGAGCTGAATACAACAAGATTTATCTAAACCTCAACAATGGAAGACAGAAAAGTGTCCAAGTCCACAAGCATTGAGTGATGTCAACTCACTCAACGCCAGACAACAAATTCGTCGAGTAAAGCTACCTCAGTCAAATCCCCGAAGTTTCTGGCAAATAAACATCAGCTAAGTCCAGAAGTGTTGAGTGAAGTCAGCTCACTCAATGCCTTGTTGTTTCACTCAATGTCAGATAACATATAGCATTGAGATAAGCTCAAGCAGTCAAATCCATGTTGGTTCTATCAAAGCCCAAGTAGATAAACAAAAAAATATGTTGAAGTACAAAAACGTTGAGTGAAACCAGTTCACTCAATGCCAAATGACATAAAGCATTGAGATAAGCCTGGACAGTCAAAGCCTAAGAAGAAACCGGAATTTGACCTTGTCTAGAAACGTTGAGTGAAACCAGCTCACTCAATGCCTAGTCAAAAGATGAGGCTGAGGCAGGAAGCGTTGAGTGAAGTTATCACACTCAACGCCTTCATTCAAAAGAAAAGTTTCTAAGTATGGAAGCATTGAGTGAAGTCAGTTCACTCAACCTCTCAGTAGTTGGCAGAGTTTAGAAGGAGCTAAGGCAAATGGCGTTGAGTAAAGGCCAACCACTCAACGCTCTCAATGTCATGGATGCAGAAAGAGCTGAAGTATAAGCTAAGTCCAGAATCGTTGAGTGAAACCAGTTCACTCAATGCATTCAACGCCTTGAGTGATTCTATGGATTTGGCTAAGTGCAGAATGGGTGACGTTAGTAAAAGTCAACAAAGTAAACGCAGTTCAAATTCTTTGCGGCAAAGCTGCAGTATGCCTTTAATGGCGCCGGCGGACAACTGGTGTCATTTTTTGCAAATGGAAGTGGTAACTCGTCCTTTTTAGGCTGGAACCATAGTACAAAGTACCGTTGAACAGCTCACTATAAAAGGATATGATTGGGTGAAAGGAAATAAGCTTTTTAGGGTTTTTTGATTATGCATAGCAGCAAAACTTCATCTTCTTCCTCGCCATTAACATCGAGCCTAAAGCACAAGTTCTGATCAGTTGACCTGAAAGTAAAAATGGATAGTTATTGCGATTCTCATCAGCGACAGCAAGTTCAGAATCGATTTCTGATTGGGAAGAGAAGCAAAGCCTGCAGTGTCTGCAAGTCAGGGTAGCTATTTGAAAAAGATACAAAACTTTCAGATCCATTATCTTCAACATCAGATCAGAATCTTGATTCTGAGTTAATTCCAGAACAAGTCATCCAGTACTGAAGATCTTTTTAACTTACTGCTGTGAAGAAGATAGGGCTGAAATCTGCTCAGCCCTAAAAGACAAACATAGAGAAAACTCTCTAGTGTCTAATTATTTCACAATATTTCTATTTTCTGTAGGATCCAGTCTTGGATTTGAGTGTTGGATTCTGTGTAGAATCTGAGTTGTAATCCTGTGTTATAAAGGATGAGGTAGGATCATTTGTTGATCTGAGTGTAAGATCCACTTTGGATCTGAATGTAGGGATGTCCTCCCAGCACGAGTTGTAGGGTCTTTGGCATGAGGTAGGTGGTTATTTAATCACTGAGTTGTAGGGCCTTGTGCCTGAGCAATAGGTCTTGGAGGAGACTGAGTGGTCCTGCGGGATCGAGTTGTAAGCTCTTAAAGAGTCGAGTTTTGGGGAAGAGCCTTAACCAATACACTGTTAGAAAGGCAGAGAGGGACAGTGGACGTACCCATAATCTGGGGAACCACTATAAATATATGTGTCTTTTATGTGTATGTCTTGAAAGCTATAATAATCAAAACACTAAGCACAATTTAATCGGGGTTAGGTCTAGAAAATTTTAAAGAGGTCTAAAATCTATTCATCCCCCTCCATCTAGGTGTTAGCTGGCCTTGAAAATAAAGTCTTTCAAGTGGTCTTAGAGAGAGGTTTCTCAAAGAAGGCCTAATAGTCTGAGTAGATCTCTAAGGTTAGTTACAAGTCTGTCCTTATGGGTTTAGGAGTGAACTATAAGGAGTTGGGTGCCATAAAACTTCCAATCCACGGGAAGGAAAGATTTGGCATCTAGAAGGAGAGGGTTAGGTTGTTCATAGAAGCAGCTGACCCTAGGATCTTTATTACTGTCAAGGAGGGACCTTTCATCCCCATGAAAGTATCAGTTCTGAATGCAAATGATTAGACGCCCAAGTCTTCTGCAGAGATGATAAAGGATGAAGTCATCCTTGTCACCATGGACAAAAGGGCTCAGAATATCATTATTAGTGCTATATATGATTCTACCCTTCAGAATTTGATCCACTACACAACTGCAAAGGAGTTGTGGGACACATTAGTGATCTACATGGACGGGACAGAGAAAGTTAGAGATGATAGGAAGTCTATGTTTAACCAGGAGTATGAGGCTTTCAAGCGGTCCAAAGGAGACAACATAGCTACCTGTTATGAAAAGTTATTTAGGACTGTGAATGAGCTAAAGACCTATGGGCGGGTATTCAGTCATTATTAGCTCAATGCTAAGTTCCTAAGATCTCTCACTAAAGACTGGAATACAAAAATATGTGTCATCAGAGAGGTAGCAAAGCTGGGTGATACACCACCTCACACCCTTTTTGAAAAGTTGTTGTCATATGAGATATAGCTATCTATCAGGAAAGAAGAAGAAACCAACAACAAGTCCCGGTCTAGAGAGAAGTCTGTGGCATTCAAAGCTGAGGCCACAAGAAGAAGCAAAAGAAAGACTCCATCTCCACCAAAGAGGGATGTTGATTCTGACTTAGATGACTCAGAGACAAGCACATTAGACTGTCATATGTGTGATGAGGACTTTACTGTCTTCTCCAGACAATTCCAGAAGTTCATGAAGAAGAAGCATTGGACGAGCAGGCCTTCCTCCTCCTCTTACCATAGGAAGAAATCCTCCAAGGAAGACAAGTATGGATCTAAACCTGGTAAACAGATTTCTACTAATATTAACTGTTATTATTGCAGCAAGCCAATACATGTTGTAGCTTACTACCCAGTAAAGAGAAGAGAGGATGGAGAGAAGAAGCGCCATCACCAGCACAAAGGCAAGAAGGAGAAATCCTTCATTGCTAAGAAAAAGAAGAGTTGGTCTGACTCTTCCACATCAGAATCAGAAGAATAGGAAGAAGATGATGCCAACATTGGGCTATTTGTTGTTGTGCTGGAAGAAGAGGAAAATTATCCTGCTTCCAGAATTGGAATCAAAGCCCCTCTATCACAGTCGGATAGTGATTCAGAGGTGGATGAAGAAGAAGAAGAAGCCAGCTGTTGCTATGGGTTGATGGCTATAACTGATGAATAATCCATCCAGGATAAGCCTAGTCAACAAAAGGTACATTATTTTCCTAAGTCTCCTTATGTGTCAGGCTATGAAACCAGTCCAGATTCTGAAGCTCATTCATCAAGAGATGAAGGAGACTCTAATTCAAAAGAAGATGTCAATTCTATTATTAACAAGTATGGTGTCATGTTGAATGTTTTCAAGAAAAGCAAGTTACTAGCCATGAAGCAGGCTAAGGAGATTTCTTCTCTTCAGCTTGCTGCTTCCCAGCATGCAGACTCAGCTTCCCTGCTGAACCTGAAAAAAAGGGAAATCAGTGAATTATAAACTATTTCCTTCATCCAGTTAGGCACCATAGAGTACCGGGAAAACCAAATAAGGGACCTGGAAGAGCTGCTTGAGAGAGAGAAGAGGATAGTGGCTTGTTATTCAAAGCCAAGTTCAGTACTGCCCTTGATATACTCCTTTACCTCTCAAAAGGGTAAGAAGGGGTTGGGCTTCAAGGGTCACACAAGAGTTACCAATCCCAAAGGAAAGGGCAAAGCTCCAGTTCAGCCATTAGCCTCCAAGCCTCCTATTCTATTTAAGAGAGTTTTGTTACCTTCTAACAGGTATGACCAAGAGAGTATTTATGGTCACTAGGAGAATGGTAGATCCACTAGTGGGAATAAAGATATTCTATGCTATAGTGGTAGATATAGCAAGGGTGAAAGTGCCTTCAGGGCAGCCCATAAGGAAATCCAAATGGCCCATCATGGACCATTTGTGTTTGGTGCACCGGACCCAAGACTCAAGAGTAAGGAGGCAGTCTTCTCTCAGGACCTCCCAACCTACTATTAGAACAAGGGAAAGTCTATCAGCAGACCGGACTTAGGTATATCTGAGGCCATCAAAAGTATGTCTTCTGAATGGAAGACTACTGCTGGTAGGAATCAAGATATTCCAAGTACCGCTACTACCAGACATATCCCAAGTTAGACTATGGCTGCGAGATACAAGAAAAAGACTGTTAATGTACCTTTTGTATTGAGAGCTGCTGTCAGCACAACTATAAGTCCAACTCTAAAAAGAAGGTACAATATCCTTAAGTTCTAGTGTTGTGGCAAGGTGGGCCACCATGATATTGATTGCTGGTACAATCCTAGTGTGCCAAGATCAAGAGAGAGCTTACCTGTCAGAATAACTGTAGGTAGGAAGGTTCATTATCAGACTAACTTGAACCTATAACCCAAATAGAGTTGGGGTCCTAATGTTAACTAATTTATATCTTGCAGGTTAGTCCAAGTGACCATACCCCTATATGGTACTTAAACAGTGGATGTTCCAGCCACATGACTGGAACAAGGTGCTTGCTGAAGGATTACTCTCTAGTAAAGAATGGACCCAAAGTCATCTTTGGTGGATCAGATAGGGGAGTGACAAGAGGTTATGGTAAGATCTCTAATGGAATAGTCACTATCACAAAAGTAGCCTATGTGGAATGGTTGCAACACAACCTGATAAGCATTAGCAAACTCTGTGATCTTATCTATGATATAGTTTTCCACAAGGATAAGTGCCACATTAATAAGTTAAGTGACCAAGAGGTCATCATAACAGGATCTAGGAGTGGAAATGTTTATTGCTTAAATTTTCTATGCTTAGATAAGGACTCTCCTATATACCTAGTGGCAAATGAGAAAATCTCATATTGTGTACAATGACACAATAGATTAGCTCATTTCAACTACAAGACCATTGGAAAGCACTTTAGTGAAGAGCTAGTTAGAAATGGTCTCAAGTTAAAATGCACTAAGGACGGTATCTGCTCTGTATGCCAAAAGGGCAAACAGATCAAGACCTCTTTCAAGAGCATTGGGACCAAAGATTCAGTGAGGTGCTTGTACTTCCTGCATATATACTGGTTTGGTCCTATGCCAGTTCATAGTCTTAGTAGGAAAGTATACACCCTTGTGGTGGTTGATGACTATTCTATGTTTGCCTGGGTGTTCTTTCTTAAGAGAAAGGATGAAACCATTCATGTCTTCAAGACCTTTGTTAAGAAGATACAAAATGAACTAGACAGTTCTATGGTCCAAATCATAAGTGACCATGAAACTGAATTTCAGTCTACAAGCATGACAAGTTTCTGTGAAGAGCAAGGAATTCACCAAGATTTCTCCTCTCCGAGAATACTCCAGCAAAATGGAATTGCTGAGAGGAAAAACGGGACTCTCATAGAAGCCAGAAGGACCTTACTGAATGACATAACTCTCATAGAATATTTCTGGGCTGAGGCAGTAAACACTGCATGTCATGTCCCTAATAGAGCTTCTATCACCAAAAGCCAAGAAGACTCCCTATGATATCTTGAAAAGCAGAAAACCAAACTTATCCTACTTCAGAATTTTTGGTAGCAAGTGTTATGCGTTGAACAATGGAATGTCCTATGTGACCAAGTTTGCTGCCAAATCTTATGAAGGGATCTTTGTTGGGTACAGTAACCACAGCAGGGCATATAGAATCTACAACTTGACAAGTCAAGTTGTATAAGAGTCAGTTCATGTGGTGTTTAATGAATCAAATATGAATAACAGTGAGCTTCCTAGCTCTTCTTCTAGTTCTGCAGGCACATAGAAGGTGATGAACGAGCTCAACATCAAGGAAGATGATCCAACTGTCCAAGATAAGGAAAACGATGAGTGATGTCCAGAGGAAACACAAGAATTACAAGTTGTAAATGAAGAACAGCTAACTGAAGACAATGAAGAATATCAAGTTGAAGCTAGATTGCCTCTAGCCGTCAGGCATCTAAGAGATCATCCAGTACACCAGATCATTGGGTAGGCAATCCAAGGAGTGATGACAAGAAGCAGAAGTCTGAATACAGTCTTATACTCAAGTTTTCTGTGACAAGTTGAGCCTAAGAAATTTGAAGAGGCCAACATAGACCAATTCTGAAATGGAGCTATGCAAGAGGGACTGAACTAGTTCAAGAGATGTAAGATCTGGAAGCTAGTTCCCAGACCACAAGGATATAATGTCATTGGATTCAAGTGGATCTACAGAAACAAACTTGATGAAAATGGCATTATAGTTAAGAACAAGGCTATATTGGTGGCTAAAGGATACAAGCAAGAAGAAGGGATCGATTTTGATCAGACATTTGCCCTAGTAGCCAGTTTGGAAGCTATATGACTCTTACTTGCATTTGTTGTATACCAAGGATTCAAAGTATACCAGATGGATGTGAAGTTAGCCTTCCTAAATGGGGACTTAAAGGAAGAGGTCTATGTTGAACAGACTCCAATTTTTTTGAATCTAACTCACCTGATTTTTTTTTATAGATTTAGGAAAACTATATATGGGTTGAAGCAAGCCCCTAGAGCATGATATGAGACTTTGTCTAGTTTCCTCAGTGAGAACAAATTCTCAAGCGAGAAGATTGACAAGACCCTATTCCTAAGGGAATCCAAGGGCAAGATCATCCTAGTCCAGATATATATTGATGATATTATCTTTGGATCTACTGATGACAACCTTTGTAGAAAATTTGCTAAACTTATGTAAGGGAAGTTTGAGATGAGCAGTAAGAATGAGCTCAAGTTCTTCTTGGTACTCCAAGTTAGACAGACTGATGATAGTTTGTCCATATCCCAGTCAAAGTTCACAATGGAGTTGATTAAAAAATATGGTATGGAGAGTGTCTCCACCATGAAAACTCCCTTGGGGTCAAGTATGCATATAGGAAAAGATGAAACAGGGAAACCTGTTGACGAGACTTTGTATAGAGGGATAATTGGCTCCCTTCTATTTTTTACTGCTTGTAGGCCTGACATCATGTATGCTACATGTGTCTGTGCCAAGTATCAGGCCTATCCTAAAGAATCTCATTACTCTACTGCACAGAGAATCTTGAGGTATCTTAAGGGCACATCAAATCATGGCCTATGGTACCCTAGAAATAGGGATTTTGAACTAACATGCTATTTAGATGCAGATTTTGCAGGCTGCAAAGAGGACATGAAAAACACTTCAGGTACCTGTCAATTCTTAGGAGGGATACTAGTGTCTTGGAGCAGAAAGAAGCAAACAAGTGTTGCAATATCAACTGAAGATTCAGAGTACATTTCAGTAGGTAGTTGTTATGCTCGGTTGTTGTGGATCCAGCATCAGCTACATGATTATAACCTCTTGATAAGTATAACTCCTCTTTATTATGATTCTACTAGTGTTATTTCTATTGCTAAGAATCCTGTATTACACAGTAGGACTAAGCACATAGAAATTAGGTATCATTTTATTAGGGAGCATGTGGAAAAGGAAGACATCAGTCTAGATTTTATCCCCACAGACAAGCAAGTGGCTGATATCTTTACTAAGCCACTAGATGAAGAAAAGTTCAAAACTTTTAAGTTCGAGTTGGGTATGTTGAACTTAGCATAGCTTCAGTTACTCGCTAGGATATTTTTGGTGCAAGATTTGTTCTTCTTGCAGGGGATGAAGACCTAAAGTGGCAATGGAGACAAAAGTGTCTATCAGGAATATGATGATAGAAGATGCTCCTATTGAGTGGGAGCATGTCCAACAGCTATAGGAGCAAATTCAGCCTCATGAAGAGAGGAAGCTGGCGGCTGCACCAGTGGTATCATCTGTAGTCAGCTAAGGGGAGAAGACAATCAAGGCATACCAGCTCCTCCCTGACTATTCAGAAGTCAAAAAAGGGGAGAGAAGAGATGGTTAATGTAATCAAGTGCATCCAAAGGAAAAGAAGATGATCAATGTAATATAGGAGAAAAATATGTCCTCATATAGGGTAATGGGGTGAAGATAATCATGTCCTTCAAGTGGTATCACATACCCTACAGTAATTCAGGGGGAGTAAGTGAGCAATGTGGTAATCGTCCTAGATTTGTTCTATCACTATAGTGGATTTTGTTGATTCATATGTTGTGCATGTCATTGACCAAGAAAATTGATATTGTGTTTTGACTTCTTCAAATATGGGGAGATGTTGGGTCCATTGATCTCAATGTCCCAGACTTGTAAGAAGTCAAACAAGTCAATGACATACACATAGTTGTTTTGATGTGTGTTTAAGTTCATGCATACAGGATAGTATTTATCATATTGTTTGGACATATGGACACAAATAAGGATATTATAAAGGTAGGAAATTTCCTAAGTTCACAGGTGTTCAGTGAAGACAGTTCACTCAACGCCATAACACAAAGGAGCTGAATACAGCAGGATCTATCTAAGACTCAATAATGGAAGACAGAAAAGTAGCTAAGTCCACAGGCATTGAGTGATGTCAAATCACTCAACGCTAGGCAGAAAATTCATTGAGTAAAGCTGCCTCCGTCAAAGACACGAAGTTTCTAGAAAAGAAAAATCAGCTAAGTCCAGAAGCGCTGAGTGAAGCCAGCTCACTCAACGCCTTGCGGTTCACTCAATGCCAAATAACAGATAGCGTTGAGACAAGCTAGAGTAGTCAAAGCAATGTTGATTTTGTCAAAGCCCAAGAAGATAAACAGAAAAATATGTTCAAGTACAAAAGCGTTGAGTGAAGCCAATTCACTCAATGCCAAATGATATAAAAAGTTGAGACAAGCCTAGACAGTCAAAGCCTAAGAATAAATCGGAATTTGACTAAGTCCAGAAGTGTTGAGTGAAGCTAGTTCACTCAACGCCTAGTCAAAAGAAGAGGCTAAGGCAGGAAGTGTTGAGTGAAGTCAACACACTAAATGTCTTCATTTAGAAGAAAAGTTTCTAAGTATAGAAGCATTGAGTGAAGCCAGTTCACTCAATGCCTTAGCAGTTGGCATAGTTCAAAAGGAGCTAAGGCAAATGGCATTGAGTGGAGGCCAACCACTCAATGGCATGGATGCAGAAAGAGCTGAAGAATAAGCTAAGTCCAGAATAGTTGAGTGAAACCAGTTCACTCAACACACTCAATGCTTGGAGTGATTCTATGAATTTGGCTAAGTTCAGAATGGATGACGTCAGCAAATGTCAACAAAGTAAACACAATTCAAATTCTTTGCGGCAAAGCTGCAGTATGCCTTTAATGGAGCTGGCAGACAGCTTGTGTCATTTTCTATGAATGGAAGGTGGTAACTCGTCCTTTTTAGGCTGGTCCCATAATACAAAGAGCCATTGAATAACTAACTATAAAAGGATAAGATTGAGTGAAAGGAAAGAAGCTTTTTTAGGGTTTTTAGGGAAGAGCCTTATCTAACACACTGTTAGAAAGGTGAAGAGGGATAGTGGACGTACCCATAATTTGGGGAACCACTATAATTATTTGTGTCTTCTCTGTGAATGTATTGAAAGCTAGAATAATCAAAACACTAAGCACAGTTTCATCGGGGTTAGGTCTAGAAAACTTTAAAGAGGTCTAAAACCTATTCACCCCCCTCTAGGTGTTAGCTGGCCTTGAAAACAAAGTCTTTCACCATGTCATCCAGAAATTTGAGATAGGCCATAAATCACTGAATATACTACTGGGTTTTCAATGTCAAGGATATGTAAAGTTTGGGCTAGGATACAATAAAGCACAGTTACTGTCGAGCGCTAGTATAATCACTAGAGGTACTTACTCTCCAATAAACCAGAGAAATAAAAATTTGAAAAAAAATAAGACTGCTAATTCTAGAAGCTCGTCTTCTTCTTCCAGCATGAGCCCAACAAGAATGTAATCAGCAGCGTCCACCGCTTATAACAAGTGTGCCAAATGAAAAGGTTTGGTCACACTTCTAGCACATGCTTGAAGAATGTTTCTAAGAAAAACATACAAGTTTGGCGACTAAAGTCTTCTACCTATATTATGGATGGAACAACTAAGCGAACCATATCTTTACCCTCATATTCTTTTTAGGTCTATTGGCAGGTTAAGGACAAGAAGAATATGTGGTACTTAGACTCTGAATGTTCTAAGCACATAATAAGAGATGAAGAAAAGTTCCTTAGCCTAGATAATAAGAAGGGAGGCAGGGTGACCTTTAGAGACAAATGTAAAGGAAGAATTCTGGGTGTCGACATCATAGGTAATAAATAATTCACTATTTCAAATGTACTATATGTAGATGATTTGAAGTCTAATTTAATTTTCATCAGTCAATTATGCGATAAGGGCCTAAATATTTTGTTTGAACCTCTAAAACACGTGTAAAATTATTGATGTTAAAATGAACTTTGTGTTGCTCATTACACCCAGAAAACACAACGTATTTACTATCATGTTTGATGACTTATCTTCCTCAAATCTGAAATGTTTAGTTACTAAAAATGAGGAAATAGAACTTTGGCATAAGATATTTGATCATTATGGGAGAAAACTCTTAGTCAAACTATCAAAAAAAGCTAATATGTGCTCTTCCATAATTAAATGGTAGTTTGACTCCTTTATATGTTTTATGCCAAAAGGGCAAGTTCACAAAATCATTATTTAAAAGCAAACAAGACATTACCACTTCTAAACCACCATAGTTGATTTACATGGATCTTTTTGGTCCTATCGGTATGTACTATCTATGAGGTAAATGATATACATTTGTTCTAATAGATAATTATTATTGATTTTGTTGGACAGTCTTTCTAGCGACAAAATCTGATGTTTTTTATAAATTGTCTACCATATGTACATGAATACAATATGAAATGGAATTAAAAATAAAATGTATATGGTCAGATCATGGGGGAGACTTTAAGAACAAAAACATTACAACTTTTTGTAATAATTTAGGAATTCAGCACAATTTTTTGCTCCATGCACTCCATAGATAATGAAGTGGTGGAAAGGAAAAATCGGATTTTACAAGAATTAGCTCGCACCAAGCTAATCGAGTACAGCTTACCTATATATTTATAGGCTGAAGCGGTAAATACTGTATACTATATAATGAATTGGACCATGATTTTCCCAATTCTAAAGCGTAATCCATATGAGCAGTGCTTTGATAGGAAACCGAATGTGTCCTATTTTAGAGTCTTCGGTTGCCCATGCTTCATTCTGAACACCAAGGATCAATTATGAAAGTTGATGAAAAATCCAACCTGGCAAATTTTTAGGATATTCTTCTATGAGTCGTGCTTGTAGGGTATACAATAAACAAACCTTGGTTGTAAAAAAATTAATACATGTGCATTTTGATTAAAATACTCCAAATGAAGATTCTGGATTGAATGGAGTTGATAATGATGATGATCACTAATTAGGGGAGAAATGTGTACAAAGAGAGAGAGAGAGAGAGGATGAAGAAGATGAAAAAAAGACTGATGAAGGTTATAAGACTCCAAGCATTATAAAATTTACAAAGCAACATCTATAAGAATTAGTGATTGGAGAACCTTCACATGTAACTATTTGGTCATAGGCTTAGAAGTGAATTTATAAAAATAAGCTTGATGGTGATTCTAGGATAAAAAAAAACAAGGCTTGGTTGGTTACTCAGGGATACTCACAGATTGAAGGGGTAGATTTTGAGGAGTCTTTTGCACTTGTCACTAGGCCTTGATTCCATGAGGATATTTTTTGTATTTGCCAGTTTTAAATGAATAAAATTATACCAAATGGATGCCAAGAGTGCATTTTTAAATGGATATATTAAAGAAGAGGTATATGTTGAGAAACCACCTGGTTTTAAGTGTAATGATCATCCAAATCATGTCAATAAACTTTTGAAGGCCCTATATGGTTTAAATAAAGCACCACGTGTTTGGTGCGATGGACTATCAGATTTTCTTTTGAAACATGGATTTACGACAGTTAGTGCGGATACCACACAATTTGTGAAACATAGTTATTATGATCAAATGATTTTACAAATTTATGTTGATGATATAAAATTTAGTGCCACTAATGATAAATTGTGTAATAAAATTGTAGAAGTGATGCAAAGTGAATTCAAAAATAGTATAGTAGGAGAATTGACAGATTTCTCAGGATTTCAGATTTCTCAAATAATAGATGGAAACTAAATATGTAAAATATATGCTTAAATGATTCGACTTTGACAATTTGAAATAAGATAAGACTCCAATGTGTGCATCACTCAAATTAGGAAAAGAAAAAAGAGATATATTGGTGGACCAAATGATATATATGGAATGATTGGATCACTATTGTATCTTAGTGCGTCTAGATCTGACATCATGTTTACAGTGTGCCTTTGCATTAGATATCAATCTAATCCTAATGAATCACATTTTAAAAATGTTAAACATATCTTTAGGTATCTTATAGGAACATAAACTCTAGTTCTATGGTATCCACACACCAATACGCTCCATGGGTATTCTGACTTGGATTATGCTTGATGTTCACTTGATCATAAAAGCATAAGTGACACTTATCAATTCCCTAGACCGACACTAGTTTTGTGGTCCAGTAGTAAATAGAATTATGTATCCCTCTCCACTATTGAGGCCAAGTACATAACATTAGGAAGCTATTGTACACAAGCACTTTAGATGTCATAAATATAAGAAGACTTCAGTCTATTATTTTAAAATGTTGAACTTAGGTGTGATAACAAGATTGCCTTAGATATAACGAACAATCTGGTGCATCACTCTTGCTCGAAATACATAGATGAACATCATAACTTCATTCAGGACCATATTAAAAAGGAAAATATGAGAGTAAGTTTCATTGTCATAGACAATCAACTTGCAGATATATTCACAAAACCCCTTCTTGATGCACACTTTTCTTTGCTTCAACTAGAATTGGAGGTTTTTTAGATCTCTTGAGTTAATGTCTTACATCGACAACTTTTCATGATTTCGTCTGAATTTTTTGTTGCACTAGATAGGCCTTACATCAACATATCACATTCAAGCAAAACTAGAAGCGAAAATGACAAAAATGAAGATATTTTTGCAAAAAAGCGAGTCTCTATTTGGTACCGCTAGATATTTCTTTTTTGTTTTTAATCAAAAGTTAAAATGAAAAAGGCTAATGAAATCACTAGGTTTGGCACATGCATAACTTTACTCTGAATCACAACTATTACATATAATGTTTGATTTAGAAAGGTTAATCACCATTTACATTGTATGCACATTGTCATAAAATGTCTTAATCTGTAAGTATTAGATGATGAGTGCTATTATATATAAAATGTATGTTTGATTGCATCTAGGTATATGTGAGGATTTAGATGAAACAATTACTACTCAAGATACACACATCCCTAGAGTGCACTCAATAAAAAATTTCAGGTCATATAAGTTATAACTCGTGATATTGTGTTTAACATGTTAGGCATGGCATGATAAATCAATATCATATAATTCATCTTCCATATATAACTTAGAACTTCAGGCCAAATTATATTGCTGAGGTTTTTGTATAAATAGATATGCTATCAATACAGTTAATATGGATAACCCCCCCCCCCCCAGCAATACTCACACTTCTGATAAACTTCAATGAGCATTGTGAGTTTAAACACCTTAGTGGCACATATCTTTTCAATCATGTACAAAAACTTGAAAAATCAGTTAGTGCCATATTTATAATCTTGGTATTATGTAGATTGAAACGTGACATGAATTATCACTTCATTACTCTTGTGTTAACATATAGATTTACTATGATATAACATGTATTAATGATTAATTTTACTTGATGCTCTGTTCTTTTAATGTATCACCTACACATGTCATCATTTTGTCTAACACTTCCATGTATAAGAATTTGACCATAACAACATTACATGTATATCACACAAATGTACTAATACATGATTGCTATTCATGATACATACAATGTTATTTTGTATTAACTCTATAATTCTCATAACATTGTATGACAAATCTTGTGTATTTTGATTTGTATGTTGTGTCCAAGACTTATGATTATTTTTATACATATTACAAGTCGTTAAATAAGCAATGTCAATTTTATGTGATATTTTGATTCCTTCGTGCTTTGACCCATGTATTTAAATTCTCTGTTTATATTTTGTTCACCCCTATTATTACCATGTTTATCTTTATGTGTACATTTTGTTTTACATGCTTATTCTGATGCATCTCTCCATGTATTTAAATTCTCTGTTTAAATATGGTGTGCATTATAACTTCAAAGGGAGGGAATATAAAGTTCATGAGCTAGTCATGTGTGTAACATCCCTCATACAACTAGACTCCTAGGAGTGGTTTTGTCATGACTAGGTCATGACAAAACCCTAGGAAGCTCAAAGAGAACATGTGAACTTAGGCTTAAGGTGAAGATCACCATGGTCTGCAAATAACACATTCCAATTACCTAACCTAGGGTCTAACTTTAAGGCCTCACCTTGACTCTTTGAACCCACCATAACATCCTTAGCCCATTTAGAAGGTTCATTGAGTCACAAAGGATCCATTGGGGTCAACCAAAGTGGTCAAGTTGACCAAAGTCAACCCTAACCCTAAAGGGTCAAAGTGGCCTATCTAGGGTCAGTGGACCTTCACCTTGACTTCTTGACCCAATCTAAACTTTCCTAACCCTTTAGGAGGTTCATTGGGTCACCAAGGACCCATTAAGTTCAACTAAAGAGGTCAAGTTGACCAAAAGTCAACCTAAACCCTAAAGTGGTCAAAGTGCCCTAAATAAGGGTCAAGTAACCACCAAGGTGTCAAACTAACCCTACTCAACCCTTCCTAGACCTTAGGGGAGTCCAATGGGCATCAAGGACCCATTGGGGTCAACCCAAAAAGTCAAATTGACCAAAGTCAACTCAACCCTAAAATATGTCAAACTAGCCTAAATGACCTAACCAAGCCCAAGCCACTTGGGCTAAGCCCAATTTGAGTGGCCCATTAACTTTTGGAGAGCTGATATTTACATGAAATGCTATCTAAATTCTGGAAATGGTGATTAGGAGAGAGAAAGTCAAGTTGCCCTTTAATGAAGGAGAGAGAAAGAAGAAAGTGAGAGAGAGGAGATATGGAGGGAGACCATGGGCCACCCCATTCATTCCCCCAAGCCTCCATTCATCTACCCTGACCCTTGGGAAGAGATTTCCATCAATTTCAGGTTAGCCACCATTATTGGAGGAGCCCAACCATCATGGCCAAAATTCTCCTCATCAAAATCCCCTTATACAGCCCTCCCCACTCAAATCTAACACACCATTAGCTTCAGCGGATGGATGGCAGTCAAAATAGTATATCGGATCAAAGGTTTTGTTGGAGGATCAAGGAATCGGGCAAGCTCGTTGGAGAGGAAAAAAAGACACGGCCAATCGCCACCACCACCGTTATCGGACTCCAACCAAGGTCCACTTCTGCTCCACTCCCCTTGTGCCATCATCCTAGATCAATAGGATTTGAAATCGAGCCCAATCGGGTTGATTTCCATTTTTGAATTCCATGAAAAATCATGGTTTTTGCATTCTCGGGTTCGCCAGAAATAGCCACCTCCGGCGGTCGTGCCACCTTTCAACGGTAGCTCAGGGAGATGGCTCGGTGTCCGGCATAAGGCTTTGGAAAAGCTACAAGTAATGGGATTTTTGGGTTCTATTTCGGGCATTTGGAGAAGATGAACAATGCGACAATTTATTATGATATTTATATATAGAATACGAGCGATAGGTACGGGCCTCCGGCCCGATGGCCACGCGCCACAGTAACCGGCCTGTGACGGCGGGCTTCGCCCGCCCACCCGCTCGAAGCCTGCCCCAGCCCTCCCGGCCCAGCCACTTTGGGTATCAAGATGATCTCAAAATGAAACGTGATCAACATGAAAGTTGTAGATCTTGTCGAGACGAACAACTTTTATGTTGATCACATTTTAATTTGGAGCCGTCTTGGCTTCCGATTTGGGTCTCGAAATTGAAGGCGGTGAGAGGCTGTACTGTAGCACTCTCGCCGCCCCCGATTTTGAGGCCCAAATCGGAAGCCAAGACCGCTCCAAATCACAAATTTATCAACATGAAAGTTGTAGATCTCGGCGCGACGAACAACTTTCATGTTGATCAACTTTTGATTTGGAGTCGTCTTGGCTTCCGATTTGGGCATCGCAATCGGGTGCGGCGAGAGGCTGTACTGTAGCACTCGCGCCGCCCCCGATTGCGAGGCCTAAATCAGAAGCCAAGACGGCTCCAAATCACAAATTGCTCAACATGAAAGTTGTATATCTCGGTGAGACGAACAACGTTCATGTTGATCACCTTTTGATTTGGAACCGTCTTGGCATCCGATTTGGGCCTCGAAATCGGGTGCGGCGAGAGGCTGTACTGTAGCACTCTCGCCGCCCCCAATTTCGAGGCCCAAATCGAAAGCCAAGACGGCTCCAAATCAAACAGTGATCAACATGAAAGTTGTTCGTCTCGCCGAGATCTACAACTTTCATGTTGATCATTTTTCATTTTGAGACCATTTTGACCCCCAAAAAGTCGTGCCCCTTGTTTTTTTAAAAATTTGTGTTTGGTTTAGTCCCACACTGCCGGTAGGTTTGACCCTTTTGGGTTTAAATATAGAATTTCATAATAAATGTTTGAAATTAGGTGGGCTTGTGTGCTTGTGGGCTGCCGAGCTTATATTTAATTCTATGAACAAGGTGGGTTTGCGGGCTGGTTTTAAATCTGAGCTTTTAGTGAGCCTTTTTTATGTTATCTACCTAACTTTAAGATCCCATATTAGTAAGTTTAGGACCCCTAGTAAAATGTGAAGAGAGAGGGTTGGTTTGATACAGCGGTTCATGATCAAAACTCTGAAATCTGACGGCCACCTAATTTCCTTCCAATTTCGAACTCATGTTATTTGCAGACTTCAGTATTTCTTTATAATATGGTATAGATATAATATAGTGATTTGTTATCTCTTTAACTTGCACACTTTGATGCCATAAATGAGGCCCTTAGAGGCCATTTTAGGAAAAGTAGTCAGTCACAAAAGTTGTAGACATTTGAGTCTACTTTATTTTAAAATTGATATCAACCCTTTGGGTCAGTGGTCTGACCACAACACTCAAAATGGTGCAGTCTATACATAGGTTTAACAAGATACTAAATTGATTGCCCCACCAATCCATCCATCCAAATGACTTGAAATTTGGATTGGTGGTTACTCTTACCTATACCTATAGCATAGCCAAAAATGGGAATTTTTGGAAAAACATTTTCTATAGTTTTTGTAAAACTTTAATAAATAATGTATGATTTAATTAGAGGGCCTATTAACCTCATAATGCACCAAACTTTTTGTGGATGGTCCTTAGGGTCATTATATGTCACTGGTAAAAATATCAACCCATTTGGGATTGGTTTAATAGGTATTGGTATGACCAAAGTTTGGTCCCTTAGGGTAAATTAGGGCAAAAGGGTGTTTGGGGCATGGAGGGGCCAATTCTCACCCAAAGGGGTTGGGTGTTGGAACACCCTATTACTAATTTGGGTCAGGATCACTATATCTCTAGGAATCTGTGTTTGACCTTCTGTATAGCTTAATAGGTCAATTAGAATTGAGTCTAAGGGTTAGAAGTCTAGGATTGGAAGCTGCCCTGAAGACCAAGTTTTTCTGTAGACCAAGTCTAATCGTCGAGCTCAGCACGACGATTCGTCGAACTCCGGTCGACGATCGTCTAGCTCAACTTCGACAGATCGTCGAGCTCCATTCGACGATCGCTGAGCTCAACCTCATAATATCGTCGAGCTCCAGTCGACGATCGCTGAGCTCAACTTCGCAATATCGTCGAACTCCATTCGACGATCGCTGAGCTCAGGTCGACGATTTTAACTCTGAATTGGATCTTTATCTCTGAGCTCAGTTCGACGATCTTTGAGCTCAGATCGACGATTATTTTGCTGCTTGAATTTTCCAGTTCGCTGAGCTCAGCTCGACGATAGCAGAGCTCAGTTCGACGTTTTCAGTTATCTTTCGAAATTCAAATTCAAATCAGATAGAAGTTATTCTGCATTTAATTCAGAAGATCTGCCAGCCGTTTTCATTTACTCCTGGAGCAAGTTTCAAGGGATTTTTCAAGGAACAATTCAGTGGATTTTCCTTCAGAAGAAATTATGCAATTAATGCTGTAATCAATGCAGACCAACGACTATCTTTGACAGAGTGATATTCTATTCTGGCACAGAGAATAAAAGATAGAATATTTTTGAATGAAAAAAAAAAGAAATATAGAGATTGACAAGAAGAGGACACACAACTCAGAATACAGAGACTCTTTTCAAACTTTTTGTCAACAAGAATTCTGAAGAACACTCATCAGAGAGATCAAGCTTTCAAAAATCTTCAGATCTCTTCAGCTCTCAAAGTGTTCAAGGCCAATATCATTTCAAGACTCCAGACACTCAACATTTCAGCTTGCTGAAATCATCTTTTGCTGGAGATCTATCTTTGAAGGCCTATCACCCTCAGCAAAGCTCATCTTCCTGAAAATCAAGGACTCAGGGGGAGCTTTGACATCAATCCACTTAGTCTTCTCAGTTGATTGAGAAAGAGAAGACTGCCATCACTCTCTCACCCCCACTCTGTAAAGGGTTTTTCAAACTCCCTTCAAAAGTTTGAATCTGGTTTTTGAGCACCTTGTCAAAAGCTCATTGGTGGCAAGACACCTGATCAAAAAATCTGATTTGGTTTTTGAGCACCTTATCAAAAGCTCATTGGTGCCCAGGACACCTGATCAACTCATCCTGCAGTGGATTCCTACCTAGGGTGGTAGAAGAGTGGATGTACCCAAGTTTGGGGAACCACTATAATTCCTTGTGTCATCTGGTTCTGCATGTTTTCTTTTTGTTTCTGGCCTAGATTCTCTTGTGCTTAGTCTCTGCATAGCTTAGTTTTGTGATTAGTTTTATTTCTGCTTCCCTGCTCACACTCATTACAACAATTGTTGTAAAGCTTTGCAAAAGTTTTTCTTTGTGTTTTAAAAGCACCATATACTCTATTCACCCCCCTCTAGAGTATATCAGATCTAGTTGCACTTTCAATTGGTATCAGAGGGAGGTTAGTTAAACATACCATACCTGATTGGTTGTACAGGCTAACACCTGAACCCAAAGATCCTACACTAGATCTGTTTTTCTTTTGTATTTTATTATTAGATTTAGTTAGCACAAATCATGGCCCAAAACAAAGATTATGCTAGCACCAGACCTCTAGTGTGCAATCTGTCAAAGTTTGCACTTTGGAAAGCAAGGATTAGACTCTACATGAATTCCATTGACGAAGATATTTTTAATTCTGTTTTGACAGTGTGTCCAAGACCCCCAGAGAGCACAAGCACAAATGCTGTTCCACCTCCATCAGGAACAGATGCTGACATCAAAAAGTGGAAAGTAGTTGATGCCAAGGCAATGAACATTCTCGCTCAGACAATGTCAGATGACAATTTTGTCAGTGAACTAAAGACATTAGACAAAGAGATCTCTCTGACAGAACTTAATGACAAGATCCTAATGTGCTTCCCCAGCACTTGGGATTCAAGAATCTGGCCAATCAAAGATGCCAGAAGTCTAAATGAGATCACCACTGAAGCCTTGTTGGGTAAGCTCAAATCTTATGAGCTACTCATCAAGAACAGAGAGGAAGAACAGAATGCTGCTTCACCAGCCACAAGAAAGGAGAAGACCATAGCATTCAAGGCAACTGAGGATCTGCCTGAAGAAAAAGGAACAGGCAATGATGAACTTCTCAGCTTGTTGACCAAAAGATTCTATAAGATGGCCAGAAAGGACTTTAGAAGAAGATCATACAAGGAGCAGGATAAGCCAAGGTATGACAAGTCCATTGGCAATAACAAAGACATCATTTGCTTTGGTTGCAGGAAACCAGGGCATATAGTTCCTGACTGTCCAGAGAACAAGAACAAGGACAGAAGGGAAAGAAAAGAGAGAAGAAAGGAGAAAGACTCCAAAAGGAGTGGCAATAGCAAACCTTCTTCCAGCAAAAATAAGCATACAAGGAAAGGATTTGTTGCTGAATCCTGGAGTGAGACTGAAGAGGAGTCAGAAGCCTCTTCCAGCTCCAGTGATGATGAGGATGATGCAGAGGAAAAGGAGTTCTGCATGATGGCAATCAATGCCTCACAACACAACTCAAAGGAAGAGGAGTCAGAGTCAGACTCAGAGACTCAACCTGAAGAAGATCAGGTAATCAGCTCTTTTGATTTTACTTCAGAAGATTTTAAATCTGAATTTAAAGCACTATGTTTAGATCTGCTAAAGTCTGAGAAAGAGATTATCTCTCTCAGAAATCAATTATCTGAACAAAGTGTTTTAAAATCAGAAAACCTCAAACTCTCTCAGGAGTTGGAGAACTGTAGGGAACAGATAGCTACACTGAAAAGTGAGCTCTCTGAGGCCAAGAAGCTTGAAGAATCCCTTAATGGGAGAAGCATCAAGCTGATGGACATCACAAGCACAGTGAACTCTAGACTTAACAGTACACTGGGCTTGGGTGCCTCATCCAGCCAACCTATTGTTCTGATAACTCCCATCAAGTTCATTTCTGACAAGGGAAAGGGAGTTGTAGAGGTTGCCAGGAAAAATTCTGATCTGCCTCAGAAATTTAAGTCCCAGCAGAAATCGTCGAACGAAGCTCGACGATCGCCGAATGAAGATCGACGATCGCCGAACGCAGCTCGACGATCTCAGGGAAAATCGTCGAACACAGATCGACGATCTCAGCCAAAGTCGTCGAACGCTGCTCGACGATCTCATATACCTGACCTCACCCATAGTCGACCGTCGAACGGAGCTCAACGATCTGACCCAAGATCGTCGAACTCAGCTCCAAGATCGTCGAACAGAGGTCAGAGCTCTGGAAAATTTTTCAAAGGCAAATCAAAATTGAATCCTGAGGGTTCTTCATCCCAAACCTTTAACCCTTATACTGAATGGATTTTACCTCCAAGGAGATATCATCCTGAAGGATATAAGAGTCAACCAGGGATGTCTTTCATTTCTGAATTTAGAGGTTATCAACCTAGGCCCAAGGTAAACTGGGTCAAAAATAAGTAAATTGTTTCATGTGCAGGTGAAGACCTATCCAACATCTAACCAGCAATGGTATTTGGATAGTGGGTGCTCTAAGCATATGACAGGGAACAAGGACAACCTCAATTCCTTTAGAGCCAAGCTTGGACCCAAAGTTATCTTTGGTGATTCCAACTTTGGACAAACTAAAAGATATGGTGCAGTCCAGATTGGTTCTGTAACCTTCAAGAAGGTAGCATATGTGGAAGGACTGAAGCACAACCTAATCAGCATCAGTCAGCTATGTGATGAAGGGTACCAGGTGACCTTCAGCAAAACCTTATGCAGAATCAAGTCAGAGAACAACACAACTGTGTTGACAGGTATAAGGAAAGGTAACATCTACTTAGTAGATTTTCTCTCAACTGATATAGATATCTGTTTATTTAATTCAGTATGTAGACCAAATGTTTTATGGCATAAGAGATTAGGACACCTAAACCTTAGAACTATTGCTAGGCTCTCCAAGGACAACCTTGTTATAGGACTACCTTCTGGCCCCTACAAGAAGGAAGGACTATGCAAGGCTTGTCAATTAGGCAAGCAAACTAAAAACAGTTTTAAGTCACTTAATAAGAGTGATTCACCTAGGATGTTGTATCTGTTATACATGGATCTATTTGGACCCATCACAGTACAAAGCCTAGGAGAGAAATCCTACACTTTAGTAATTGTAGATGACTTCTCTAGATTCACTTGGGTGTTCTTTCTAAGGAAGAAGTCTGATAACTTTAAGTGTCTGACAGAGTTTCTCAAATGTATAAAGATTGAGTTCAATACTCACATTGCCCTGATCAGAAGTGATCATGGGACAGAGTTTGATTCTCTTCTTATGCAAGAGTTCTGTCAGAGTGAAGGGATCAGGCATACTTTCTCAGCTCCTAGAACTCCTCAACAAAATGGGGTAGCTGAAAGGAAAAATAGAACCCTTATTGAATCTGCCACTACATTATTGTCAGATGCTCATCTACCTCTATCCTTTTGGGAAGAGGCAGTGAACACCTCCAACTATGTGTTGAACAGGAGTCTGATACATAAACTGAAGGGAAAGACTCCCTATGAATTACTCAAAGGGAAGAAACCTAAAGTTGACTATTTCAGAATTTTTGGTTGCATTTGCTATATTCACAATAATGATAAGAAATATTTAGCAAAATTTCAAGCCAAAGCTGATGAAGGAGTGTTTCTGGGATACTCCATGATCAGCAAGGCCTATAGGGTCTATAATAAATCATCTTTGAAAATTGAGGAATCTGTTCATGTTTCTTTTGATGAAACTAACATGTCTTTCAAGGAGAAGATTTCTTCTACCATAGAACCTTTGCAGGAACACTCTCTAGTTGAAGACATGAACAAGCTACAGGTTGCTCAAGAAGAAGAAAGCAGTGAAGATGAAAGCAATGCTCAACACATTGAAGCCCCACTTGAAGAGCCAGTTGTTGTACCACAAGAGGAAACAACAACACAGGCTGGTGAACAATAAACACCCCCTGTTGATTTAGTAACATCAAGAGACCATCCAATTACCCAAATAATTGGAGAACTCTCAGCTGGTGTGCAAACCAGAAATCAGGTCAACCAAAACCTGTTGCACACCTGCTTCCTTTCTCAAATTGAACCTCAGTCCATTCAAGATGCAGAGCAAGATCCACACTGGATCATTGCAATGCAAGAGGAGTTGCATCAATTTGAGAGGAACAAAGTATGGGAACTAGTGCCAAAGCCAAAGGATCATTCCATTGTTGGAACAAAATGGGTATTCAGAAACAAACTGGATGATCAAGGAGTAATAATAAGGAACAAGGCAAGGCTAGTTGCCCAAGGATATTCTCAAGAAGAAGGAATTGACTACGACCAGACTTTTGCACCTGTTGCAAGATTGGAAGCCATCAGGATATTTCTAGCCTATGCAGCTCACAAAGGCTTCAAGGTTTATCAGATGGATGTCAAGAGTGCCTTCTTAAATGGAGACATCAAAGAGGAAGTCTATGTCAGACAACCTCCAGGTTTTATCTCTCCAACTTATCCTGATTATGTTTTTAGACTAAACAAAGCATTATATGGTCTCAAGCAAGCTCCTAGAGCATGGTATGAGACCCTAGCATGCTTTCTCTTGGAAAATGGTTTTATAAGGGGTAGAGTAGACCAAACTCTTTTTATTAGAACCCATAAGTCCCATACCCTACTAGTACAAATTTATGTAGACGATATCATTTTTGGTTCTACTGACTCAAAATTGTGCAGAAGGTTTTCTAACCTGATGCATTCTAAATTTGAGATGAGTAGCATGGGTGAGCTATCCTTCTTCCTAGGATTGCAAGTCAAACAACATGCTGAAGGCATCTTTATTTCTCAAACCAAATATGCTAATGAACTGGTTAAGAAATTTGGTATGTCTGAGGCATCTTGTATGAAAACACCCATGCCTACCAATGATGTATTGGATGCTGATGAACATGGGAAACCTGTTGATCAGACAACATATAGAGCAATGATTGGCTCTTTACTGTATCTTACAGCTAGTAGACCAGATATAATGTTTGCTACATGTATATGTGCTAGGTTCCAAGTAAGCCCTAGAGAGTCACATCTAACATTAGTAAAGAGGATTCTCAGGTATGTTAAAAGTTGTCCAAATCTAGGTCTCTGGTATCCAAAAGATTCAGCATTTGAGTTAACTGGATTCTCTGATGCTGATTATGCTGGATGCAGAATTGACAGGAAAAGCACCAGTGGAACTTGTCAGTTCCTTGGTGATAGACTTGTCTCTTGGTTTTGTAAGAAA
This sequence comes from Platanthera guangdongensis, assembly GCA_039583875.1. Taxonomy (NCBI): domain Eukaryota; kingdom Viridiplantae; phylum Streptophyta; class Magnoliopsida; order Asparagales; family Orchidaceae; genus Platanthera; species Platanthera guangdongensis. Next base: position 60,702,762 of record CM077150.1, on the reverse strand, counting down.
CAAACATCTGTGTCAACTTCAACTGCTGAAGCTGAATATATGGCTGCAGGCAGTTGTTGTTCACAAATATTGTGGATTCAAAATCAACTCCTAGACTATGGTTACAACTTAGAGAAGTCAAAAATCTTTTGTGACAATACAAGTGCTATTTCCATAGCTCAAAATCCAGTCCTCCATAGTAGGACAAAACACATAGAGATTAGGCATCATTTCTTAAGGGACAATGTTGAAAAGAATAAAATTGAACTGCAATATATCCCAACTGATTTACAAAGGGGAGATATTTTCACCAAGCCTTTGGATGAAAAGAAACACACTTTCTTCCTAAATCAGTTAGGAATGTTAGATGGAGGAAGTCTTAAATAATATCCAAGATTTTGAAAGCTAAAAATTGACCAAGACTAGGCAAAATTCTGATTTTTCTTAATGTCTAGGATTTTCTGATCTCTGAACTGCGCTCGACGATTTCCCCAAAGATCGCCGAACGGAGATCGACGATTTCCAGAATCGTCGAACTGAGTTCAGTGCCCCTCAGACAGCATGAACTGTCTCCTTCGGTCAACGATCGTCGAACGGCGCTCGACGATTTGGTTCCCTGAACGATCGTCGAACGGAGCTCGACGCTTTCCAAGATCGTCGAACGGAGATCGACGATGTTGGAGTCTCTTCAGATTCCTTTAGAAGCCTAGATCGTCGAACTGAGTTCAACGATCTTTCCAATTCTGCGTCGAACCCTAATATAAAACTCATTTTTCGCCGTCGTTCTCTCTTGCGCTTTCAATTTCTCTGCAAAAATTTTCTTCCCTCCAAACAGTTCTACGCTTGTTCGGTTTGTTTGTTAAGTTTTTGCAGGTACCATGGCCGTCTCAGTTGCTGTCCTCGCCGCAATGAAGTTTGATGCAGGATTTGACATTGATCTGGACTCCTTCAACACCACTGATCAAATCTTCCAGGACATCCTGAGTTTATTCAAGGATCAGCATTTGTCTGCCCTCATGACCACAAGAATCAAACTTGCCTCAGATGAAATAAAAGAATGGGTCTATACTGCTCACAACCTTGACAACAACACAATAGTTGGAACTATTGCTGGAACCCAGGTACCTCTGACCCTAACAGCTTTAACAGAGGTTTTTGGCTTGAGAAATGGTGAAGACACTGCTAAACTATCTGGAGAGGAATTTTCTGATATACTTGTCAGGATGGGTCATCCAGAGGGAAACCCTAGCAAGTTGTTTAAGATGAACTTGTCAGTTGAATACAGGTTTCTAGCTGATGTTGTAGGCAAGGTGCTGTTGGCAAAGCATTCTGCACATGATACTATCTCCAGACATCAGCTCTGCCTCATGGGAGCTCTGGTAGATAGGAAAAGCTTAAACTGGGGAGAGGTCTTCTTTGACCTAATAAAGAAGAAGATTAATAAAACCTTTGTAAATTTTGGAAGACTTCTTGGAGTTTTCCTTCAGGCAAGGTGCCCTGCTCTGCTAGTCTCCTCTGGAGTGCACATCAATGCCTCCAAGAGACTCACCTGTGCCCTATTTGGCAAATGGGACAGGCAGATTAGCAAGCCCAGCAGGCCCTCTTCAACTGCTCCTTCAGGCACCAGGACTCCAAGAGTCACTCCCCCCCAGGTCTCTGCTCCTGCAGAAGACCTACCTGCTGCTAGTGCTGCTTCTCCTCCTCCTCCAAGTTCAACCCTACCTCCAGCTCCATCCACCACTCCAGTTCCATCCACCATTACAATCTCCAGCCCATCTCCAACATCTATTCCATCTCCAGCAACAAATTCATCACCTCCAGTAGACCAATTCCACCCATTATTCTCATATCCACCACCATATGTCACCTCATCTCCATCCATACCATCATTCACCCTTCTGGATGAATCCTACATGGATGATTCCCCCTCTTCTCCTCAAGAATTACCCTCCTCCTCAACATCTTTCCAAGATCTCCTCCACCACATCCTTGACCAACCATCATTCACTCCATCCATATCCATCCCCTTGTCCTCCATCTCCACAATCCCCACACCTCAGCCATCCATCCATTCACCATCCAGCCCTCCACTTCCAGCATCCTCAGCCATCCCAATACCCTCTACCTCTGCTCCTGCCATTGAGCATGTAGATCTGCCAGCCTTAGTTGACAAGTTGTATGAGCTACTAGCCCCCAGGCTCTCTCTTCTCATGGAGGCCTCCTTAGCTCCTCTACAACAGTCAGTGGCAGCCCTGTCTGCCAGGCTTTCCTCCCTCATTCCTCAAGCAGCACCTCCAGCAGTGTGCCTTGATACAGAGGTATCTGCATCCAGGCAGGGGGAGATGCCCTATGAAGCCAGCCTTCATGCTGTTGTTGCTGCTGCTTCTGCTCCTGCTGTTGTTACTGCTGCTGTGTTTGTATCTGCTGCTCCAGTTCAGGCTCCTACTCCAGTCTTAGCAATAGACCTAAGGTCTTTGCTCTCTGCATTTGATACTGCATTTTACAGCTACCTCCCAGAGCCACATGCTGTCCAGCCCCCAGAAGATCTGTCCAAGGCTCTGGTGCCTCTCTCTGGTTGTGACCCCAACATTCTTTCCTCTTTTGTACTCTCAGTGATGACTGCTGCTGCTGCTGATGAAGAAAAGGCTGTATCTGCTTCTAAAACTGACCTTGCTGCTGCTGAAGAAAATGTTCCAACTGCTGCTGAAATTCAAATTGTTTCTGATGAGCCCACATCCCAGGATTTTCTGATGACAGAGGCTGCTGTTTTTGAGCCTGCTGAAGATTTTGTTGTTGCTACTGAAGCTGCTGCTGCCATCTCTCCTAAAGTTACTAGTGTTGCATCTGCTGTTATTCCTGTATCTGTTGTTATATCTGCTGCTATTCCTGCTGCTGCCCCTTCTGCTTCTGCCTCATCTGCTGCAATGCAACTGAAGAAAGATCTTATGAAGAAGATTGATGCTATATATGATGACCAGAGTTCTGACTCTGATGAGTTTAAGACAGATTCTGATGACTCTGCTGCCACTATTGCAAGGAAGAGGAAGGCTAGAAGTAAGGCAATGAAAAGGGTTCCACCTGCCAAAGTAAAAGATGATAATGATATTCCTTATTATATTCTGCACAACTGCCCAATTACTGAACATTGGATGCAGTATTCCAAAAATCAGTTAAAAGCAATGAAGAAGAAAAGGAAGTATGAGAAGGGCTCCTCCCAGTTCAAGCACCCTCATCCTCCTCCACCACCTCCACCTGATGCAGGTGCAGGTGGCAGCTCTGCAAGCCAAGCCCCATCTAGAAGCCAGGCTCCCTACCAACCCCATGCTAGAACCTATCAAAAGGAAAGCCAGTCTAGGGGCTCTTACTCTAGGAGAGGAGGATATAGGGGAAATCAAAGAGAGACTCAAGTCTATTCTAAAGGGCATTCCAGGCAGCATCCTTACTCCAGGGGAGGACATGCTTCATCTGATACATCTTCTGGTCCATTCCCCTATAAGCTCAAAGAAACTGTGACTGCCAGGACTCCTCAAGATACTTCTTCCAACAGGTATGAGCCACATGTACCATTTGAGGACCCTGAGAAGAATCCTATTGCTTGGACTGCTAGGATGAAGGAGTTGGCTGCATTAGACCAGATAAAGAAAGCCAAAGAACAAGGCCTAGACACTTCTAATATTTCTACCATGTCAGAACAAAGACAGAAGGAATTAGAGAGATATGCCTCCAGCAAGTTCTTTGATGCAGACAGATACATGGAGTTGCATCCTGCTGCTGTGGTTCCCAGGGCTACTAAGCAAATTTATTTGGGTGCAGCTGATGACACCAGATCCAAACAAGAAGCCCTGAATCCAAACAGAGAAATCAAAATGGTTAAAGGCAAAGAGAAGAAATAACTCTGTAAGGTGACAATCCTTGGTTTTTCTGACTGCTGTCTGGATATCATGTTATATATATTTCTCTGTGATGCTTCTGCATTGTGTCTAGCTGCTATTGTTTTCATGTTTTTCTGATTGTATGATGTTATTTGATTTTTCCAAAGTCTGTAAATAGTAATCCTAACCCAAATAGGGGGAGATTGTTGGAACACCCTATTACTAATTTGGGTCAGGATCACTATGTCTCTAGGAATCTGTGTTTGACCTTCTGTATAGCTTAATAGGTCAATTAGAATTGAGTCTAAGGGTTAGAAGTCTAGGATTGGAAGCTGCCCTGAAGACCAAGTTTTTCTGTAGACCAAGTCTAATCGTCGAGCTCAGCACGACGATTCGTCGAACTCCGGTCGACGATCGTCTAGCTCAACTTCGACAGATCGTCGAGCTCCATTCGACGATCGCTGAGCTCAACCTCATAATATCGTCGAGCTCCACTCGACGATCGCTGAGCTCAACTTCGCAATATCGTCGAACTCCATTCGACGATCGCTGAGCTCAGGTCGACGATTTTAACTCTGAATTGGATCTTTATCTCTGAGCTCAGTTCGACGATCTTTGAGCTCAGATCGACGATTATTTTGCTGCTTGAATTTTCCAGTTCGCTGAGCTCAGCTCGACGATAGCAGAGCTCAGTTCGACGTTTTCAGTTATCTTTCGAAATTCAAATTCAAATCAGATAGAAGTTATTCTGCATTTAATTCAGAAGATCTGCCAGCCGTTTTCATTTACTCCTGGAGCAAGTTTCAAGGGATTTTTCAAGGAACAATTCAGTGGATTTTCCTTCAGAAGAAATTATGCAATTAAGGTTATAATCAATGCAGACCAACGGCTATCTTTGACAGAGTGATATTCTATTCTGGCACAGAGAATAAAAGATAGAATGTTTTTGAATGAAAAAAAAAAGAAATACAGAGATTGACAAGAAGAGGACACACAACTCAGAATACAGAGACTCTTTTCAAACTTTCTGTCAACAAGAATTCTGAAGAACACTCATCAGAGAGATCAAGCTTTCAAAAATCTTCAGATCTCTTCAGCTCTCAAAGTGTTCAAGGCCAATATCATTTCAAGACTCCAGACACTCAACATTTCAGCTTGCTGAAATCATCTTTTGCTGGAGATCTATCTTTGAAGGCCTATCACCCTCAGCAAAGCTCATCTTCCTGAAGATCAAGGACTCAGGGGGAGATTTGACATCAATCCACTTAGTCTTCTCAGTTGATTGAGAAAGAGAAGACTGCCATCACTCTCTCACCCCCACTCTGTAAAGGGTTTTTCGAACTCCCTTCAAAAGTTTGAATCTGGTTTTTGAGCACCTTGTCAAAAGCTCATTGGTGGCAATACACCTGATCAAAAAATCTGATTTGGTTTTTGAGCACCTTATCAAAAGCTCATTGGTGCCCAGGACACCTGATCAACTCATCCTGCAGTGGATTCCTACCTAGGGTGGTAGAAGAGTGGATGTACCCAAGTTTGGGGAACCACTATAATTCCTTGTGTCATCTGGTTCTGCATGTTTTCTTTTTATTTCTGGCCTAGATTCTCTTGTGCTTAGTCTCTGCATAGCTTAGTTTTGTGATTAGTTTTATTTCTGCTTTCCTGCTCACACTCATTACAACAATTGTTGTAAAGCTTTGCAAAAGTTTTTCTTTGTGTTTTAAAAGCACCATATACTCTATTCACCCCCCTCTAGAGTATATCAGATCTAGTTGCACTTTCATTGGGACTTTGGCCAGAGCATAAAGGTCAGTTAAAACACCATCACCTGTAGTTTGGAGTGGATTAGGGTGGATTTGCCCTAGGACCCTAGTTCAAACCCTAAGGTTGAACTTTGGGGGTTTGTGAAGGACATAAGGTGACATGTCCTTGTATGGACTTGTAGTTTAGTCCATGTGATCTTAGGGTGGTGAATAGCTCTAGGATGAAATTTGGTGACATTTAGACACATGCACGCATTTTAATCAATTGGAAATTATTTAGGTCTATACCCCTTTATGGAAAATTTGAAAGGTTATATGACCTTGGATCTTTATGAAATTTTGGCAGATGAGTTTTTATAGAAATATGAACCTTTGGAATTTATTATAGGATGTTTAGAAGAAAATAGCTTACACTTATAGTTATAATCTTCAAGTTGCCCCTTTTTATGATTTTGAAGTAATCATGGTTAAATTAACTTAAAATATTATGGAATTCTGGCAATGTTGATTAAATATTATTTATATGCGCTATCCATTAATTTGGAATGATTGGACATTATCTCATAGTACTTTGTGTGTTAAGTCAACTAGTGCACCTTGTCTTGATAAATAGATAACAAATATTATATCTAGCCGGAGAATTAAGTTTCTTATCCAGAGAACCTTTTAGGGCATTATAAAGCTTGGAAAATTATTACATATTGTTTGGAGGAGATTACAAGTATGTTGCTTTACAAAGTGCCCTATTAGGGATTTATTTGAACTATTTGTTTATATAGCTTAATCACCTTGGAATTGTATGAAACTTAGTCAGTAATGTTTTATGATCATATTAAAACTCTGGTAATTTTTGTGTAATTTTTGAATAATGTTTGTTGGTGCTTCCCTCTTTACCCTATTTATTGCAATTATCTTGAATTATTTAATTAGGGGCTAATACATTTATAAAATATGTGAAACTAGGTTTTCTCTGATATTTTGGCATCATATAGCGTTTATATTTTTTGGGTAGCTATAATTTAAGGAAATCTAGTACTTCATGTTCAAAACCACCCATGGCCTAATTTTGGTGAAAATTTGATAAATGCTAAATTAATTATGAAAATTACAAGTTTCTAGATTTTGTCTAAATATGTCATGATCGACCCTCGGTAATAATTCTAGGGCATTTGGATGAATATTTTAATGGGGGCACCACTCATGCTCATCATATAGCGTAGGTTGGTCTACATCTAGTAAAATTGCAGATTTGTGATAGCATGTAGGATGGACATAGGGATTTGGGGTTAATAGTATACTGATTTGGTAAGGTGAAAATGAGTTCATCATTAGGAGTCATTGTTGGGTTTCTCTATGAGGATGGCACAACACTTGTGCACGCAGCGGAAGAATAAAAACATCAAGAAAACCCAAAAGAGATGGGATCGGGTCATGGTAGTTGAATCAAGAAGTTAACATACAACTAGGCAAAAATTACCTCGGTGGCGTTGAGTCACAACTCAACGGAGATGCTCCAAGCTTCCTGTTTTTGCTGGTGGCGAGTTCTACGTGGAATGATATCCACGTCTCTGCAGAAATCCACACGAGCGGGAGAACACCGACCGTTCCGTCGCACGGATGATCGGGAAGGAGAGTGACCGCACCTTGCTCTTCCACGGACTGCTAGGTCCGCGCCAGGAATAGCAACACCAGCGACGATCGCCGGAGAGGAGAAGGTCGATGGAGCGAGCACGGCGGCGGAACCCTTCCGTCGGCGGGATTCGGGATCGGCGGAACGAACGAACGAAGAGTGGAACACTTCCGTCGCGACAAATTCGATCAGCGAGAGTGTGTTTTCCAAAAACCCTAAGTATCCATTTATACCAAAGGCATAAATAGACTTAGGAATATCGTTATCCGCAGACCACCCAGAAAATTAGGGTTCCAGAATCGGCAAGAATCACCTAGCAGATTCGGTGAGAATCAATCGGCGAGAATCACCTAGCAGATTCGGTGAGAATCAATCGGCGAGAATCACCTAGGATCGGCGAGAATCACCTAGGATCGGCGAGAATCAGTTAGGATCGGAGAGAATCAGTCGGCGAGTATCACCTACGATCGGCGAGAATCAGAGTACAATACTCGACGATTCACGTCGATCGTGGGTTGACGATACTCGTCGACCGTCGACCGTGGGTTGACAATACTCGTCGATTCACGTCGAACGTGGGTCGACGATACTCGTCGATCGGCGAGAATCAGAGTACCAATCCTCAACGATTCTCGTCGACCCTCGGTCGACTATTCTTACCAATCCTTCAAGGCAACATTTGCCCAACCCGACGATCCTTTAAGGCAACACTTTGCCCAAAACGACGATCCCTTTTAAAGACAACACTTTGCCCATAACCTCATTCAGGTCGGTGATTGGTAACCTTTACCAACACAGTCAATCATCCAACTTCTCCACATCTCTTATGTGCGACCCTGCAGGCTCATATCGCGTTGGCAGTGAGATTACATGTTTGACCACTTCTAGATCACCATGGTAACTCCAACAGACTCCCACTTGATCTTGAAAGTATCAAACCAAAAACCTCACAAACAATGAGCGGCATCTAGCAATGCATCATTGCTCCCCAAGCAATAAGAGTTTATAACTCATAAGCCTTTATGACCAATGTATCAGCATTGTCTTTGTCCCTTTGTCCCTTACATCCGGAAAGAACTAGAGGCATGGACCGTGTCACCCTCGTAATAGCTCAATCCAAGTTTTTTGATCTTGGACGGACTTCCAGAGAATGGTGAGTCCAATATCATATATTGACTCAACCAAGCATGGCCATGCATTTCTCAGTCCAGTTCCATCAAGGGGCCCATGGATGCAACTCCTGTCATACAGGAGGACAAATCCCATATCTGCTCACACACAAACACCCAAATGATTCGTAACATGCCCAACAACCACCCTTATCATCAACCTTTCTCAAGGAAGACTTTAGATGGCATCAAAGCACGCTCTTCCTCACTTGATGAATGCTGTGACTTCAGGTCAAAGGACCACAACACCATTGTCAATTGAGACCTACTCGTGACATGATTGGATGACAATCCACAGAGTAGTCTCAGGTTGGGTCTGTCCAGTACAACTTGTTCACTAACAAGTACCCACGTGATGACTTGATATCACAATATCATGACCTGTGAGAACCGGTCATCAGTCAACGCACGTGCTAGTCTTCATGTACCATCATCACCCTTAGCTTCTATGATGATACTCGACCAGGGACCTTTTAAGAATGAAGCTTCAAATAAATCATAGGCTCTCACATTCAAGTCACGTACTTGATGTCCCATGGAAGCGAACATTCTAAGGGTATCTATTGTGTTAACATTTAACTATCATATAGAAAAACTCATAATAAAAGAACTTGCCATTAATTGTAAGAGAAAACCTAGGTACACTGTTCATCATATGAACAAATGGCCAACAAAATACATGTTTACATGCAATCCACAAGATTCTCACTAGAGTTGATCATTTAGGTATCATATACCCATCGATCTAGTATGACCATCATGCTTTCTCTGCGCGAGAGGCTTTGTCAGTGGATCCGCAATATTCTCCTCAGTCGGCACTCTGTAAATGTTCACATCTCCTCGTTCGACAATCTCACGAATAAGATGAAACCGCCGAAGTATATGCTTGGAGCGCTGATGGGATCTAGGTTCCTTAGATTGTGCAATTGCACCATTGTTATCACAGTAGAGAACTACGGGACCAACAATGCTAGGAACTACATCAAGCTCGCTGATGAATTTCCTAATCCATACAGCCTCCTTCGCCGCATTAGCTGCGGCGATATACTCGGCCTCTGTTGTAGAATCAGCAACTGTCTCTTGCTTGGAACTCTTCCAGCTCACAGCTCCTCCATTCAGGAAAACACAAAACCTGACTGAGACTTGGAGTCGTCTCTATCAGTTTGGAAGCTAGAATTTGTGTAACCACTTACAACGAGCTCTTCCTCTCCACCATACACCAAGAACACATCCTTAGTCCTTCTCAAGTACTTCAGGACATTCTTGACTGCAATCTAGTGACACTCACCGGGGTCTGACTGATACCTGCTAGTCATGCTCAAAGCAAAGGAGACGTCGGGTCGAGTACATAACATCGCGTACATGATTGATCCAATTGCCGAAGCATATAGAATCAATTTCATGCGGTCCTTATCTTCACAAGACTTTGGACACTGGTCCTTAGAGAGATTCACACCATGAGACATGGGCAAAAATCCTTTCTTTGACTCAAGCATGTTGAACCGCTTCAACATCTTTTCGACGTACGTACTCTGGGTCAAACCCAGCAACTTCTTCGATCTATCTCTATAGATCTTAATACCGAGTATATAAGTCGCTTCACCCAAATCCTTCATTGAAAAGCAGTTCCCTAGGTTGTTCTTAACAACTTTTAGGGTAGGAATGTCATTCCCAATCAACAGTATGTCATCTACATACAATATCAGGAAGACAACAATGCTCCCACTGATTCGCTTGTAAACACAAGGCTCATCTTCATTCTTGATGAAACCAAACTCTTTGATTTTCTCATCAAAATGAAGATTCCAACTTTGAGAGGCCTGTTTCAGTCCATAGATGGACTTATTCAGCTTGCATATTTTAGTGGCTTCATCTGGGGATACAAAACCCTCGGGTTATGTCATATACACTTCCTCAAGGAGGTTTCCATTAAGTAAAGCCGTTTTGGCATCCATCTGCCAGATCTCGTAGTCATAATACGCAGCAACAGCAAGCAATATCCTTATGGACTTTACCATGGCAACAGGGGAAAAGGTCTCATCATAGTCAATACCATGAATTTGCTTGAAACCCTTAGCCACTAGTTGCCCTTTGAATGTCTGTACAATCCCATCCATGTCGGTCTTCTTCTTGAAGACCCACTTGCACCCTATGGGTCGTACCCCTTCAGGTGGTTCCACCAAGTTCCAAACTTGGTTTGCATACATGGAGTCCATTTCGGATTTCATAGCCTCAAGCCATTTGTCGGAGTCCGGTCCATTCATAGCCTCTTGGTAGGTTGCTGGTTCATCATCATGATCCATAAGCAACACATTACCTATTTGAGACACGAGAAATCCATATCTCTCAGGCTCAAACCTCGGTCTACCAGATCTACGTAGGACTTGTGTTCCTTGAGCAGGTTCTCTAGCTACAACATCTTGTAGTCCTGTCTCAGAATCCAATTCCGGTTCATTCACTACATATGGTTCTTGAACTTCTTCAAGCTCTACCTTTTCAGTCTTTCTTGATAAGAACTCTTTCTCCAAGAAGACACCAGTCCTTGCGACAAACACTTTGCCCTCAGACGGTAGGTAAAAGTAATACCCTTTCGTTTCCTTAGGATATCCCACCAGATAACATTTATCCGATTTGGGTTCCAGCTTGTCAGGCATTTGACGTCTCACGTATGCCTCACAGCCCCAAATTTTAATGAACGATATACTAGGACGCTTCCCAGTCCATATTTCATATGGTGTCTTCAGAACCGTTTTCGTTGGAGCGCGATTCAATGTCATTGCAGCAGTCTCTAAAGCAAAACCCCAAAAGGAAACAGGCAAGTCTGCATGACTCATCATCGAACGTACCATGTCTAACAGAGTACGATTTCTCCTCTCAGACACACCATTATGTTGTGGTGTTCTAGGTGGAGTGAGCTGTGATACAATACCACACTCTTTCAGATGATCACGGAATTCATGACTCAGGTATTCGCCACCTCGATTAGATCGGAGTGCTTTAACCCTTTTACCCAACTGGTTTTCTACTTCATTCTTGAACTCTTTGAACTTTTCAAAGGTCTCGGATTTTCACTTCATAAGATACACATATCCGTATCTACTGAAATCATCAGTAAATGTAACAAAGTAGAAATACCCACCTCTAGCCATGGAACTCATGGGTCCGCATACATCACTATGTACAACACCCAAGAGATCCTCAGCCCTCTCAGTATAACTAGTGAAAGGAGCTTTAGTCATCTTGCCTAACAAACAAGATTCGCATCGCTCAAATGATTCATAATCAAATGAGTCCAAAAGTCCATCTCTATGTAGTTTGGATATGCGCTTCTCGTTGATATGGCCCAAACGACAATGCTAGAGAAATGTAGGGTTCGAGTCATTTGTTCTTAGTCTTTTATTATTTTCTACATTACAGATCAGATGGTCCAAGTTCAAAACATAAAGACCATTAAAAAATTGGGCTACAGCATAACAAACATCATTCTTAAATATAGAACAACAGTTGTTCTTAATTATAAAAGAAAATCCAATCATGTCCAAACATGAAATAGATATAATGTTTCTAGTTATGGCCGGAACAAAATAACAATTATCTAGTTCTATCACAAGCCCACTGGACAAAGAAAGACGGCAAACCCCTACGGCTACAGCAGCAACTCTTGCTCCATTGCCGACGCGGAGGTCCACCTCCCCTTTACTCAGCAATCTTCTCCTTCCCAGTTCCTGCACATTTGTATAAATGTGAGAACCACATCCGGTATCCAATACCCAAGATGAAGGAGCAGAAAGGTTTATCTCTATAACGTGAACATTTGAAGCGGAAGTCATACCTCCCTTCTTTTTCTACAGACCTTCAATGTACGAAGGACAGTTCCTCCTCCAATGACCAGCCTTGCCACAGTGGTGGCATTTCCCTTCCTTCACCGTGCTTTTCTTTTTCATCAGTGCAGAAGACTTGGGCTCAAGATATGACTTAGGTCCCACCTTCGTCTTCTTAGAGCCCTTGGCCTTGCCCTTGCCCTTATGCACCATCAGTATGGGGCTGGCAGGCTTGACCTTCTTCATATTGATTTCAGCAGTTCTCAACATGCCTAGGAGTTCGGGCAGTGTCTTGTCTATTTCATTCATGTTATAGTTCAAGACGAACTGCTCATAACTGTCCGGCAACGATTGCAGGATCAGATTTGTGGCCAACTCTTGACCAAGAGGAAAACCTAGCCTTTCAAGGTTCTCTATATACCCAATCATCTTGAGTACGTGAGTCCCTACTGAGTCTCGAACTCCCATCTTGCACTGAAACAACGCTTTTGTGACGTCGAACCTCTCTTGACGAGCCTGCCCTTGAAAATTTTCTTGAGATGCTCGTCAATCTCCTTGCACCCCATGTTCTCATGTTGCTTCTGAAGCTCAGAGTTCATAGTGGCAAGCATAAGGCATTCGACATCTAAAGCATCATCAGTATACTTCTTATAAGCATCCTTCTCAGCACGGGAAGAGTTCCCGGTCGGCACCTCGGGGGCTTCTTCTTCCAAGACATAGAGCTTTCGCTCTTGCCTGAGAACAATTCTCAGGTTCCTGTACCAGTCCATGTAATTAGTCCCACTGAGCTTATCCTTCTCAAGGATGGCTCTCAGAGACAACATGGAGTGTGAAACACTTGCCATGGAATTCTACAAGAATTTATGCAGAATAAAATCAGTACCAAAATTTCAAATACAATTTATTTTAATTTGGACTTCAATTAAAACACTCCCACTATTTTATTCGAAATGATAGCCCTCACTAACAATTCGGAGAGTTCATGCGAGCTACTCTCTTAGTGGACAAGATCCGTATTTCACCAACATAATGAGTCAGCTTTGGCTTTCCTCTCACGATGCGGTTATTTAGGTAGGCAACGCTTGCCAATTGCATCCTCATGTAATTCTTGTATGGTTGGTGAATAACTCCTTACTCGCATCCATCATATGGTGCATGCCAACCATATGCCTCTAGGCACTCAACCTTTGAGGTCACCTAGTTAAGCTGGACCCGATGTCTACAGTGGGATATCACAATTATCCGCTCGCACCCTTACCAAGATAGATTAATGCACCTTGCTTTGGCAAGCCCACACTTCATCGATCGAGGCAGGAAGAGTGTCATCCATCGGAAGGCATCCGAACACTTAATATTTGATGAAGGGATTTTGATTATAGGTTAACAGTCAACCATGATCAACATTTGATCAATGTGCACATCCAAAGAAAAACAATTTTTCTAAAACCACATACATCCCTTATGTGCACAACCTGACACCATCAACATTTGATAGAAGGAAGGGCTAAATCTGAACATCCGGAAACTTCCAAATCCTCAGATTTACATGCATTGGACAAAAGCAAAGACAACTCAACTTAAAGCAGTAGACAAGCTCATCTCTCTATGTTGGATTCAAAATCAAAAACAAACTCGAGGGATGGTTACTGCTAAGGAGACTACAATTTCTAACAATTAGAAATTTCCACGAAATTCCAGAAGTTCTTGGCGGGGTACCAAGACTAAATCTAGACATTTAGAACACTTCTAAATCCCTAGGTTTACACGCACTGGAATAACAAAACTTCCAATACAACAATCATGGCCGAAACCTCGCTCTGATACCACTGTTGGGTTTCTCTATGAGGATGGCACAACACTTGTGCACGCAGCGGAAGAATAAAAATATCAAGAAAACCCAAAAGAGATGGGATCGGGTCATGGTAGTTGAATCAAGAAGTTAACATACAACTAGGCAAAAATTACCTCGGTGGCGTTGAGTCACAACTCAACGGAGATGCTCCAAGCTTCCTGTTTTTGCTGGTGGCGAGTTCTACGTGGAATGATATCCACGTCTCTGCAGAAATCCACACTAGCGGGAGAACACCGACCGTTCTGTCGCACGGATGATCGGGAAGGAGAGTGACCGTACCTTGCTATTCCACGGACTGTTAGGTCCGCGCCAGGAATAGCAACACTAGCGACGATCGCCGGAGAGGAGAAGGTCGACGGAGCGAGCACGGCGGCGGAACCCTTCCGTCGGCGGGATTCGGGATCGGCGGAACGAACGAACGAAAAGCGGAACACTTCCGTCGCGACAAATTCGATCAGCGAGAGTGTGTTTTCCGAAAACCCTAAGTATCCATTTATACCAAAGGCATAAATAGACTTAGGAATATCGCTATCCGCAGACCACCCAGAAAATTAGGGTTCCAGAATCGGCGAGAATCACCTAGCAGATTCGGTGAGAATCAATCAGCGAGAATCACCTAGCAGATTCGGTGAGAATCAATCGGCGAGAATCACCTAGGATCGGCGAGAATCACCTAGGATCGGCGAGAATCAGTTAGGATCGGCGAGAATCAGTCGGCGAGTATCACCTACGATCGGCGAGAATCAGAGTACAATACTCGACGATTCATTTCGATCGTGGGTTGACGATACTCGTCGACCGTTGACCGTGGGTTGACGATACTCGTCGATTCACGTCGAACGTGGGTCGACGATACTCGTCGATCGGCGAGAATCAGAGTACCAATCCTCGACGATTCTCGTCGACCCTCGGTCGACTATTCTTACCAATCCTTCAAGGCAACATTTGCCCAACCCGACGATCCTTTAAGGCAACACTTTGCCCAAAACGACGATCCCTTTTAAAGGCAACACTTTGCCCATAACCCCATTCAGGTCGGTGATTCGTAACCTTTACCAACACAGTCAATCATCCAACTTCTCCACATCTCTTATGTGCGACCCTGCAGGCTCATATCGCGTTGGCAGTGAGATTACATGTTTGACCACTTCTAGATCACCATGGTAACTCCAACAGTCATGATAGGAAGGGTGTT
Source organism: Platanthera guangdongensis (assembly GCA_039583875.1). Lineage (NCBI taxonomy): Eukaryota > Viridiplantae > Streptophyta > Magnoliopsida > Asparagales > Orchidaceae > Platanthera > Platanthera guangdongensis. The sequence goes on along the minus strand of CM077150.1, from coordinate 60,687,484 downwards.
GGGTTGACTAGTGTTAAGTGGTGCTCGGGATCGACGAAAGATCGTCTTTCGTATGGAGAGAGAGAGAGTCAAAATACACTTAGGGTTAGTTCAACTGTAATGCCAAAAGGTTTTGGAGATGGGTAGTTACTAATAATAATAAGTACCTTGTGAAAGGGAGCTTTGGGCTTCAACCCATCGTAGTTCCTAGTGCCCCCGAGAGTCATTCATAGGGAATGCCCATGACAGTCCAAGGTTAACCTTAAACCATAAAATTTTAATATTAAAGAGCAATTAGAAATACTATGAGTCCACTTTCACTCACCCATGTGACTCGGGAGGTTAGCTTGATTAGGTTATCCAAGCAGTAGGATCAGTGGTTGTGGAAATGGGCAAGTTAGCCCGGCGAGCCGAAGGCTCAGAAGGTAGTTGTAACAGACAGGTTAGTCCGGAGAGCCAATGGCTTGGAAATTCTTGGATGCAAGTGCATAAAGTGGCAGGTCTTCAGTATTAGATGGTCGATCACACCGATGTTGATACTTTGACTCAGCAAGTGTGGTTCTCACTTAGCCAAGAAAAAGACTGGTGGTTTATCCAGCGGAGTACGCAGGAGCTCTGCGGCTATGTTCTTTGCATTGAGGAATACGTAAGGGCTAGGCCTGGTAGTGCGATTACCCTCCTAGGAGTGAGGTGGCCCGACCCACTGTCTCTGTTGGCCACTACGGAGGCTCCTGGGAGTGAAGCTAACTTCCAAAATGGGGGAACTAAAGGTCTGTGTGCATAGAGTCGTGTACATGTGTTGCACTTGCATAAATCATGACATAACATATCACTACACTAATACCTGCATTAAACCTGACACCCCATCATATAAATTGGTATATGACTTTTTATTTGATGGGAGCCTTGCAAAAGACCCCTTAACTTATAAGTTTGTATGGGCATTCATATAAGTTAAGGTTACTAATTTCATAGTTTACTTTACATGTACTTACTGCTCTACTTTACTTATTTACTTTACTGCTTCCGTGTTATAGTTCTTTTGTACATACACCTGCTATGGTAGTTGTCACCTGCTTGTTCCACTCTGATATGTTGTCCTCCACTTTCATCCTCCACGCACAGTACCTAGGAGTCACGGGGGTGAGGCGAGGATAATAGTGGCTTAATATTTTGACTAATGGTCGGTGGACCGCATCATTTTAGGAATTTGAGGTGATGCACCAGTCATAGGAGGAAGGCAGGACTTGAGGAGCAGTTGCTACGCACTACCACTTTTATATGGCGATAAGTTGAAGATGGATTTCAGTTGCTTCCGTTAGATGTGTGAGTTGTGTGAGAGAGATTATTTGTATTAGAAATGTACCGGGCTTAAGCCCATTTCTTTTCTACTCTCTTTCATACTTTGTACTCATTGTGGACTACTATTGGTTTTTATATATATGTGATTTTTGTGGGCTTGATTTGATTACACTTCTACTTCTTTGATGATCATCAATGCCGACATAATCGGCGTTTTGTAGTGGCGACCCTCCCGAGTGTCAGTGTCACCGCAAAACAGCGGTTCTAGGCGTAAGACTCAATAGCATTGTGAAAAAATAGTGTCTTACAATGTGCTAGTCATCTAGGGAAGATCACATGTAGGGAGAGTTACTTGTATTCAATGCACATAGATAAGGGGAACACACATGTAGCAAGAGTCATACTATGAGATCAAGTTCATACTCACATGTGTATCTTGATAAATAAACTTGTTCATTCTACGTGCTTATCATATTATACATTATAATATGTTCTATATTGCTTTATATCTAATGAATTGTATTTGCTATTATCAAAAGGGGGAGTCTATTAGAACATACGTGTAACGCCCCGAAACTCAAAAGAGCGACAGGAGGCGTTTTGAGCCAATTTTAGAATTTGGCAGGGGTCACACGGCCTGGGACACGGGCTTGTCATAGGCCGCGTCCTTAGAGAGTTGTGGCGTGTTTTACACAGGGCCTGCTGTGTCGATACAGGGCCTGCTGTGTCGACACAGGGCCTGTTGTGTCGACACAGCCAGGTTGTGCTGTGTTGACATAGGGCCTGCTGTGTCGACACAGCCAGGCTGTGCTGTGTCGACACAGAGTGTTGACACAGCCAGGTTGTGCTATGTCGATACAGAGTGTCAACACAAGTTGTGTTGTGTCGACACAGAGTGTCGACACAGGTTGTGTTGTGTCGATACAGGGTGTCGACATAGAGTGTCGACACAGAGAGTCGACATAGGGGTCTTGGCAGGGTCTCGGCTAAATGTCCCGGCACAGTTTGAGTTTGTCGCGGACGTGTCCTGCTCCGGTTTGTGAACCGTGCGGTGTTCGGCCCAGTTTTTCCAGGTCAGACCCGGATCGTAGCCGTACATTTCTTTATGTTGGGATCCGACGTCTGGAGGTTATTCCTATTGGGATATACCCGAGTGTAGGGTTTCAAAACCCTCATCTTCTGTTCGTTGGTTCTCTGTCTAAGTTCTAGACAGAGGGGAGAGCAGTGAGGAAGAAGAAGTCTATATCCAGTCACCGACGGAGCTTCGGAGCTCCAAATCGCGAACCGACTTCGGATCTACGGAGGCAAGGAGTGGGCGGTGCTTTTCATCCGCATACTTTTCCATGGCTCCAAGGAAGAATGCTAGGGTAACGATTCTCTACTTGAGCATGTGAAGCTCTACTTCTTTTGCATAGGCAAGCCCGCTCTCGCAAGTTTGTGGTGAGTTTGAGGCGTTCCTTCGGGTAGACATGAATAGTCCTCATTGGGTACATGTAGAGTCCGTAATCGAGAACGGATATAGGCATGATGTGTGAAGCCTACCCTGACAAGTTGGTCTGGATCGGTGATGTTGCATTTCATAAATGGACAGAGAAGACTCCGTGCGAATGTTTGTTTTTCGGGTTTTCTACATGGTAGATTGCAACAGGGAGCCTTGGGGATTAACTCCAAGGTACACTCGGAAAACTGGGTAGATGCGTGGTTCTGCCAACTTGGTGGCCTGGGAGCCAACTTGAACATAATCGGGTTATGTGAATGATGTGACGGACATGGGACTCGGGAGAAGTTTGACCCGCACATATGGCCGAAATTATCGTTGCGATGTGAGCACGGGTTAGACGGAACCGTACTCGTTCTATGTCATTCGGTTGGAGCCGTTGGCATAGATGGGGGTCTTCGGCAGTCTATGGCTTAAGTTGACGTGAACCATGTCGGGAAGACAAAATACTCATTGTTTGGCCGTCAAAGTGGCGGTGGTGAGACAGGAATGTCTATGGCTTAAATTGACGTGACATTGACAGGTTCACCGAGAATGTGCCCTGAGTGCACGAGGCGTGTGGCCGTGCGTGCCAACGCCTGTGATGCAATGTATTTACATACTGCTTGGCTATGCTAATAAAGTGCAGGGAAGGAGCATCGCCGCCCCGAGTTGGGGGCGGGATCGTTATAATTTGGTCAGCATTGTTGGTCGTTGCTTTGGTTTGCCACCATTGCGGTGGATTGTGCTGCAGGTGTTGCGGAGCCGAGCGGTAAATAGCGGGCTAAAGCCCAAGTTGCTGAGCCGGCCCTCGAAGGCCTAATTTTGAGTGTTTTCTTTTATTTATGTATGGACGGCCTGCGTGCCGAGGTTTGAATTAAAATATGTAATTTGAGGAAAATAATTGTAAGGACATAAGGCCAGTACTTGTGTATTTGTACTTCATTCCTGTTGGCTTTGTAGTGGACATTCATGCTAGTGTTGGGTTCTTTATTAATGCAACTTTTAATTGCTTCCGCTAGAATGACTCTGTGTAGGACGTTGGATTGGTTGGATGGTTTTCATTGAGTAACCACCCGGTTTGTCTATGGTATATGGCATCGGGCCCCGGCCGGACCTACTACTATATGCTATGCGACCGATAGGGGGTGTTACAATTTGGTATCAGACTACTGGTTTCGGTCAGGCTTAAAATGAATTCGTGGGCAAATTCTTTTTAATGGGTGGTGAGCATATGTGTGTGCGTCATCGTTATAACAGTAAAAGAACCCATGAATGTCCACTTAGGAATGAAAATACACGTGTTTGAGGAACCTGTGTGTTCCTATAATTGTTGTTTGCAATTTTGTTTGGTCGCTTAATAGTGTTTTGTACAACTATAGGTGACCAGAAGCGGTGCTCTGCCATCGGAATGTCGAGTTTCTAAGGCTAGTAGTGCACCAAACGATGCTCCTACAACACCTCCATCGGTTGAGACCATACGATTGGTTGCCAAAGCAGTGTTTGCCATGATCAATTCGCAGCCTGCAAGGCAAATGCAGTAGCCCGCTCCTGCGATGGAGCAGGTACCTCTTCCAGAGGTTGAGCCGAGAAGAATGGAGCAGGTAGTAGTGGAACCATTATTGCCGAGGAGGGCAACCGAGAGACAGCTCAAACATGTCATGAGCTTTAATCCTCCGGTATTCTCGGGGTTGGGAACCCCATCTCAAGCTGAAGACTGGCTCTCCCGTGTGAAGAGAGTCTTGACAGCGACGGAGGCGGAGGAGTGGCAGATGACCACTATAGCTACGTTCCTGTTGGATGGAGACGCTAGGCTGTGGTGGGAGGGTTTGGAGTTGCATCTATTGAGAGGAAGGTAACTTACAGACGTTTCGATGGAAGATTTCTCGAGACTGTTCTTGGCTAGGTACCTCCCTTCGACGCAGAGGATAGCTTTGGAGAATGGGTTCCAGAGGTTGGTACAAGGAGATAGTAGCATGGATGAGTATCTCCACGAGTTTACTCGTTTAGGTCGGTATGCTAGCTCCACCGTCGCGGATGAGGAGCGCAAGACAAACCGATTCTACGAAGGTCTGAGAGATGACTTGAGACTACTACTCTCGGGGTCGATGACGTAGGGCTTCTTGACCCTGGTCAACACAGCTCGATCCTTGGAGAAGGACATGAAGAATGTTCAAGCGAAGAAAATCTTGTGTGATGAGAAGTCTGAGTTCAAGGTGTCGGCTAATTCAAAGTCTGGGTACCGTAAGTTCTTTAAGAAGGCTAGGACTTCGGGTCCAGCTCCTTCTTCCGGTGCTTCTGGGGTGACTACGGGTCGGACCCCGGGTTCATGTTTCACTTGTGGAAAGCCGGGGCAGTTTGCCTGTGACTGCTGGAGCGGACGTCCCAAGTCCGAAAGGAAGCCGGGAGCAACTTATGAAGAGAAGGTCAAGGCGGTGGAGTCAACCGCGTCCCACTATGATCCGGCTCAACCAAGGGTTTATAATCTTGGCCAATAGGAGGCCATCAAATAAGCGGATGTGGTGACAGGTACGGTTTAATTTATAGCAAGTTAAATTTCTTTAAATACATGTTATGTGTATGTTATCTTACCACTACTTGTTTAAGATTTGTTTTGATTTGTGAGTTTCCAGCAAGAGCACTCTTTGATACGGGAGCTTCACACTCCTTCTTGTCCGAAGGATTCATATCACACATCGGAGTACCTTCTTTGATGGCGAAGGACAAGTTGGATGCGTTGTTACCGAATGGGTGTTCGATGCACGCGGATAAAATCTGCGGTGTTAAGATTCACATTGGGAATCAAGAGTTCGATCTGCAAGCGTCGTTACTACTGCTGGTGGAGTTCGACATTATATTTGGCATGGACTGACTCTCGGAGCAGCAAGCCTAAATTAATTGCGGTCGCAAGGAAGTCAAGTTGGGAGCAAGTCGTGAGATGACTTTTACGGGCTTGAAAGGGTCGAGCAAGATGTTGATGTCTGCTCTCCAGGTGGTGAAGGCGGTTCGTACTGGTGCAGAGCTGTTCTTTACACTATTGGATGTTGCAAAGCCAAAGCCTACGTTGGATAGTATTTTAGGGGTAGCTGAGTACCCTAATGTGTTCCCCGCCGATCTTCCTGGAGCCCCGCCTCAACGGGAGATAGATTTCACTATTGAGCTAGTTCCAGGTGCGAAGCCTGTGTCGCGATCATCGTATCAGCTAGCACCTAAGGAAATGGCGGAGCTGAAGGTGCAACTTCAAGAGTTGTTGGAGCAAGGGTTTGTGAGTCCAAGTTCGTCACCTTGGAGCGCACCGGTCCTCTTTGTAAAGAAAAAGGATGGGAGCTTGAGACTTTGTATTGATTATCAGGAGTTAAACAAGCTAACGGAAAGAACAAGTACCCAATCCCAGGATCGTTGATCTTTTTGATCAGTTGGTTGGGTCGACGGTGTACTCTAAGTTGGATCTCAAGTCTGGTTACAATCAGCTGAGGATAAGGGAGAGTGATATCCCTAAGACAATGTTCAGTACAAGATACGGGCATTACGAATTTATGGTCATGCCGTTTGGTCTGACTAATGCGTCGTCGGTGTTCATGGATTTGATGAACCGAACGTTCAGGGAGTACTTGGACCATTTTGTGATCGTCTTCATCGATAATATTTTGGTGTACTCGCAGAGTGAGGAAGAGACCTTATATCTCCTTCACTGTTAGCTTAGTTAGTCAATTCATGAACATCCCTAAAGTTTATCACTGTCAAGTTGTTCTACGAATTCTCAAATACTTAAAAAAGGAACCCGAAAGAGGCATTATCTATCAAGATCATGACCACCTTAACTCCACGGGTACTGTGATGCTGATTGAGCGAGTTCTTCCCTGGACAGAAGATCTACGAGTGGATATACTATCTTTGTTGGTGGAAACCTTATTTCCTGAAAAGTAAAAAAATAAAATGTAGTCGCACGTTCCTCCACTAAAGCAGAGTATCGTGGCATTGCAGTTACTACCTGTGAGCTCATCTGGGTTAAATCTATCTTGGGGAAATGAGCTTCTCGGTTCTTGAGGCTATGCACCTTTACTGTGATAATCAAGCTACTATTCATATATCCAACAATCCCGTCTTTCATGAGAGAATTAAACACATTGAAATCGATTGCCACTTTGTGCGGGACAAACTCAGGATCAGATTGTTACCTTTTTGTGCCATTTGAAGATCAACTTGCTAACATGCTCACCAAAACTGTATCTGGTAAATGTCTATTCTTAGGCCCTCAAGCTCGGGATGCTGGGTGCTTACGACGTTAGCTATTGAGGGGGGGGGGGGGTGTTAAGAGTCAAGCTAACATATTCTCACTGGGAGGTGACATAATCAAAACAAGGGCTTATTGTATTAAAAGGAGTTTTGGCTTATCGGGAAAAGACGATACGAAAGGAGGAAACCCTAAGGTGCGTTCTCCTCTCGGGCTCCTTCTATTGACGGATTATCGAGGGCCAAGTCAACACTATCTTGGTTGTATTCTTTGTTGTCTTGGTGATGGAAGAGTTCATCTGGTGGATTATCAAATTCACCCTTTTGAACTCTTCAAATAACACCTCCAGAGTGTTGAGAAGTGGGACAATGGACACAGACTCTTTTTCCGTTGCCCATGATAAAGAACATATGATGATCTATATGCTTATTATCTCAAATCAAAATCTTTTTTCCAAGCATGGAAAATGGATTCCTTTCAGGTTCGCCCTTTGAATCAGATCACACTTCAATAGTTTCATTACAATGGTTTAAAGCT